>JBBMOC010000123.1:166287-192031 GCA_037975185.1 Centropyge bicolor
TGTGTGTGTGTGTGTGTGTGTGTGTGTGTGTGTGTGTGTGTGTGTGTGTGTGTGTGTGTGTGTGTTTCCAAGCTTGATGGAGCTGTTTGATAGGACATCTTGAGCACTGCAGTGGACAGAATAGTGTGTGTGTGCATGAGTGTGTGTGTGTGTGTTTGTGTGTGTGTATATGCATGTGAATGTGTCTCTCTGTGTGTATGAGTGTGTGTGCGTGTATGTGTGCCTGTGTGTGTGTGTGTGTGTGTGTGTGTGTGAGGGAGTAAGGGAGATGCAGATATTGAGAAGATTGTTTTGTTGCATCATCATGCTTTACAGTAGACCCTGTGTATTTGTGTGAGTGTGTGTGAGTGCGCGTGTGAATTCCCTTATTTCTGAATGCATGTGTGTGTGAGCTGGCCCAGTGTGTTCCTTCTTACATCTGTGCAGTCAGCCAGCAGTGATTAGCTCACATAATAAATGTAAATTATGTAAAAACTTTTTCATTAATGGCCAGTCCTCTGTGCAGAGGAGCAGGCAACGCCACAGATCCTATTAGGAGAATGAGGATGAGAAAAAAATTTACTCATATATATTCTTCAACTCATTTACTGCAAGAGGTGATAAAATTCTGGATGAGGTAATAAGACTGTAATGAGCAAGGAGGCAAGTATCCCTAGAAGCATTTTGCTGCTGTAGGATGAAATCTGCAAAAGTGTGACTGCTTTCCACACATGAGGAATATTAATAAGACTTTTAATTGACTCGCATGCTTTTGAAATCCTATGACGAGAACCTGGTGAGTTTTCAAGTCCTGTATGGTGATTTTGCCCTTTGACAGAGGTTTGGAGTTATAGCAGGAAGAACATAGGTGTAACGAATAACATTAAAAACAAAAATAATAAACCTTTGCCAAAAAATGATTGAGGGACGTTCTATGTAATTCCCTGTCATTAAAGCTGTGTAAGAACTGTCATCTCATTCAGCATCATCTTATTCAGTTCTAGTTGCTAAGGTACACTTACATTATTTGTTTTGCCACTTGGGGGCAGTGGAACAAGTTGTGACCATAACATTAACATATGTTATAAGAACTTATAAAGTTCTTATGTCAAACTTAACAAACAGTTCTCTACATACACATCCTGCACACAGAGGGTTATAAAAACTTGTGGTAAGGCTGTAATTATATTTAGGCTGTAGCATAGCACCCCCTAGTGGACATTTACAGTTCGGCAGACTTATGATCACCTAATTTTTGATCAGCATTTCTGGGAGCACTTTGAGGAATGTGTTGTGCTGCTGTGTTTGGTGTGCTCTGTTAAATTGTTGTTATGTCGTCATTAGCCCTATTGCTAACGTAGCATGATCTTACAAGCTAACAGGCCTTGCTAAGCTAGCTCAGTTATTACAATAGTGGTCACTAAGTGTAATTGTTAGCAATGTGACGACCTAAGTATTAATATACATATAGCATAAAATAGCATAAACAACAGCATTACCTCATCTTTGAGTTAATTGGATATATTTATATAAAGTAATTTAAATCTTGTATTTATTTCTTGTTTGTAGAAACCAGCCTTAACTAATGCTTGTAATGGAAAAAGAAGAGGACTGTAACTTTGTATTGGTTCATTAAACTACCACTAGAAGTTCCTACCAGACAAGCTGGAGTGGTTTCCAATCAGTATCTGGGTCAATTCATACCCTAGAAGTCAGACTTCAAAACACAGGGCAACATTAGCATTTATTCAAAGTCTTGTCTCTGGCCCTCGGTGAATGTAGGCCACTCTTCTGGTAGCTCTGTTTTGGTTGTTCATGAGCTCCTGAGGGACACATCTGGCTCTTTAGCAGCTAAATGTTCACGAGCTGGTAATGTTTTTTAGAGCAGCTTATATTTAGAGAATTAGATGAGAATAAAGAGACAACTTTCATAACTTATCATGAAGACTAGAAGCTGGAGGAAACAATTAGCTTCCTTCTTAACATTGAAAACTGTATCTATCATCTATCATTTTCTTTAACCCAAACTCAACCAGAAATGTACAGTTGAATCATTCTTTTCAGACCTCATTGAGTTGTGTGCCAGATGTTCAGTAAATAATAGGTGTATTTGACTAACAGTGTGTTTTGTCATCATATCACTGCTGTGACACCATGTGCATTGAATTCTGGGTGTTCGCATTTTGTATTTTCAGTGCTATAATTCAAGGTTACCCCAGTTGGAGCTGAGGTTGTGTGGACCAAATAATTAAGATGATACCCCAAGTTGGCACCATCCTGCCTATAGTTGCAATGTTGAATTTGACCTGTCACGTCTCCTCTGAGGTGCAGCAGTAATTTTCCAGATCCAGCCTGCACCCTGGTACAGTGCTGACACGCCGCTGGCAGCCGACTCCTTTTGGAGGCAGCGTGTGAAAGTCAGCAGAGACACACACACACACACCCTCCCCACTGATGCTGTTTCTTATGCTTGTAAAAGTCACATTCACTAACAGGAGTACTGCTGTCCTCATAGAGTGTGTGAGCTCAAGTACATGAGAGAAGAACAGCTTGTGTGTGTGTGACAGAGAAAAAGACCGAGTGTGTGACTGTGTTTAAGAGTGTAAACTCAGCACATCTGTCCCGCTCTGTTTCCTCAGCTTCGCTTTTCACCAATAATAATCAATAGCGGCCTCTGGGCTCAGTTGGCACAGCGACAACAGATAGATCAACATTACATTACAGATGAGGCCTGTCGCCAGCCTGCAGGGACTGCCGACTCAAACACACTTCATTCTCCTCTCTTATTCTCTCGTCTGTCATTACCCCCGCGCCCTGTCTACCACTTCCCTCCATTCAAAGCAGAGAGCCTGGTATTTGCATCCTACATGCATATCTTCGTAGACGTCTCACTTTTCACTGTGAAGCCGAGTTGTGAGTCGCCTCTGCGAATGTGTGTAAATACAATCCAGTCCTGTTTAGGTGTTGCTTTTGTGTTTGTCAGGCTGCCTGCTTCATTTATATTAATATTTCAGCTCCACAGTGGGCTGCACCTCTACATGCCGTATGTAGATGAATTATGTAACAGAGAGGAGCGTGGCACAGAACAGCCATTTCCACTTCATCTAAATCCCACTGCGTTCTCATCGGTTTGAGGTGTGTTTAAGATGAAGGATTTAGAAAGTGGAGATGAAGGTAGAAAGAGAGTATGGATATGTTAATGAGGTGTGTGTGTGTGTGTGTGTTGGGGGAGGGTTTCTCTTTTAACTTACTGTTTCTCACACATGTTCCTGCTCACTGATCATCGTTGTCATTGAAAGGTGGAGAAACTTTTTCTCCTCCTGAACACATCCTTACTGACTGATCCTGGGACATATCACCTCACAGAAACACACACTGAGCCTTCCACCTTCAGAGGGTTTAGACCAGGGGTATTCAACAAAAATTTAAAGAGGTCCGGTTGGAGAAAATATTTTGAAGCAAAGATCCAGAAGATCATAATGTCTAACTATTTAATGTGATATATATTTAAGTAGCCTAGTAGTTGTATCAACATCTGCATGTATTCGATACCTGACTGTCAAATCAAATGAATTCAGGGCAATTTAAAAACTTTTTGACAATATTTATTGTCAACTAACAGAACTGAACAGATGTAAGACTGCTGTGTTGACTACTGTTTCCTCATTTACTAAATAAAAAGGGCTGCATTTCAAAATAAGAGAAAATAAATACAATGTGAAAATTGTGCATGCTCAAACATAGCGCTTAACTTCACAAAAATAAAATAAAGTTTCTGAAATGAGTCTGTCCATTCCGGATTAAATGCTCTATTTTTGCTGTCCATTTTTTTTTATTTGGAGAGCATCATTTGTTCCTTATTTTTCTCAACTTTCTTCTTATCTCTCGTCTTTTTCCTTAACTTTCTCCTGCTCAGTCGTCTGTATCTCTCCCTTTGATTTTCTACATGTATCGCTATCTTTCTTTTTCTTTCTACCATGTCTTCATGCGTAACTTGCCTCTAATTTTCACTAAACCACTACTGTAAAGACTACAAAAGCTGGGCTGGGTTAAAATAGAAGCGACCCGTCAGGTTTGAAATCATAGCCTTGTGTTTTGGTTGTGGGCCCGGGTCCGTACGGGACAGCTTCTGGGTCCAGACCCGGACCGCGGTCCACCTGTTAGTGACCTCTGGTTTAGATTCTATTCCTGGTGACCCTCACCCTTATCCAAATCTTTAACCTAATATTGAATGAATTACTTTATAAGGACTTGCATTCTCTCCCCATAAAAAAGGTGACACCACTGTGTGACTGTGTATACAGATTCATATCCCCACAGCATGAACAACACATGGACCAACACACAAACGGGTGCACTCATCCATGACAGAAGTCCAAATGTCTGTAATCTGTAAGCTTTTATTTGACACTAGCAACATTTTGCATAAACATACACCATTTCTAAGTCAATAGAGACATAGTTGGTTTATCTTGCAAGTCAGTTACATTTTGACCTGAGACCTGGATACAGTATTTAGGATCAAATAAACATACAATATACAATGTATGTTAGTGTGCTAATAAATACAAACATACAAACTAAAATGCTTAATTAAGAGTTGTGCTTTCACAGGAAAATAGCACCAGTGGTAGTGCACCTTATGTAAATAACAAGTTTGCCTGTTTATTGTATAAGGAGAAGCTCCAGATTTTACACTTCAACGATGCTTCGTCCAGAGCGGAATTCCCCTTTAAGACTTCCATTAGCATCTTGATGTCGGGCCTGTTGGCCAAAGAGGTGGACTGCTGATCTGGGATTTCCAGCTCTAATGAATGAGACGGTCAAGGCAACCTGGCAGGAGGTTCCAGATCGGTGCAGAGAAGATTGAAAACTGCAGGCCAAGCTTTCATTATTATAGGCCTCCCTGATATTACAGTGTTGTCGTCTCTTGGTGTACAAACACAGCTGATCCAAATGCAATCCACCACAGAAAAACCTTCATACATCACTACTGCTTGGCCAGATTAGCCTTTGATCCTAGGTATTTCTTTCAGATTATTCTGTGCTTTTTGTAGTGATGCTTTAGTTTGCTATAAATAAAAACACACAAACTCTCACCAGACAGGCTTTTCAGATAAAACCTTATTTCCGTTTTCAATAGAGATCTAATTATCCTATGCAATTTTCCATCAATAAATAGATGGTCATAACTAATGTTAGTTAAAATAAGTGATTCTTCTAATTCAAAAATAAACAACTCTGATTGGATCACAGTGCAATGTTAATATGCTCACTTTGATTTATAGCTAAAATAACTATTTACTGTTCATTATTAATAACAAGCAATGACAAAACAAATGGAAGTAGGTACCAGCTGGTCCCAATAATCCTGTTTGATCAGAGCAATTGTTCTATATTCTCTCTGGTTAGCAACTATTATGTGGATTAACTTCTAATTACCAGCTGGAGAAGTAATGAGCTGTTCCCTCGAGGAAACGTCAAGGCCAACACATTAGTTTATAGTGTCCTTTGAATGCATCTCGAGCTTGTAGACGATGCATGAATAGGTGGTGGTTGTATATATTGCTCTTGCTAAAAGCACCTGACATATAGCATGTATTCATGTAATCAAGGTGAGCACAAATAATGGAGGGTATCACTCTGATTGACAGGTTGTCAATGACGGCATGTAAATCTTAATGATAGACATTCATCTACAACTGAGGTAAAGGAAATGTTCTGCTGATTCTCCATCAGCAAGAACAGGCTGCTACTCAATGATCATAACTACCAACTATGACTCCATCATTCCAGTATATCTAAAGGATTAATGTGTCCATTAATAATTCATAGTCACTAACACAAACTGACCATAACACTGTCTCATATTCATTATGTTATTTAGATGCCCTCAAAGATGCAGGTTCAGCCATCAGAGAGGTCCCAGTCTTTTACATGTTGCCACTTGTAGTAAAGGGAAAACGTAAAGAACCCTGCAGCACTAATGCAGGATAGAAATACACACTAGTGGGGGTTGTACAATAGTCAGTGCTGTATTCCTATTACATTTATTGATCCATGATCTGGGATATATGAGAACGTGGTCATTTTAAATAAGGGAATACTATACTGTAATCATAAGTCATGATGTTAGCCACCACAATACACTGGATTTTGATTCAAACACAAAACAGGAGCCAACCCACAGAAACATATTAGTCATTTTAAAACCAATTCTACTTTCACAACATTTCCCGATTTCACAATTCACACACACCACTTATTGTTAAAAAAAGCAACTTAACATCCCTTCAAAATCTTGTATTCGCTTTCCTCCAGTGGTTTCACTGGTCACCTTGCCATGATGCCCTGCAATGACATAGACGTGCACTTATGTGTCTGTATGCTGTGACATCACTGCTGGGTGTGGTTACAGGTGTGACCACACCAACCACAGGCAACACTGAAGCCAGCCGTGGTTGCTCAGTGAAACAGACTGGAGTTTCCTGCAATTACTCTTTTCAAGGGGTCTGGTAATCCCCTACTACTTATCGTTACGTGCCCATGGGGAATGGAAAGTGCTAAGCCAAAATCAGAATCAAAACATTGCCAATCCTTGCCCTCTATTAAAACTTTGGGATTAATGCCCTACTGGCTAGTTGTTGCTCTTCCAATTTATAGATACCATGACACCTCTGAAGAACAAATTTAGCAAGCTGTCAGAAATGTACACAAAGTAAAATACTGGATCATACCTTGCACATGACCAGCTGCACAAGTGTCTCTAAGTGACATATTGACATTATCAGCATTTTGTCTTTACTCTGACCTCTACCTCAAAAACCTTACTCATACCCCAGTTAGTCGATACAATACCCAAAGGAATCACAGCTTATCCACCACCTGCACATACTTTCTTTTTTTTTGTCAGCAGATTTCAGATGAAGGTGCTATATTTTTGTGACGAGGCAGCTGACGAGCTGTTGGAGGTCCTGGGTTCGTTGCTGGGAGGCCCTCAGCACCTCCTCATGGTTTGCCTTCTCTTCGCTGTCGTAATCTGTCACAACCTTGTTGGTAATGAGGGACAGACCCAACACACGCAAGCCACAGTGACGAGCCACCACCACCTCTGGAACCGTACTCATACCTGAAAAGGGGGAAGAAACCTGTTTCAGTTGCAGTCTGAGATATATATATATATATGGACAAACTTGTAATTTACTATGTCACTTTCCCAAAATTTGGCAACCTGTACAGCTTGATTCCCCAAAAAATTGGATGGTGTATAAAATGTAAATACGTTGTCATATCCTTTATACAACCAATTGTTGAACCTCTCTCCATCCTTGCTTATGAACAACTTTCCAGGATGAACCTTTCATACTCAATCATGATCCTATCACCTGTTACCAATGAACCAGTTTATCTGTGGAATGATCCAAACAGGTGTTTTTGGATCAGTCCACAACTTTCACAGTCTTTTGTTGCTCCTGTCCCAACTTGTCTGAAACATGTTGCTGCCATCAAATTCAGAATAAGCAGGTATGTTCAAAAATCAATGAAAATGATGAGATTAAATTGTACATGTCCCAACATTATTATTATTATTATTATTATTATTATTATTATTATTATTATGATAACTAACTAGTAGTATATTACTGCTATCACTATTATATGTAGTGGAGTGTAGTCTACATCACATTACACTACTATATTATTATATTATTATATTATACATGTACATGTATGTTATACTCTTGGATGTTATACATTGTATATGCTATATCATACTACTATTACATGCTATATTATATTATATTATTTTATTATATTATACTACCATATGCACTCTATCATTATCATTACCGTCAGCATACCATACCCACTGCTGCTACACTCAGGTACACACATACACATAATGCATATTTTCTGTTAATCTCCTACAAGTGCCTATTTTGATTCAAATTCCTGCTACCTCTACTGCCTAATTTATTGTGTCCATTTTCAGATTTTATATATTTTTTATTTTCTATTCTATTTTATACTTTGTATTCTATATTTAAACAGTGCAATATATGAGAATGCGATGGAGATGCCAATTTCCCGGAGGGAACCTCCCAAAGGGATTAATAAAGTAGTCTGTCTGTCTGTCTGTCTGTCTGTCTGTCTGTCTGTCTGTTTTATGAATAAGTTGTAAGAGACTGATTTTAAAAAGAATGGTTAAAATTGAAGGAGCAGAGACCAAGATATGTTAGCAATAGCAATTTAACAGTGAACAATAATAACCCTGAGACATCATCAAGGGTAATTGTCTCAAACATGTCAGAGCTCTTCCAGAGCCATAAGAAAACATGTTTAAATGCTTTCACCAGCTGTGTAGCACTGCCATGACACAGTGGAAATTTGGAATTGATAGCCTGTAGCCTCTTTCTTTACATTTTGGCAAATCTGCATCAATCTGTCAGTTTACAGAGAGTGCATTATCTTTTATCTAAATTATTTATTTATATTTACTTAAACATCCTGAGTGATCATCTCCTGAGGCAGATGCACTGTGGAGAGGCTATCCCACATCCCTATCCCTTTAAGTGAGGATGAGGGAGCTGTACTAACCCACAGCGTCAGCCCCCAGCGTCTGCAGGACTCGGCACTCTGCAATGGTCTCGTATGTCGGTCCAGCCAGCATGCAGTAAACCCCCTCCTGCAGGAAGCTGTCGCAGCCCTGCTCCTCTGCTGTTTGCTTGGCCAGAAGCCTCAAGTCACGATCATACGCATCTGACATGCAAGGGAAACGCACTCCAAACCTGGAGGGACATTAAATGAATGAATGGGACGTAGCAATAGTCAGTAAGACACAAATGTTATCAGTGCACAGGTTTCATAATCCTGCCCTGGTGTTTGTGCTGTACCTGTCATCATTGTGCCCACACAGCGGGTTCTGCCCAGCGAAACCTGGCAGGTTGATGTGGTCCTTAATGAGCATGATGTCTCCCACATTGTAGCTGCCATTGAGGCCTCCCGCTGCGTTCGTCACAATCAGAGTTTCCACGCCCAGCAGGAAGAAGACCCGCACCGGGTACGTCACCTGGAGCGACAGACATGCTGTACTTCAGAGACAGATAATGTGTTGCTTTGATTTTTGTCAGATTATTACAAATGGGAGTTGCATGATGGGGGTCACCTGGGAACAACAGAGCAGGAGCCGTTATATTCAAAAGGGACAGCTTCTGCACATGCTGATGCCGACAGGCTCTTGGATTTTTTTTCTCTGTAGATACTTGTTGTGGTTCTGTGCTAAATTTCATAATACAGCTGATGGCCAGCACATGTTTGTTGTCAATTCTCACTGCAGTCACATTTGGAAATTGCTTTCTCTATGTCACATTTATTTACTGCTTGAATTGCCTGTGAAAATGTTTGGCTAGTTAATGCATTGTTCAAGGATCCTGGCTGCTTGATAAGGTCAGTGCTGTCATTTTGGAACACTGGCCTGTTTGATATGAGTTTTGCATCTAATGGTGAACTGTGTTGTAAGTTGACTTATGGCCTTGTTAGGCAGCATTGCAAGCTGCATACGTAGTAGTGAGACAGACTTAGGCGGACTTATTTGCCAAAAGGCTCTTGGGTGGCAGTACATCGCCAGCACCTGAGAAGGAGGGAGAAATAATATCACACAGGAACAGACAGAACTTACAAGAAACCAAGTTTTAGAGTTTTAGAATTTGTGGTTAAATATTACTAACCACAAACTACAGCTAATGCTCATAGGTTTGTCTTTAGTTCGGCAGGTATTTGGACATAAAGCAAAGTATTGTCAACTCTCTTGACTTGACCATGACTCAAATGACATATAGACAAATGACACAATTTACACCAATTGTCTATTTTCTACAACAGTAGAATAATCCAATATGATCTATAATAAACAATACACTAGCAGCAGTCTTGTGGCTCATCACAATGTCCTAATATGACATAAAACAACAATTGAGTTAAGGAAGTAATATAACTGAATTTTACATTTTTACATTGTTGGTTAACATTATGTTTCCCAAACAAAATCTCACACCAAATAAGAGGAAGAGTCAAAGCCACTCCTTTGTGTCTCCTATATATTAAATAGGCTTTCAGTGCACACGGAACAAAGTCTGAATATCAGGCTGTTTTCAGAACTCAAAGCACACAGTTTGTTTAGGTGACAGAGGTGCACACACACATATTGCTCCAGAAACACCTTTCGTACACAGTATGTAGAGTTTTGCCTCACTTTGCTCTTCAGTTTCTCATCTTTGACGGACTGAAATGTTGAAATACAGTTGTGAAATAGAAACTTTTTTTAAATTTGATTACAACAGGTTAGATTAGATTAGCCTCCTCCTGTCACTTCAATCTCCTGTCACTTCAAAACTACAATCATGAATGCATTCCAATTCAACACCACCTCTAACTAAATTAAAACAATCTCAATGTTAAACATTAAGATGTGCCGAATATATTGTATTAGATGGCATTCAGAGCATAGGTGTATCAAAATGTGGCCAGGGAGTGTGTGTTTAAGGAGGCAGGAGTGTGTTTGAAATAATACTAATACTAATATTAATAATAATAATAATCATCATCATCATCATGATAATATCAAAAAGGGTTTATGTGTACACTTGCAATATGTAATAATCAGCATGTGACCACACACTTATTCGAAGATATTAGGATTAAACCCTAGTGTCCACTGACCCTTAAACTGCCCCTGCTGACATCTTTGTTGCAACAATCATTCAGGCTAGTTAAAGTCCAGTACACTTTTATTTATTTATTTTCATTTAATAAATGAATGATGCCACAATAGCACATAATGTACTGTTATCCTAGTTCATATTTATCAGATAGCACCATTGTTCAGTAGCTTAATCTGCCTGTCAAAGTGTCAGAAGATGAATTGCCGTAGTAGTTTTATCAGTAAATATATGTGAAAGCACCTCTGATACAATCAAATAAAAATATGATAAATCCCAACAAAACAGCTCAGATGAGAACTATTTCCCTCTCTTTTATTTCTAGGCTGCTTTCTGGTTTGATAAAATCTAGTTTGTTTGTCTTCTGGACAAAATTATCCCTCAGCACCACTGTCTCTGAATGATGTGCTCTTCTCCTTCATTTACTTTTCATACAGTGTTACGGTTTGTAGATATAGCTACTGGCCAACACCCTGGATTCTCCTGAGAGTGCCATTTTTCAATGCCCCCTTTCCTCCTGTTCTTCTGACTCCACATTTTGGCAAAAAAATTACTCCATAAATTCACTAGAATACAGGATAATGGTATCTGAAATGAACAATTTTCTTGGGGAAGATCCCCAGATACCCTGGTTAGGTTTGGCCTCCCGATTTAGGCTATGATGGCTGGAGGTTGGTAGCAACCATAATGGATTGGATCTATAAAAGCTTGATATTTGTGACTCTGGCTGGTGAAGTGGTGAGTGAGTGATGAACCCGACCCCTGTGTTTTGTAATTTCTGACGTGTCACACAAGCCAAAATTCTAGATGGGGCACAATTAGGAAGAAATGATGCAATTTTCTGCAATTGGACAGCAACCTTCCTCTTTGCATTAGGGTAAATACTGTGTACATATGAGATTTCCAGGTCAGTTACTTGTACTGTTGTGGTTATTGAAAATGACAGCCACTGACTATATCCACAATGCAAATTACTTTAGAGGGCATAGATAATAAAGTCACAGATGAAAGGAACCTGCCAGCATGGTAACAGATGTATTTTCAAACACAAAGATGCATCATCACTACGAGCAGATGTACATACAACCTGTGACAAACCTACACACTGATAGAACGAGAGATAGAGAGAAAGAGAGAGAGAGAGAGAGAGAGAGAGAGAGAGTGTGTGTGTGTGTGTGTGTGTGTGTGTGTGTGTGTGTGTGTGTGTGTGTGTGTGTGTCTAACTTTCTTCAGGTTCACTTCTTGAGTCCTCTGTGGACTGACATCTAATCTGACATGTTCAATTTAGGATTTTAGCACAACTTCCTGGAGAGGCATATTTGCAATACATGTTGTCACTGGGCTTAGGTGGAGTCAGATATTTTTAACTTCAGTTCAGTTTATGGTGATTCAACTAGAGGCATTTCATCGTATATGGGTGTCTAAAGGCCTAACTGGATACAGGAGGGTAATAACGCATCTGGCCTTCCATTACTGTATGTATGAAACTGGATTTTATGATTCAGTGGGATTATACGGATCATTTTATGTGGATATGGCACATCACAGCTGGTAATAAAATAAATAAAACCAGGACAGAGTGTCTCCACAGGCAAAAGGCCAATCCCACATCGACACTATGAAACACTGGGTGTTTTTTTTTTTTTAGTATCATCATGGTTCTGTAGCTGATCATTCAACACACATGGTCAATTGTTAGCCGATGTTGCGAGCTCTACTGTGGTCCACCTACTCTGGTCAAAAGGTGGCTGAAGACACCAGGTTTACTGAACTGGACATTATAAAAATCAAGAATGAGGATTAGATAAACGTGTCTTTGAGAGCAGGCTTCTCTGAAAGTGTATGTAAAACTATATTAAAGAAAGTCCAATTTCATCTGTTGAATAAAAGTTGTTACATTGTTCAAATAAATAAATTAAAGGCAGTTTGATGTAAATACTAGTTATGGATACTATATCTACCAATTAACACTAAGCCCATGTTACTGCTGGAATTTAAAATTTAAAAAATGTGGAACAAAATGTAGCTCATGTCTTGTAAAGAGCCTCCTTCTGTGTTAAATATTAGGCATACACCTCCGCACAGAAACTGTGAATGTTTACACTCAAAGTCACTGACAAAGTCAGAGTTTAAACTGCCAGCTTCGGTTCTGTTATCCTGTATAGTATATCATTTGCATCAGCAAGGTTTTAAAATGCAGAAACAAGTTGACTTGTGACAGAAATTGAGAGAGAAAGCTGCTCACAGGGCAACTTAGAGTAGTAACACATGGATATGTCTGCATGTCTGCACATGAATATCATTCAAATTTCAATTGAATGAATGAATGAATACTTTAATTAATGTAGTTCCAGAGGAACAAAGAGCAAAGAAGACAATCAATGATTCACCTCTTTGGTCAGGACTGAAATACGTCTACAACTGTTTGATGGATTGCTAAATCTGGCACAGATATCCCGACATTTGGTTATTCCCTGACTTGTCCTTCAGTGGAATCAGCAGATCAAAAATATCACATTCTGAAATATCTGATTGTACTGTTATTGCTAATGTTATTATGTTTTTGTTTTTGTATTAAGATAATGTCACTTTAAGAGCCACAGGAGGTGAGTCACAGGTAGTGTTGTCATGTGACCAGTTCAGGAAGTAAGAGCATTGTAGCAGCATGTGGTTGCATCCCAGATCCAACCATTTGCATCTGCATAGACATTTACGCCTTTTGATTGCATTGTGAGTATGTATTGTTTGAATAACTGTTACCTTTGTTTCATTCAGTTTGAGGCTGTGATCATTTTGTTGTTGGCGCATACTTCATAAGTACAGAGCCCCTTAAAATTAAAATAAAAAATTTTGAAGGGTAAAAAAAAAAAAAGATTAATTTTTGCGAGATCTCGCAAAACTTTTGTGTTTACATTGTACATTACGGGAATGACAATAGACACAACAATGGAGTGAGAGAGTGAAGTTCATTGAGTTGTATGTACCGGTGTTGATTTATTGTGTCCAACATTCGCAAAAAGGGAGACATGGAGGACGATTTGGAGCGTTTCCTGCATCTGAGAGAAGTCCCAAAAGAGGACATTATGCGGATGAAGAATACGGTTTCCGACGAGAAAGTCCTCTGTGCCTAGTACTGTTTTAATATCTTTGTATTTTAGGCCCAAGTCAAAATAAAACTCAATAAACTTCTCCAACACAACAGACACAACAACGGTGTCTGTTGTGTTCTGACCACAGATGACCCAGAAAAACATGCTCTTAATATAAATATAAGTTTTGCAAGATCTCACAATATCTTTGCGTGATCTCGCAAAAATTGACCTTTTTTTCTTTTTTTTAACCCTTCAAAAAAATTTCCCCCATGTCCCCTAAGGGGCTCTGTACATAAGCAATCAAGCAAATAGAAATAACTTCATTTAAAGAGATATCACATTTGTGAGTATTTGTATGTTGTATATATATACACACACATATTATGGCAACATAGAGCTGATTATGTTTTTGTATATTTTAGTTTCACACTTTCTTATGCATCATTTAACCTGTGGACAAGGAGACAAGGTCTTCAGAGTCTTGGTGTGAGATATATATGGCACGTATATTGAGGACAGAGCACTGATCATCCTCCAGGTGGATTGGCACAGATCATCATGAGGTTGACATTTGTGGCAGTATTTCTTATACTATAAGTACTGTAGCTTACCATGTTTATGTTGTAGCCCTCATAGAAGTGGAACCTCCCCTGCATGCAGACACACTCACGGCCCTGCAGCCGCCCGAACACCAGCCGACCAGCATGGCCCTGCACTGCACAGCACATACACAGTATGAACAGCATTTCAGCAGAATTAGCACTTCTAATAGGTTTTACACGAAAAGCAATTTGTCAGAGAGAACTTACCAGTGCTGATGGGAAAACGTGGAATATCCTTATACGGGAACACAGCTTTGTCACTTAGCAGGTCAGCCAGACCGCCAAGACCTGAGCCACAGATGATGGCCACTTTAGGACGCTGGTCAGTGTTGGCAAGCAGCCAGTCTGCTGTCTCCTTGTACTCTTCATAGCTGTAACTGAAAGTCATGGGAACATATTGAGTCATGTCAAATATTAGCTCTGATAGTGATAAGTCAGTAGCATATCTCATATAATTATCCCCATAACCATCATCATTGTCACCAGGGAATAAACTCCACAAATACTAATCAACATCAGTCTCATGTTTAGACATAAGAGTCATCAATGTCTGAGGAGATCATGTAGGAATATTAACTAAATCACAGCTAATGACCATCTAGTTTAACAATAGCATGAGTAAGATAGACCGTGTGAATAAAATCTTTGTGGGTATAAATGACATATTTTTCTGGGTGTGCAAAACAGCAAAAAAGTAATATGCACTATATGTACTGAAAAAAAAATACTGTATGTGAAAGTAATACAAAAAAGGAACATATAGTATATTGCATTGACAAAACTCACTGAAGACTCAAGAACATATCAATGGACCTTCATGAATGCAAATTCTGTGGATGAACAGGGTGAACTGGTTGCTTTTTTAACCTCTAGGCAATAATTAAAATGCCACTGACAAGAGAAGTCAGTTTAGCTGAGTTAAGGTCTCTGCACTATTTTAATGTAGATAAGGAACTACGTTTACATAAGGTTTAACATAACCAGTCTCACTGGAATTTTCAGCAACAGGATGTCCTTGTCGTGGTGAAAACTCAATTTTCTGAAACTCACACCAAGCTGTTGCTCAGTGTCATGATAATATTCAGCCATGATGAACACCAGTTAAAATGTCAGCTGGAGGGGAACTCACTCCTGAATGCAGGAGGAAAAGCACATGGAAAGGAACGTTATGTAAAAATAAGAATAACTAACACATTGTGCAACACACTTGTCGGTTTTTACTTTTAAAGTGCACAAGTCAAATCGGTATTCAGGGGTGCCGATATGATTGAAAAAGCCTCAAGGTACTACATTATACAGAGTCTGAAACAGTTTGTAATTCTGGTCATAAATCTGATTGTAAAGCCATAACCCTGTTAATGTTCCTCCTGTGCCTGAAGCTTTGTTATTAAAACACAGTGACAGTTCAGGCTGCAGCCTTCTGCAGCAGGACAGAGCTGAGCTGAGCTCATTTTAGAGCGAGATGACAAACACATCAGACTAAGCTTGGGTTTTAAATCTTACCATGTTTGCCCCTTGTTTCCTTATTTAATTCAAGCTCAAACAAGAGCTTTCATTACACTAGTATGTTGGTAACTGAGACAGGGTCAACTCAAAGTGATGAACCTCTATGTGAATAATGCTTCAACCAACTATCTGGGTGGTGACTGGGTGAATCATTGAAACTCAAAAACAAAATTGGAATTTCTGCAGTAAACAAAAAACAAAACAAAACAGTATGGCGACTGTAGCTCAATTGCTATAGGTCTGTCAGTTGCAGAGGTTCACGTAATTCTTCAGGTGGTAATGGCAGTGTTACACACAAACACAAAGCCACACACACAGGCAGACAGACACACAGGTGACTGGTGTAACGTCTGCTGTTCTGTTAGTGGGTCATTCATAAACAGATTCTTGATTGGCGTAAGCAGAAGGCGGGGATCGAGTTAGAGCAATTCAGGTCATTTAACCGGACAACCAAGGAACACATTTTCTTAATCAGTGATTCATAAACCCAAGAAAGTGACACACAGAGACATCAGCTGGGGCGTGCAACGTGTAACCTAGCCATAAAAATAACATCCCTTATCAAACCATGATTTTGATTTCATATTTCTGATCCTGTTTTGTCTGAGCATCACTGATAAACAAGAAGGTTGGTAAAGGGGAGAACTACATGCTCTACTATGGAGGAAAGTGTTCACACAGTGGACACTCTGACAGTGGTTAAACACAATCTTTACCCCCTTTCCTTAGAGAACAGATATATGATGATGTTCACAATCTACAAGACTTAGTACAACCCAATCTTATTCTAGCCTACTGACAGTTAGTCACATGATTTTCATGTTGTTTGAACTGTTTACACCAAACTGATACCAATCGCTGATGCAAACTTTTTTGGCTGTTGTTGCACACTTAACATACAACTTACCAAAATTGGAAGAAATGTATACTACTGAAAGACATTTACAGCCTTAATGCATATTAATTGCAATTACAAAGGCAACGTACATTCTTTATTAAATATGTATATTTTATTCCAAAGCCTAACTTTAACCTAAGTTAACCTAAAAATAAATAAACGCTAATGTGATACAGTTCAACAAGATTAACAAATTGCATTATGCTCCATGGCTCTCATAGAGAATAATGCAATTAGTTAAACTGATACTTGAGATGTTTCTCAAGTGTAGTGTAGTGTTCTTGCAATGAAAACTATTTGATTCATTTTGAACAAGAGTGAAACTTTGGGATTATAAATACTTAATATTCAAATTTACTTTGTGCGCGTAGCTCACCCCTAAAACTGTCATACCTTCCAACCAACAGGCATCAGGACAATTTTATAATACTCTTAAGAATATGAACATCTGAACAGCATTTCTTTTCTTTTACTGCTAGTCCTGATTAATTTACTTATTCATTCATGGCTGTGTCTTATTGTTTTTAAAATGGATGAAACTTGTTTAATTTTTTTTCTTTAAAGGAATGATAAACCCTGCACTAGATCATGTTTAATGATCATACAGGTCACAGATGCCTTTGGAAACACAGTATGTCATACCTGAATATGTGAACTAGTACTAATTCATTAATTTTTTTATGGACATGTCTTTATTTATTGTTTTTAATATGAATGAAACTTTTTTTGTCTTGAACAGAATAATAAACCCTGCATCTGACTATTTTTATGGTCACACAGGGAAACTCAGTTTGTAATATATAAGAGCGGACCGGAGCTGTCCGTGGTGCTGCCAGAACTTTGTGTCCTGTCCCTTGAGCAGGGAGCGGAGGGGGCGGGCTCTAGGCTGCCGGTCGGCCCGGGGCTGCTGCTCTGCTCCGCGGCTCTCAGTGAACCAGAAACACAAGACCGGGCTGTTAGGTGAGCACACAGAGGAACTATGTCTAAAAGACCCGTTCACGTCAGGAGAATCGGACTGTGCACTACCGACATGTATACCTGTAACACACGCGATGACGTCAGAGGTGTCATCCTCATATGTTACTAATCCTGAGAATAAAGCGCTCATGGTGTGTTCACGGCCCGTCGTGGTTATGTCCTTGCTTCTCTAAACCATCCTCACTCTCATATAACACCTTGTAAACTCGGCTGATCACACAGGCGTTGTGATTTGATATACACCGCTGGATATCCTGTTTGTAATTATGAGGCTTTACTGAAGTCTTTAAACCTGCGGCCCAGCAACATCCAGCGTTCTTACCTGCACGGACTGGAGGAGGACGCTGCTTCCATATCTGATGCTGAGCGGGACCAATCTAGTGATAAGACCCGCTTTGAGTCGTTTTTCACAGACGCTTCCCGTGCTGCGTTCACGGTCGTGGAGCCGCTGATGGAGATCCGGCCGCGACTACGGAGTGGCGTAGGTCATGCTGCGCTCTGACGTCACAGCGTACAGAGCAACGGGGGCGGGGCTTGCACTGACCGCCGGTCCCTTTGAAATAGGCTAAATCCAATTTTCTAGCAGGCTGGGCAGCTCAGTGATCCGTTCACTGACAGAGACAGGGCTGGGAACACAGGGAGAAACAATGAGAGAGGGCAACAAAAAGAAAGATGAACTTGATGAGCAACAACTTTTTGGTGATTGTTAAAAAAAATTAAGACAAAAATGACCTGATGATACAAGTGAGAGTTTGGCTAAACACCTTAAATGAATGATATGTGCCTGAACTGAAACATGTTGGACAAATAGTTTCTCTCACTCTCCATCTCTCTCTCACACACAGACACACACAAACAGGCTGCACAACAATTCAAAGAGCTGACTCATGTGTCCGCAGGAGAGAATGAAAGTGGTAGGTGGAGACAACAGTACCAACAGCTGGAACTATATCCTATATATAGACTATAAACCTATGAGTCGAGAGAACTAAAAATTAATATGGTAATAATAACCTTAATATGAGCACTCATACTCAGATATTTTAAATTCCATCGCTTTTTATTCAATTCCACTCAGCAATGGGACATAATATATAAAAATAACTGATCAGATGTTTTAATCACTGATAAAAAAAAATACTGCAAGAAAGAGACACCTTCTCACACAGGGGCTTCCTGGAAAAATGTTGCAGGGGAAAAAAAGATAAGTAACCTTTGTAAGAGATCAGTAGAAATGAGTATGTCATGAGCACAGTCAGTCAAGAGGGATAAATAAGTGGATTTGTAAAGTTGCAGATTAAATTTGAAATTCCTGCCTTGTCATCATGCTCACTGGGCTTTCAAATCCCTTTTGTAGTCCCACTTGTCCTTATAATGACCTCTTGAACACACAGACATGCACAGTGTTCAACTGGTGCTGGTTTTGTGTGAGTGTGTGTGTGTGCGAGTGTGTGTGTCAATGAGAGAGAGTCAGAGAGGGACATGTGCATGTGATACAAGATGGGACATACATTTTTTGGCTACTACAGAGGCATTATTTCTTCAGATGTGTCCATGGATTGTCTTGACATATTAGATTAGCAGACAATAACTGGGGTTAATATAC
Organism: Centropyge bicolor; assembly: GCA_037975185.1. Lineage (NCBI taxonomy): Eukaryota > Metazoa > Chordata > Actinopteri > Pomacanthidae > Centropyge > Centropyge bicolor. Next base: position 185,667 of record JBBMOC010000123.1, read on the forward strand.
ATCTTACCTAATGTTGGACTTTGACTGCAATGAATCACATCTTACTTTCAATGAAACAGGCCAAAACATTCTGCTTTAATTAAATCAAATCAAATTCAATGTCTGAAACAAATTACATTTTTTGAACAAGTGTTAGAATACTTGTAGCAATATACAGTTAAATCCGACACAAAATTCTCACAGAAACACACAGTTTCCAGTTGACTTCATATTTCTACTCCACTAAACATTAAGAAGGAAAGTATTGTACTTTTTACTTGACTACATTTATTTAATAAGTGCATTTGTTTTTGCAGACTGAGATTCTACATGCAAAATAAGACCATCCTGTGAAATAAGATGAGCAGTTACAGATCAACTTAACCATTAAAAGTCACTGAGGTCCGGTTATTAAAATTTGCCCCAAGTAAAAGGTCCGAACTGAATTCCAGCTTGTGTCTTAAACAATAGTAACTTGTAATAATCATTTAACTCAATATTTCATGTTTAATAATAGTTAGTAAACCTCTCTGTTTACACTGTTTATTATTATTTAACCGGCTAATTATCCTCTTTGCTGCTGTGCAAGTAAATATCCCCACTGTGGGACAAATAAAGGTATATTTTATCTCATCTTATCTTAGTAATGATCTGTTTCTACAATATTGTATTCCTACTTCTACACAAGTACCTCTTTCACCAGTGTTGAAATCTTAATTTGAGCTCGGCAAACTGAGGAAACGTTATTTATTTATTTATTTTAAAACAGGCATTTACATGAGTGTTTTCAAAAAAAGGACACCATCTTTCAATTTTACAGCCGGTGTTTTAAAGGTAGGGCTTGGAGCCAATCAGAAAACAGTTTACTGGGAAGTCGCTCGGTGCGTTGCCAAGGCAACATCTCACAACGAAGTGGACCCGAGTTCTTGTGAGCTTAATTTCGGAGAACTTCAGCATAACTCGGTATTCTCAGCTGCGGAATGGTAAAGCGTGTGTTTTTGTCAGTTTATTTGTATATTTTATTAGATTTTTTTAACCGCCCATTAACTTTATTCTGACCTTAAATTACAGAAGATTTTCGCCAGGTAGAGTCTATTGTACGGTTTAACGTTGATTAACATGAATACATTGGTAATGCTAAACATTTTCTCTTAAAACTTAGAAAATAAAAATGTCTTTGTGTAATTGTAATTCTAAGTAATATAACAACATATAATTTAATTAGTTTAAAGTGAGCTTAGATTTAATTTCTTTTAAACGTAGCAAAGGGACTCGGAGGACTTCAGCTAGCTAACTGTTACACATTATTTGCTAAAGAGCGTTAGCATTACATGTTCTCCTACACATTAGCATCACTTTAAAGAAAATCAAAGTCTTTGGTAACTAGTTAGTATAACATGGCCACTAAATTAGTTCTATCCATTACTAAATGACACTCTCTTTTATATTCAACGTCCTTTTCTTTTCTTTGCAGGTTTGCTTCAAAACACATCCAAAATGACAACCTTTCAATGTCCCTCAAGAAGAAAAATGGCCACATTAAAGAATTACAAACTTGTTCTAAAGGAGGACAAGCCCAGGAGGGTGAGGACATTATGTCATGGCAGATTGTAACTTCTCACAGAATTAGAAGGATCCAGTTGAAATGAGTCAGATGTGGAAATGTGTTTTTTCTCATGAATTAACAGGGGCCCAGTTTCCTGTGACCCACGTAAATAGGACATTGTCTCATTCTTTTGAAGAACCTGCTTCAGATGACATATTGTCCTAATAATTATTTTGGCTCCTTAAAGGGAACAAAAATCAATATCTGACTGCAGTGTTTTGTTCCAAGGTCCTCAGCTCAGCAAAAGTTTTTTCTCTGGGAAGAACTTTTAACCTTCCTTTGATTTTTCTCAGGTCAAAATGAGAACCACATAAAAGTGATTATCTGTCCTACAGATGATTAGGCCGTTATTGATTGATAATTGAAGTTTGGGATAACAATTCTTCTTGTGTTCATTGTTTGTGATAACAAAAGCCAAGTGCAATGCATACACTCATTAACTATTAAAGACTGACATTAATATCGAGAATATTTCTTAGTCACTATAGTATGCCAGGTGTCAAGTGTAATAAAAAACCAGGTGTCAAGTGTAATAAAAAACCAGGTGTCAAGTGTAATAAAAAACAATTCAAGTTTGATAGGAGATATATATATATGTGAAGATGTGAGTCTTGTGAAGACTCATGCTGCATTCCTTAATGCAAATGCCAAATGATTACATTTTAGGAGAGGTTTTAGAGAAATCACTATTGAAAGCCACATTATTTCTCAACTTTTTAAAGAATAGTGTTTACTTGCGCAATTTTGTTGTGCCTGAATAATAGAGTGTGTTATGAGTACACACCTAACTGGCAGCTATTGAATATTGTATATACAATAACTCCCTCTGCTACATTATTAATTTTGATTTTAAGCTAAAATCCTTTCCTGACCCAACCTTGAAATAGGCTGTAAGTGCAGTTAGATGTTTCTTTACTTCTGGTGCACTGATAAAGAGGTGCTAGAGGATTGTGGATGCAGAAAGTCTTCTCCGAAGGGAAGAATATTAATATTCTTTGAGCACATGAAATCAGCTCATGTGAATGTTCTTTATGCAGGCGACTGTGCATGTGCGTCATAGATGACAGCTTCAAGGTGACAGTCTACAGCTCTTGTGCTCATTATCTTTTTCCCATTCCATCAGTGCTAACAGTCTTGTTTGATGTGGTGCCTCATCACTGCTGAATTAAGAGACAAGAAACAGGATATCAGTGCATTGAACATAATAGCCTGTGCCATTGTGTTTGCAGGTGACTCCATCTGTTTACACCCACAAGATGTTACAGACTACAGAGGAGTGCCTGGCGAACACCAACGAGGTGCACCCGCCCCGCATCCTGGAACTGTTTGATATGGGCAAAACTACGCATCACAAAGTAAATGCCTGCCAGTGTTTTGTTACCTAACTTGCTAGTCCTATACTTTTCTCTGAAATAAAGCCAAATTCTAATGAGAGAGCGACCAGAAAAAAACTTGCAGATGGTCCAGTTATAGCAAAGCGTTACAGGAGGTGCTGATGCCTGATTAGAATGTACTGTATCTTTGGATCATTTGTGTTGCTGCAGCTACTATACTAAACTTAATTAATATATCTAAATACAAAGAATGTATATTGTAGACTCATTGGAAGGATGAGACCAGAAAAAGGACAACAATGCATTCAAACTTGTCATTATTTCATCATTAAGCCCCAGCCTTCAAGGGTGTGCTGTTTGCTAAGGTCATTAACAATGTACCAAAGCTGGCCCTGAGTCAGCAGGCACTAATTGATGGGCAGAGGACAACCAATGTTACTGAATACTTTGTACTTTAGTGTCAGAATTTAAGGGGGGCTTGGAGCAAAAACTTCTTGAAATGACTATGAAATGCACCCTAATCATAAATTAGGAGCATCCATTTTTGCATCTCATCCTTTTCATATTTTTTGTTGACCTGTCAAATATGCAAATGTGAGCGTGAGTAACCTCCTCTGTGGGCCACTGCAGGTGATTAGTGGGGGGCGATGACCAGCGAGATCTCTTCAGGTCATCCTGACAGCCACAAAATCACACTTTATACAGTACAGTATTATCTTCACTCAGTGACTGGCAGTGATGCAATGGTTAAATGAAAATCTCCCAATTTGAGTTGAAGAGATTTATAGATCAATGGGAACATACTTATTCTCTGTCTTGTTTCTAGCATTAGATGAAGTTGGAGCCAGTAGCCGGTTAGCTTAGTGTAGCATGGCAACTTCAAACAGGGAACCAGCTGACCCGGCTAAATCTAAAGCTAACAAAACTCACCTACCAGCATTCAGCTCATTAATGAACACATTAAATGTTTTTTGTTCAGTCTGTACAAGAAACAAAGTTTAAATTATTGCTAGATTGTTTCATGAAGACACAACAAAAAGTCAGGCAAGCTGTTTAATCCTGTCTTCCAGGCTTTATGCTAAGCAAAGCTTACTGTCCACGGACTAGAACTTCATATTTAACAGACAGAGAGTGGTTTTAATCTTTGCATGTAACTTCATGGCAATAGAACAAATAGTAGTTACTTCCCAATATGTCAAGCCTTCTGTAAAACAACAACAAAAAGAGGAAAAAATAACATGTTATTAATGACTTCAAGTAATCAGAATCTAGTGCATATTATAGTTTTGTGGTGCTCACTGAGTGTATGTAACATGTGTGCGTGACTTATAGCAAACACATACTTTGATTGATGTAATTTTGTACTGTTTTGTGTGTGCGTGTCAGTTGTCCTTGGTGGATATGGATCAGCCACTTTTCCAGCCCTACCCATCTGAGCTGGTCTTCCAGAACTTCACTCCTGCACAGACCTTCAAGTTACAACTACTTCTCCTCAACAATGACAAGGTGTGTAAATGAGACATGAATAAGTAAATAGTTACACGAAGCGCGTGGCTGCTGAGCCGATGTTACAGTCAAGAAAAACTGTGAAATGGAACAACAGAAGCAGCCCAACTCCTAGACAGCTGAGAAGACAGCAGAAAAAGAACAAGATTTACAGTGTGTGTTTGTGTGTGTTGTGGGGTGTGGATCGGCTGTAAGGAGAGCAGAATGATTGGAAAAGGTCATGGGAGATTGGAGGAGATTTATCACTGCAAGTTGTACAAGACACCATCAAGTAAAATGAATAAATCATAACTTGTGTGTGTACGTGATTCTGTGTTTGTTGCTGTGTGGGGTGTGCAATGGGGTGTGATTTTTTTTTATTTTTGTCAAGGTTCCACGACAAGTGAAGCTGGAGCTGCAGGACTCACAGTATTTCCTCGTGGTCTGTCCAAAGGATGCAGGGAGCAAGGCTGCAGCAGGAATGTCTGCTGCGTTCGTTGTCTCCTTCACCCCGCAGGAGAATAAGGTACTGGAAACAGAGGGGAGTCTGAATCCCCACAGAATAATCATAGAAATGTAGATTCAGAGAGCACAATAAAGTATCAAGGTAACATGCACTGAAGATGTTGATATGGAATTTAGATTAGATGATTAAATGAGGTTGTAATCAGACCTGTAGGGAAGCACAAAATTGGATGTGGGCAAGAATGTGAACGTAGAGATTTAATACTCTAAACAAGCACTACTAAAGACAATGACATGGGAAAAATATATAGATTAAATAGATGATATGAAATCAGTGGCAGATTACACATTAAGATGGATGCTCTTACCCTGCATTCATAGTTTATGAACCAATGTCTAAATCAGAATCAGAAGGTCAAGGGTCAGGCATCAGATTACATCAGCACATCCTTTCTCTTTTACTGATACTGTTGGCCAAAGTGAAACCTGAGAGGCAGAGGTCAACATGAGATGTAGCAACATTGTATTATAGGTCATATAATCCCTCACTGCATGTCATTGCTGTTTCACAGTGTTCACCACACTTGGCTCTTATTAGTCTTGCAAGTGATGTCACAGACAGTCTGTCGGTCAGTCAATCCACAGTCTAAAGATACTTCGCAGAGTGAAATATCAACTAGTGAATGAATTGTCATGAAATTTTGTATGAATGTCTTTGGTGATTGACTTTTCCTCCAGCACTATCATGATAATTGTTTGGGTATATTTTATGGAAAGCTGTCAATAACTGTGGATGGATTGTTTATCCGTGATAACTTTGTCTGAAAATAGATTGACTCAAATACTTGGTTCATGACCAAACACTTAGAAAACTACTGACATTACCTTGATTTTATTATGTTTTGTGTTTAATGCTAATGCTAATATACCTCCCAAACATCAAATGCAGGCAGCAGGGAGCACGCTGATGTTTGCATCAAAGCATCACTTCATCGCTTCACACAGTTGCTAGCAATGGCTGTGGACTCTTGATTTTGTTCTATTTCAGGTCGTTGCTGCTTTGCTAAGTGTTAACAGGTTATATTAAAACATACTGAAAACAATGTTAAGTTCCTAAATGAGTAAAAATTCAAATGTGTGTGTTTGTGCTTGTGTGTCCATCCCGGCCCAACCTTGAGGACAGGTGTGTGGCATCATCTAACAAATACATCAGTAACACATGTGAAGCTGGACTACCACCACAGACTGGTTTTCATAACAGAGAGAGAGCGGTTTGAGGTCCCAATCCGTGCCATTGGGCCATGCGCCATTCTTGACTTTCCCAACGAGTTCCATTTGCCCATGTTACGTGTCACAGGGAGCAGAGTCTGCTTGTGTGTGTGCTTGTGCTCTCCTCTCTGTTCTCTCCCCTCCCCTGCAGGTAACTGCCTGATTGAGCCACCTGTACCAATCTCCACTTAACCAATCAGCAGCCTGGGTCACCTATAAAAATGGAA
>JBBMOC010000123.1:195720-267237 GCA_037975185.1 Centropyge bicolor
TATGAACAGAAGGTTTTAATGCAGAACCTAAGCTCACAGTAACTTGGCAAGCAAGACCCAATTGTGCACTGTACATTTTGTTATGATGATACGATAAGAGCAGTTGATCTCACATTTCAAATGTACTCCCGGCCAAACATTGGTAGCTGAAAATAGTCACAGCAATCATGACTGGCTAGGTTGATTAACCAAGGGGATGCAAATTTACAAACTGAGGGACAAATAAAGGTTTATTTTATCTTATCTTATGTTTCAGTCAGAACCAAATCAGCCTTGCTCCTGACCAAAGCCGGTCACATCAAAGTCTCTTCTCAAGCTAATTTCAACTACACAGCTCCATAAAAGTTTTCTAAGGCGAAAATTCCCATGGTGTTGAACAAATACAGTAGAACAGTTGTGTACCATGCAGAAAAATGGACTTTAGTGCACTCTTGTTAGCTATGCATCACCTGGGTGGATATTCCTCAGTGCCCTACCCCCATTTTCACTATGAAGCGCTGTGTGTGTTTGAGCGTGTGCCTATGTGAAGGAAAAAATTCAGTAGCATGCTGACACGATAGTCATTCTGTTATCAGTAGTAGTCCTGGAACTCGACCACAGCAAAGGCACCTTGTGAGAAAACAGTCTGTTTATGATTGGATAGTAGTGGATAAGAGCTTAAGTGTTCATATTCATCCATTTTGAGTTTATCATTTAATTTATTGTGATGCCATTCCCCAGGGCAGAGAGAGGCCTCATAAAAAATATATGTATTGCTCTTTAATGATGATGGTTTTTGAGTAAAAGCTTCAAGATAGAGAGAAAAATATCAGTCTGTGATTTTTTGCCTACTGTAAAAGTATGCATTATTTTTTACCTGCAAGTGTGACCTTAAAGGAGTGGAGGTGCTGTGTGGCTACATAAACAGGCAGGTCTGCTGAAGGAATGGCAACAGTAGCGGCGCTCAGCAGCAGCATTAAGCTTTTATAATGGGAGGGCCGGCCCAGGTCCAGAACACCACTTACAGCCCATCAAGAGACTATCATTTTTAATTCAGCACCTTTCCCTGTCTCTCTCATGCTCATGTATGTTTCAGGTCAGCATGCTGTAAATGGCTTTACTCTGCTGAGGGGCCATTGGAGACTTTAGCATAAGCTGGCTTACGTTTGGCATGTGTGTGCACGTGAGTGGTTGTGGTTGCGTGTCATTTGCATGTACGCCACAGTACTTAACGCAAGTACACACTGGATCTTTATTTCCTATTGTCATTGGCTTTGAAAAATAATAGTTTACTGAGCTCGGTTGTTTTCCATCATGGTGCGTTAGAAAATCTTTGTTCTGTCTTAAAACTGAGAAGACTGTGCTGCTCCAGTCAGCCTCCCTCCATCACACACACACCCTTCTCCTCTGTCACTGCTGCTGATTTAAATGAAAAGACAGACAGCTCTTTGGGAGCGCTGAGGCATCTGCTTTGACAGGGCTATAGCACAGAGGGGACTACAGCACAGCAGCTTTTACAAAAGCAGCACACACACACACACACACACACAAACTGCACACAAACAAACACACACACACACCCAAAATGTAAGTACAAGCATGTGCGTCCACACACATACTGCAGAGCTGCCATTTGTGCTGCAATCAAACGTAGCTGAGGGGGTTGAGAAGTTCTCTCCCTGTGTACATAGAGAAATTATGGGAAACGAAAGCGAGTGGTGGGAAGACGGACTGGTGGACAGTGATGATGAAAGCTTAGCAATAAGCTGCAGCTCTCCCTGCCTGTCAGCTGCTGTCATTGCATACGGATGCTGGGAGATAATTGCTTTTCTCTCTGCATTCCCCAATTTTTCTTTTTCTCTCCCTCATTTCCTTCTATCACTCATCCTCTGTCCTCTATGTTTTATTTTCTCTCTTCTCCTCCATTCGATGATATCTCACAGCTTGGTAGCCTTTTGTGCAGAGTGAAAGCAAAGACCTGGCCTTTCTGGAACTGTGCCAGACTTTTTTGTATCCCCTCTTTCTGCCTCTGGGTACACGATGGAAATCTTGTTGATAATTGGCACATTGGAAGCAAACACGAGCACTCCTTGAATTGTAATATGTGTTTTTACTGTAGGGCACGTATGGTCATTGTATAGATTTAACCAGCCCTCATTCTTCACAGTCCTGTTTGTTTCTTTTTCCCTCAGCCAGAACTGGGGTCACTTTGTTGTCAGTGCATCTAAAAACTAAAGAAGTGAATTGGGAGAGTGTTTCTACGACTGAGGCTTTCATGTAACTCAGAAATGAGGTATCTCAGCCCCCAATTAATCACTTCTGCTCACTCGTGTTCTAACCCAGGCAGAGATGGATTAAAAGCTCTCCTGTGCAGGCTGCATTGAGCGGGACTTGAAACCTAATGGGATGGTTTATCTTATGAAAATTCAACACATTTGCCTATTATTGTGGAAGATAAATCTCCAGCAAACAGTCAGTGCTTTGGCTGATTTGTCACTGAGCCTTACTCCTCTCCTCTTTGGAACATTCACTTGTTTGTGTGATTCCCTTTCTCTTGGTTTTTGTTTGATGGTGTGTTGGTTCTTATGAAATGTAGAGTCTTCATTGATTTGCTTGTCTGGTGTTTAATAGCCAGGTCTCCAGAGGAGAAAAAAAGATCCTTGATCTCCAGTGGACTGTTCTCTTTCAGTAGAAGCAGAATGAAACCCATAAATATTGAGTAACTTGAGTTGATTTGCAAATAATTAATAATTTGTTTTTAAGTGATTTAAGGAAAGTGCTCGAACAGTTTAACAATCAGTTGACTGTGGGTCATTGCCTGACTAGTTCCACACATGGTCTACGCATAGGAAAGTAAGGTAATGGCAGCAGAGGTTGAAGTTACAGTTTTTCTCTATTTTTGCAATTCAGGTTTTTATCTACATAAAATACAGAAAATACTATACATATTTGAACCTCATCAATACATTGGCATAGAAGACATTATCAGCTGATTTTAGCTTAAACAGGCAGATTTCAGCTCATTAGTCAAATTGTAACACCTAATTGCATTACTGAAATACTAAAGATAAGTTTATAGTAATTAAGAAACAAAGTCACCGTTACATATTTTGTCCACCAGACAACAGTGACAAGCTTATTTTTCAACACTAAAATGTCCTGCTCAGTCCAGATCTCTACTTCACAATACTTAACCACATTTATTAACTTATTAAAAATATTTGTTTATGCTAAAAATTCAGTCAGAATAGTATATGCTTCTGTCTTATTTTTGATCAAATATCAGAAATCTCAGTTTCACATACCTGTGTTGATGGTTTGAAAATTTGCTTCATGAACATTTTTAAAATAATTAACATAAAAAAAAGCCGGACAGTCTCCAAACAACCACAAACAAACAAATAAACAATGAAACAAACTGCTGCTTTTCTTTGTGTAAAAGGTTAGGTTCACATTGTTAGCTGTGTCACTCGTTAGGTAAAGTAAAATAAACAATCATAATGACACATCATTGTGCCTGATGGCTCTGAATCTGAAAAACATTTCATCATGAGATGATAAAACACAAAATGTTAGCTTGTAAAAAACATATAAATGCATTTGTTCTTTATTTCAATAGCTGTAAACAGCATTAACAGTACAGGAAGTAAGTTGTTGGTATAAGCCTGTACCAGTCTGTATTCTCCTCCCTTTCCCTCTCTTACTATTTTGCTGGACTTAGCCCAAAATGAGTATGATTGGTTTAAAGAAATACAAACAGGCCAGAAGCTTTTCCCGCGCATACTAAAATTTTAATTGGTTCAGCCAGACATTTCTTCATCGTTGGCACAGCCCTAAAACAAATTGTGGCGTTGTGAGACTACATTAAGTGTAGCCATAGAAACACTCATTGACTGCAAAATTTCAGAGCCCTGTGCTTATTTTGCCAGATATTCCTAAATTTGAAAAAGAACCTGCTGTCAGTGTCCCTGCTGTAGGTTGGAGTGAAACTGCTGCCCTGAACCGCTGGTACTGCAGCTTTGCAACTCGACGCTCTGTGCTGTGCCTCATTTTGGGTGCTTTGCATCAATGACACTGTGTCCTTGTTTATTTAAAGTTTGTTGGACTCACATCCGTGGAAGTGCACTATTGCCGTTTCAGACCACAAAATTTTTTGCACTGTCAAGCCAGAGTCAAGTTTCTAATCCTTGGCCAAGAGCAGGATTTCACACACCGTCCTGCAGAGCAACCATCAATCCTCCCAGTCATTTGTTGAATAAATCTGCATTTCTGCACAACACTTTTAACTCATTCTGACATGGGAAAACAAAATTAGAGGCAAAAAGTAATTCACAGCATGTCTCAATGATTGTTTTGGACAGAGACAAGCTTTGAAAAGCATAACAATCATGATAAAAATACCCATCAGTCTCATTGAGTTGTGCTGCTTGCAAATTAGAAAATATTCCTTGTCACTTTGATCTCAGATTTCATCTCTAGTAATTTTATTGACCAAGAAATCTGTGTTTTCATTCACACTAGGATAATGTTATATCAAAACAATGAGGAACCGCAGAAACACATGAAGAGGAGAACCCTGTAGAGTTCAGAGCCCAGACAACTCAGATTTCCAACACTCCCTCATGTTGTTTCCAAAAGAATTCCCTGTGTGTGCTGAATGGGATTTATGCTGTCCTCAATTAAAAAAATAAAACCTCTGCAGGTATACAAATGTAAATAATCCAAGCATAAGCAGTGTATTTCTACAGGCTAGAGCTCCAGTCCTTCTGATTTGAATGTAAACAATCACTCACTGTATTTACATAAGCCTCGTTCTTGGTGGCTTTATACAAAACCTGTTTTGCATCTTATTTTTGCTGCTAGTTATTGTTGCGCTTTCTCTCACTGTCGGGCATGTGCACACTGTAATGGTGCCACCTTGTTACTACCACAGAGACTCAACAGATGTCCTGTTTACCATTAAGGACTGTCTCATGTGGATTGTTTTGAATTACTTTGAAATGGCATTGTGTTTACCTGGGAAGTCATATTTACCTTAACTCTACTAATTTAAACCTTTCTTATTTATTTGAACTCCAACTCAAAAGGCTTTGGCAGCATAGTGAAGTACATTGTTTTGCATGCCAGGTTTCCAGGATATCTTGAGAGCCATTTTTAATCTCGAGGCTCCTTCTGATCCAGATCCAGTTCAAAGTTTCAAAGCTAGACTTTGCAGTGTGTCCTTGACTCCATAAGTTTGTCCTCTATCCACTGCCCACATTAGGCCCGAGAATCCCAGAGGAACTGCAGTGGCTGCTCAGTGGATAGAATGTTGTTGTGCTGGGCAGCACCCCATTAATAAGTACTGTGTATGCATTACATCAGTGTGTAAGTGTCTCTCCCCCATGCAACTATACCTTCAGGGCCATGCTTTAATTAAGAACTAGCTCCAAGTCAGCTTGCTTTTTAAATAAGTAGTAAATATCTGAGTGCTTTTTGTAGGTTTCCAAACATTAGGTAAAGAGAAACACCAAAACTATCTAAAAGATGGGTGATGGCTTTCTCTGACTGAGACTTTTGTAGATGAGTTGTCACACAAAATCAGTCTACTGCTACATTAAAGCCTGTGGGCAAATGGCTCCCACTTTTGAACATTTCAGCTTAATCACTACACATGGAAATTTCTCATAAAATAGACAAAAAAGCCCCCACTTGCACCTCCTACTCACTGCTTAAGACATAAAGAGAAGATATGGACATGATGTCTTGAGCTGTCTTGGAGAGGCACCTTTTTGCTCTTACTACATACCAGCATCACTTCAACCTCTTGTATACTAGCCTATTGATTTCCCCTTTCTTCTATTGTCTATTTTTTATTGTCGTAATATATCTCACAGACTTCACCTATATAACCATTTAAGTTTTTTGTTGCGTGTTTTGCTGAATTCCTGATAATTCAGTATGTGGCATGAGTTTACTTCTGTGAGTCCTTAAGGCGTGTTAACTTTAAGATGGAAACTGTTGAGCTCATGCATTCGCATGCAGCTGTTAATATTTAAGCTATGTTGACAGGGCATGCGATAACAAGGCAATTTTCATGGCAAGCACAACACAAGCACAACAAGGCATGTTCAGAGGCTGCTTTTACATTCAGATGTTCATTCATTCATTCATTCATTCACTCAGTTATATGTTTGCTCAGCATATGTTTGCTGTTTTTGCATGTCTTCTGCCCAGGTGAAGATGTGTACATCAGCTTGCACGGGGTTTCTAAAGAACTCGACGTCCATCTTGAGCCCAACTCTGTCCTGTTAAAGAAGACTTACATTTCCCTGGCCACCGTACACACAGTGTCCCTTACCAACAGGAGCGATGTCCCGCTTCAGTATTGTTGGACCACATGGCCCAGCCTGAAAGAGGAGGCCCTGAGCTTACTGAGGTATGTGTGTATGCACACAAATGATTTAACACAGATAGTGCAGGAATGTGGTTTTGACAAGGTTTTTTTTTTTTTTTAAGTGTCGGCTGTATAACCCCCCTTCTCTTGCTGTGTATTCGTGTAGCAAAAAAAATTACCTGCTGTGTTTTTTTTTTCTTTATCAGAGCATGTGTTGCCAGAAATAGCTCAGGCGTCCATCACTTGTTTTCTGTGTGCAATATCTTTGTTCTTCTCTCTGCCTCTTTTTCTCTCTGGCCCTCTTTGTTTCTCTCTTTGTTTTTTCCCCTCCCCTCCTCCCTTTCTCTAGGGAGAACTCAGTGCTCCAGCTGAAGGAGGAGGAGAAGGAACAGTTGCTTCTTCAGTGTGAGTCCGACCCCACAGTGATCAGTCGCCTCCCATCGCTGTCCAGAGCACTGCAGGAGAGCAGAAGTCAGGCTGTGCAGGATCATCGCTTGGCCCTCTCACACAGCTGCATAACTGTGGAGCCAGCGGTGGGTTTGTGTGTGTCTCAATTATAACCATTTGGCCAGTATCTCTTGGCCAACTAATTGTTGGTACACCCTCTACCCCTGGATTTGCAGTCTAATTCTTTCAATGTTAAGATTGTGCTGTAGGGCACTTGCAGATCTGGTTGGATGTTTGGAACGGGGCTCTTAAGTTGAAGACACACAAACACCTCTTGCTTCTTGCTGCGCAACATATGCTACTTTGTGGCTGTAAGGACAGAAACCAGAATCCCCTCAAAAGATCAGATCTCTGATTAGATTTGTCGCACAGAGTTGAGATTCAACTCTGTGGTTTGCATGTTAATCCAGTCTGACTCCTCAATGACAGGAAGGTCACTGACTGGGCCCTTTCTGCCCAGGGACCTTCAGGTAGCCTGACCTGTTCTGACACTACCTTCCCTTTTTTCTGCCAGTGTCTCCTCCGCTTAACTCAGCCAGGTTCCCTGGCCAGAGGGAGGGAGGAGAGAGAAAGTATGGGGGAGACAGCAAACAGTCTTTAGGCCAGTCACAACACAAACTTTGAGAGGGCATTTGAGAGAAATGGTCAGCAGTCTGTGTGCATATACACCCACCCATGCACACACAAGCACACAGTCACACACACACAGACACACACAGGTACTAGTAAATGTTAGAGACAGTTAGTGTATTTGCAGAGTTGAGGCAGATAACCAAGAACCAATGAACATCCAGAGAGTTTTCCAGACTGAAATGAATGCAAGTGAACTCTCAATGGTCATCAAACCCATGTTTTTTTTCTGTGTCAGAGAATATGCCCTAACAGTGTGTGTGTGTGTTTGTCTGCTTCATATCCTTAAAGTACAATAACTAATTGTTGTTCTTCTTATCTTTACATGGCTCAGGAGGGTGAAATATGGCCCAACGTTACAGCACAGTTCGTCATTGTCTTCAAGCCTGAGGTGGCCAAACTGTACCAACAAACCATTTATTGTGATATCACAGGTCAGTGCCTGTCTAGAAAATACAGCGTTTATGTTGGTCTCACATACAGAAGCACAGAATTGCATTTATCCTTACAATACAATAACAACCAGCCACACTACACGCTACACATGGCACTAGAGAGGGCACCCTCAGTCAGTCGGTCCACACCTTAGGTACAGATTGAAATATGGATGGGTTGAGGATGGCTGGAGGTTGATGTTTTTGGTTTTTAGTGAAATGGCTTGACATTTGGTGCTGAGTTGAGTAAGGCTGTGCGATTTGGTATCCAATTATGACTAACTGCAGGTTAGGCTGAGAACAAAGTGCAGAATTGTGTTTTAAGGCTTACATTTACAGCAATTTAATAGCGACTCTTAACATAAAGTACAGCTTGTTCCTGAACCAAAACCCTCTTAGAACCAGAGGATAACTCTTTTCTTTAGTTTGTTCTTCAATTGATTGTTTTAACAACTTCAAGCAGACTGTACACTCTGGCTTTAAATCAATAGCTTTGGCTTTCTCATAAAAGATTCTCCCTCCCTCGGTGGGTCGGTGCAGACAAAGGTTAGACAGACAAGTCTGAGTAGCAAACCATGTCTGTCTGTTTGTTTATTGTCAGAGGACAGCTCCTCCCAGCTACATCTCTTTTATGTTCCCCTTTTCTTTCAGTGTATGATATCCGCAATCAAGCTTGGTTGAAGCTGATGAACCCCTACTTCTTCCTTAATGCTTTCTTAATGCTCATGTTCAAATTAGACAATGCAGTCATGAGGCCCAAATATATTCATCTCATCCCAGTGGATGTAAAAGGTTGTTGGGAAATTTGCATGTGGCCATCACGTGTTCTTAGGAGCCGGAGGCCAGATTTACATTAATTTCCATGTTTTGTGAGGCAGGTGACGACCTGACCAGCCTAGGTCAAAGACAGCCGCACTGGAAACTACTGTACCCTGATTCCTCACTTTGCAAAGAAGCTTACTAAGCAAAACTCAATGCCCTTTAGTAAGGTCAAAGGGGGGAAAAAAAGTAGAACAAGGTGGCGGCAAAGCAAATGATTAGCAAGTATTTAGACGTCTTGGATTATTATTTACTTATGATTCAGCACTTTAAACCAGACATGCAAATCAACCATTCCAGTTCACCTGCATGAAATCAGTGTTAGGTATGTTCAATACTATTTCAGACAATCTGTCTTTTTCTGGCTGTCTTTCTCTGTTTCTCTGTCTTGTTTATGAACTTTTTTTATCAATTGTTCTGTCTTTCTGTGTCCGTACTCAGGCTGTGAATCTCCATTACCTCTCACAATAAAGGGCGAGGGCATGGGACCTAAACTCCAGCCAAACTATAACCTGATGAATATGAAAAAGGTTTTCATTGGTGACAGAGACTTTTATCAGGTAAGGAAGGTTTAGTCAAAGTAGGCAGTTGTCTTCCTTAAGAAAATGATCAGTTAGGACATGTGCATAGTACAGCAGAGTACAGTAATGTGATGAGGTTGATGTGTACAGTATATGACTAAAACTAAATCTTGTAAACAGCTTGTGTGTGATATACTCTCCCTACTTTCTAACGCAAATATTTTCATCACATTCAGACAGATAAAAAGATGGCAAAACTCTTAATTGTAGACATCATTACAAAAAGGAAAAACAAGTCATGTCAACTATGCAGTAGGTGAATGCCTGTAAGATACAATGCAATACAATAGTCACACAATAAATATGCTCTTTTTGTGAAGCTTGTGATGTGGTGCAACAGTCAGTTTGTGGAATGATTCTATGTTATTATTAGAACAGATTAGCCTTTATTGTCTCCCTCAGTAAACATTTGTCTTGGGCATTTGAGAAAAACAGAGTCAACATAGCAGCACAGGTGCACATGTATAATCAAACTCCAGTTAACATGAAATATTTCACCTAGATCTATAAATAATGGGACATTCACACCAAGAACATTGTGCAATGCCCTGCAACAAAATATTGCACAGATGGTGGACACAAACCAATACCATACATCAAAATGTTTCACAGATGCTGTTATTTTGAAAGGTGTACATGTTATTCTGTCCACTAGTGAACATATCTTGTGCCACTCAGTCAGTCAAGATGATTAACATCTAGTACAGTTTTTGTCAATGTTTACAATAATAGTATATAAATGATATACTGTATAATGATGATAAAATATTATTGACATTATTTCATATCTTTATCAGTCAAAATAGTTGTGTTGTATTAATATTACATTTGGTGTTTATGTCATTCCTGTTGTCTGTCTGCTCTTGTAAATAAGACTAAATTCTTAAGTCTGACTAAATAGTTAAAATTTCCACTATAAAATGCACTTAATGCAACACTTAATGCAACCAAATACAACTCATAAACATATTTTACTGTAGTCCTATGATAAATTCATCAAACGTTTTCTGCAGAATAAGATTCTCTAAAAAGCCCTGAGTACTATTTGCATTGTTAGTTTGCTTTTAAAGCTGAACCAAAGTGGATAATATCACAAAAGATAAAGTACATGCATATTACATGATGACTGCTTGTGCAGATCATATAAGGAAAAACATGACTTGAGTGCTGAAGCAGTGAATCCTTGTTTTTGTCCAGGTGCAGCTGTCCAACAGAGGACTGATTGATGCCCCTTTCAGGCTATCAAGTCCCGACACCACTTTCGGCCGCTGTTTCTCAATAAGTCCTGAGGAAGGTGTTGTTCCCTCTGGGGCCTGCCAGATTGTCGAAGTCACCTTCCACAGTTCCATCTTGGGAACTTTCTCCGAGGATTTGCTGCTGGTTGTCACAGGACAGCCTCAACCACTTACCTTGACCTTCAGGTGACGTTATCAAGTGTAGTAACTCAGAACGTTCACACTTATGGAAGCAAATATAAAAACTCAGCTTTAAAAGAAGTGGCAGTGTTACGCATTAAAACATCACTTTCCACATAGTACTTATTTTAAAATTGTTCAACTTGCTGTTGTTTCCAGGGTTTCTCATGGCTCATGTCTTTGTCTTCTATTTCAGGGGTTGTGTCATTGCTCCCACATTCCACTTTAATGTTTCAGAGCTGAATTTTGAAGATGTAGGCTTTGGTGAGTTATTTATTTACTTAGTTGTCTTATCTGGGTTTATTGATTTTTAAGTTGCATTAAGTTAGATTATACTTGAGAGAATCCTGACCTTCATAAGAAAATGTCTTTCACCTCAGCCTCCTCTTTATGTTCTTATTTGTCCTGTGTTTGTCATCTCAACTTTTTGTCTTCTTCTCCTCTTGGCCCTCTTTCTTTCTGTGTCTATCGCTCTGTGCAGGTTTCCCAAGAACAGCGATTTGTTCCCTCATCAATACCTCTTATGTCCCGATAACTTTTGCCCTACGTGTCCTGGGAGATGGGCTGGGTTCTCCCAGTGTGCTTTGGAATGACCAGTTGTCTGATGTGTCCAGGAACAACTGGCACATCAGCGCTGATGCAGACCTTCATGCACGGCCTGCGGAGTTTACCATCAGCCCTGCTGCGGGCCGTGTGCCTTTCTTGTCAGATGTCACCATTAAGGTATAGTAAATAAACAAATAGAGGGAAACCCATTAAAATTAATTTTCAACATAGTTGACTGAATAAAGAGTGTCGTAGAGGAAAGGTTTGACATTTTAGAAAATTGCTTTCTTGCTAAGAGTTAGATGAGAAGTTCGATGGCTCTCTCATGTCTCTGTATTAACTACAACACTAGAGCCAGGAGCCGATTAACTTAGTTTATCATAAAGACTAAGTAGAAGAAAACAGCTGGCCTGGTTCTGTCCAAAGCAAAAAAAATCTGTTACTGCTTCCAGCCAAGAAATTGTTGTTTACATAACCCTCTGTAAAACTGAAACTTTTTTGCATAGATTAAACAAATGAGATATAATGTGTTAATTAGTGAGCTTTTGAGGTGCTGGTAGGATGTTGTTCATAGGTCTTACTTTGACAGCCTGCCTCGCTGATTCATCTCTTCCCTGTTATAAGCTAAGCTGGGTCCTTTCTACGGCTTCTTCCGTCTACAACAGTATGTACTGTCTGCACATGAGAGTGGTATTAATCTCCCCAAATTTACTTTCTGTAAGAAAGCAAAAGAACATATTTTCTGAAATGTCAAACTTCCTTTTAGAGGTAAAACTTGGATTGACTAAGATATGCTTTTTAAACACTGGACATTAAACACTGCTTGTTTGTAAACTTACTTCCTTAAAGGATTTGAGATTATGTGACCTTTAATGCATTGTTCATGGTTCTATGGCAACAAACTGAAACCTACTGACTAAAGTTTTGTGTTGACTGGCGTCGATGCACATAATACTCTCTATATCTTTTGAACCTTTTGTGGTCTCTTACTGTGCACGACCATTGAAAAGTTTAAAATCACCTCGTTCCATCAGTAATATACATTCAGTATACAAAAATGGTATAATTCAAAATTATTTAATAATCACTTTTATTTACATTTTGAAATAGCTTTGACCCCAAAAGAAGACTAGATTAGATTAGATTAGATTAGATTAACATTTCCATTTAACAGATGGCACCATAGTGGTGCATGAGAGCAGAGAATGCTGTTGTAGCCATTTCCTCCCCTTTGATTTGAATTTGTTTTCCAGTTCAGAAAGGTGTAAGTGACCTTAGATCATCATCTAGATCATCATTGAACCACAATAATACTTGCAATTGGGTTCTAAATATTTTGGGAAAATTTTTGTCTTTGTATCCTCTGCAGTCTATTCTGTACTATGATTGAATAGATTAAATTGTGATTTACTTTTTGCAAAGCCTTTATACAAAATATCTTTTTGTAAAGTGGGCTTTCTGCAACCTGCATGATAAAAAAGTCCGATGGAAAAAAATGAATGAAGTGAATGAAAAAAGCACTCAAAATTGCAAAAGTAGTCCTCTCTGCCATTTGACTGTACAGAATCAAGCCTTTTTGGCAGTCAGTTCCAACCTTTTGGACAGTAACATATATGTCTTTTATATGTACAGGTGACACTGTGCTCCAACACAGTCGGGAGATACAGGCTGTCGCTGGTTGTAGATGTCGAGGGTGTCGGCAAGGAAATCATGACTCTGCCTATCAATGCCAGGTACTCATACATCAGTTAAAGTTAGTTTTGTGGCATCCTGCAAATTGCAGAAAAATACTTAAAGTTAAGTTTGACTTTGCCCATTAAGGCCACAAACAGATTATTGGGTCAGCTGTCCTGCATTTTTTCTCTTGCACCATAACACTGTTTGATCTTTTCCATTTTGAAAATACTTCATGAAAAATGAATGAATGAATAAAAATGAATCATCATCCGTCTGTCCTAGTAAAATGGAATATCATCTCTTCTTTTCTAATGTTGAATGTGAAAATATATTTTGACATACGATGTATTACAACTGTGTCATAAGGTACATCTTGCTTTTTACAAACTCTCCTATCGACATTTCTCTTAAAGTAAAATGCTTTTTTTGTGGCAGTAACCTCTGCTGTGCTTCTGGCTGTCGTTGTGAATGTGGTCCATTGAACTTCCGTACAGGTGTCGACAATCAGTAGAGTATGTGTTAAATATTCAGGACCTAATTTGCATAATAATACATTCAAATGTCACCTGTACCATCACTCAGAATACAGCAGTGGTATCTGACTTCCTCACGGCAATCACTGTCTTTGGTAATTTATGAATCCCCTCTAATTAAAAGACTGCATGCATCAGTTTTGGCATGATGCAAAGCAATTACTGTTGTGATTCATAAATAAGCCTCAGATCTTTTCTTCTCTTCTCCCACTCTATGTCCCTCTGTTATTAGGTGTGTCGTTCCTGATATTGTGGTGGAAACTCCAGTGTTGGACTTTCAAAGGTGTTTCATCAATCACTCCTATGAGCAGCAAGTCCAGCTGATCAATGCCAGCCCCCTGCCTGCCTGCTATGGTGTACTTGACCAGGTTAAGTGTCATCATTGCTGTAAATTATTTATTTCTGTGGATGCAAGTGTGGCAGGATACTCATAGAATAGTGAGATACACAATAAAACCTGCCAAGGCCAACGAATGCATATTTACAACAATGACTCATTTACAGTTCAATGCACCAAAATTGATGTTGTACAGCGAGTGAAATGCCTAAAAAAATAACACCTCTAAAGGAATAGCCCAACATTCTGTGAAAACACTTATTTGCTTTCCTGCAAAGAGTTAAATGAGAAGATCGATACCACTCTCAAATCTCACAGCTAATGAAAGTACAGCTTAATTTATCTTACCATGAAGACTGGAAACATCTTGCCTGGCTCTGTCCATTTTAGTTCGGAGCAAGAACTATAGACTTTGACCCACATTAATGAATGCACATTAGAAAATGATCTTTCAATTGTAGAATTTTTATGTATATTTAGAGTCAAAATAATCAGGTCCTCACTTAATATCTCCATGAAAGTACAAAGTGCTGGTGCAAATAGTCAACACTGAAATAACTATCAACTATCTGCTCGAGCAAAAACAAAGGGAGGGAAAAATTCATTCGTTGATCACCTATCTTTTACTTGTGAATATACATGGGTGGTGTGTCTCTATGTCTGCATAAGTCATTTCTGTCTGTGTCACCTTATTTAGGAATATGAGGAGAGTCCATCACTACATTGTGGCAGTTCCTTACCCAGAGGAGTGATTTTTCCTCACAGTTCAGTGAAGATTCCTGTGTTTCTGCTGGCTAAGGCCATTGGAAGGCTGCATCACAGTCTATGCATCGCCGTGTTTGGCAGCAAACAGCCACCCTTGGTCAGTGGAAGTGTGTGTGTATGCCGCTGAGTTTAAATAACTGTGCTGTTACACAATATTTTGTGCATGGGAATGTGATTATGAGTTTATTTTTTTGTCTGAATATAGGCATAGTGTTTTTCTCTCAATTAGTCAGCCCATGTGTGTTCCCTAATCCACCTCTGCTCTGTTCTCTTCTGTTCCAGGAGGTTATCTTGTCATGTATTGGGCAGGGACCAATAGTCCATATTCAGAGCCCACAGATGGACTTCGGCAGAATCCAAGTGCTGACGGACAGTGCTAGAGCCCTGCAGCTGTTAAACCAGTCACCTATTCCAGCCCACTTTACTGCTCGCATGGTACATGCCACACACACACCAACCAGGCATGCATACACTAGGAATAAATGAACAAATACAACA
The DNA here is from genome assembly GCA_037975185.1 of Centropyge bicolor. Classification (NCBI taxonomy): domain Eukaryota; kingdom Metazoa; phylum Chordata; class Actinopteri; family Pomacanthidae; genus Centropyge; species Centropyge bicolor. The sequence goes on from JBBMOC010000123.1 coordinate 210,758, forward strand.
CTTATGACACTGAGATGATGAAGGTAACTTTACATGCTCTCAGACCTCATGGTAGGTTGTTACAGTCTAGGAGCAAACAGTGGTTTAGTTGTGGATTTAATGGGCAGCTGTTCAGCCATCCACCCATTCAGTAGCTAACTCATACGCAAAACGGCCGGCTGTCTGTCTTTGTTACTGTGACTAATTAGTTTTCAGCATAATTCGATATACAATTAATGAGTTAATAGGTTCGTTGCTTTGTTATCTGTTAAAGTGTCAATTTAGGTCCTACCTCAGAAGTGATTTTCCTCATAGTCCATTTGCTTTTTGAACCAGCCCGATGATGACATTGTGTCAGCTGACATGAAAGAAATAGATGGGCGTGATCTGGGAAACTGATTCAATGATGCTCAGCTTGGGCTGTCTTGTTGTTTCTTGTGTAGCATTTTATGCACAAAATTGTCATTTAATGTCTGCAATGCAACATCTACAGTTGAATTGACATTTCAACCTGAATCTCTTACTGTTCAAATGATGGTTTAACTGTCAATTGACATTTCAGCTGCTTTTATTCCTTACTTTTTAAATGACAGTTCATCTGTTTCCATCTTTTACACTTCATTTTGCAGTTAAAGTGCTTTCATCTTTTACTCTTCAAATGACACTTCAACTGCATTAAACAATTATTATTTGAAGAGATTGTAACTTGTTTGCAGTGTTTACATCTGCACTTTTCAGCATAAGTGGGAATAGTTACATTTTCTTCAGAAGGTGTGGCCTTTAGGTGTCATGAAGACTCTTGATTGAATAATTATGTTCCTTATTGTGCTTACTCAGTGTAAATGAAACCTTCTCTCGCTGTGCATCACCTTATCAGTGTTGCCTGATATCTGCTTGGAGCAGACTTGTGACTGGAACTATGTCTCAGTACTTCCTATGTTGGCATAAACACAACCATGCACAAACACAAATTCAAACACACACACACAGGCAACCCCAGTGTAACCGCAGTTGTGTGACCCTGTCCTCTCCTCTGAGGCAGAGTTGAGGGAAGGAGTTTCCCCCTGCACTCTCAAGCATCAATCGATGCAGATTCTCCTAGAATTTCATTACATCTCGCTCAATAGGCTGGCAGAGAGCCACACAAATAGACCTGATGACTGAAGATTGTGGGGATATTGCGGAAGGTATCCACACTTATGTTTCATCCAAGTGACCATTTGTGAGAAATAACCTCAATGACTCCATCATTAATCCAACCTAGACTTTTGTAAATTATTTTATACAGTCTCAAAGAGATCTAGGCCCCCAGAGTCAGAAGAATAGCGTTGAAGCACTGTAGTTCGAACATGAACATTTTGTTTAGTTTATGTTTGTTGAGTGAACCTGATTTTTCAGTGGCTTTTCATCTGTTATAGGGAGATGCATTTTTCTGCAGTCTCTGTTAGAAAATACAGATGTTATTTTTGGCCAGCAACCGGAAACATATGCCACATAAAATTCACCTTACAGTATATTGATTTTGTTGTGTTGTTTAATAGACACTTCATCACCAATGCAGCATTTATGCAGGTTGATGCACTGTTGATGCAGCATACACCACAGATTTGGATGCTAAGCCCTTCTGACTTGTGCTGCATTCAAAAGCAATCAATGCTAATCAAGCTGTGGAATGCAGCAGGTTTGATGTGATTATTGAGATTCCGGTCGTCTTGCTCCTCTCTCTGGGGAGTCGACCTCCTGCTCTTTCTCCTCTTCTGACTCCACCCACTCCTTTACCTCGATAAATCTTGTATCGACCCAAACCAAGTTCCCTTTTACCCGCTTCTTCAACCAATCATACGGACACTGAGAAAGTGATATATGACTCCTAAAGTCACTCGCTGGTCATGTGTTGCCTGAAGAGGCATTTTTCTCAGAATACCCCTAAAGACGTTCTTCTCCACTGATCAAGGATCTACTGTGTTGTCCTATAGGCACTGAAAGTGCCCTGGCTTGACTTCATCTGTAGGAAGCTCATTCTCAAAATCCCTATTAAAAGTTTATGTTCCAGCCATTCATCAACAAATATGCTGTACAGAACATTGATTGTGATCCCGACCACTGCTTGGTCAGATATATATACAGCACACTGAGCACAGTGAAGGGCTTTGTTTGAAGGACTGGAGATGAACATTAGATTTACATCTGTTTTCTCATTGCTTTGGACTTTATTCAAGTAAATGCAATCAAATAAGCCACAGAGCTGGGAAATGGAATGCACATTAAGTTTGTCTTGGAGCAGTCCCCTTTTTATGCTCCCATCAAAGAGAGTGTAGTGTACATTTTTAAACACCCAAAGTGTTAAGGCTTTAAAACCTATTTTAACAGAGGATACGCTCATCTTAACTCCTTCTATACCAGTGTGCACGTGTATCGTATCATCTACCCATTATCGTAATCGTAGTACAGAGATATTTTATCTTACTTATGTCAGGCAGGGAGCCACTACTCTACTTATACCTCAAGGATCTCTTGCTGCACCGAAATGTAAATGTGATTATGTAGTTATATGATACACATATCCATCTTTCCAGGTCTATCCATAGAATAAGCTCAATGGTGTTTGCCCCCACAAGGGAGATATCTTCATGCATCACGTTTCAGTGATGTAACTAACTACTGTAACTGTAACTATGCCACTTTACAGATGCATACACTTTAGCACTTCAACACTTCAGCTCATCAGGTTCAGACCGTAAAGGGACTTTGATTATGTTTCTGTTTCCTCAGAACCGAAGAAGATCCTTTTGGCGTGTTGAGCCCAGTGAGGGGGAAGTGCCGCCAGAGAGCCAGCTGGAACTCAGGGTAGTGGCTCACCTGAAGGACACGCTTCCCTTCGAGGACAGGCTGGAAGTATCCATCCAGCACAGTCAGACACACACTATCCCTCTGTATGCCACAGGCACTGGCAGTACCATTGTCAGCGACAGGCCTTTTGCTTCCAACCTTGACCTGGGCACATGCTTCAGGTAGAATGAAAGAGTTTACCCTCATACATCAGATTTTGACATTCATTTGATTTCATGATATGATGATGTAGAACTGAAAATGTAGAACTGGCAGTATTCCTCACCTCCTTGCTGTCCTCGGTATGTCCTACAAGCCATGAGTCGTGCCAGTACCACTTCAAGCTAACCAACCATGGCCAGCGAAGACAACGGTTATACTGGCGGACTGATGGCTTCCTGCCCTCCACACAAGCCTGCAAAGGGGAAAACTTCTCTGGCAGAACCATTCTGCCCCCCATCTCCATTCACAGGAAGAAGGCAACTCTGGGCCATGGATCTGTGCTCTCATCTAGCAGAGAGAAGTCGGTGTTCAGCCTCAGCCCTCCTCGTGTGGAGCTTTTACCAGGCTGCTCCGTTGACATGGTGCTGACGGGATCTTCAGACTCCCCCAAGGTGAGACAGCTTGCTTGTGGAAATGAAAATACTCAACCTGTGAATTCCCCTGAATTTCCCCTATGAGGGATCAATAAAGAATTTTCTTTTCTTATCTTATCTTAATTTTAAAAGCACAGCCGGTGGGTGTCCATGAAGTTAAGTCGTAGTACATGTGCAGTTCCTGTGTGCTTGTCTTCCCAGGTTGTGCGGGAGCGTCTGGTTTGCCATGCCATTGTGGGTGACCAGAGTTCTTATGAGCGCATTATGTCTGTAGATGTCACCTGTTTCTTTGTGGCAACTGTGCTCAGCATTTCCCCCCCACAGCTGAACTTCTACATAGAGAAGGTTGGTCAAAAGACCCTGAACAATACTCTCTCCAAGATTTTTTAAATTTCAAATTACATATTTTCAGTAAATAGTTCTTTAATGTACCTGACAGAAACTTGTTCTTACAGTGTTATCAAATTGTTATGTTGCCATAGCCTAAGTCAGATCTCTTTTGGGGATGACGTGGCAGGAAATTAAGTAATCTAAATGAATGACTCAGAATTTTAACAGCTCTGTAAAGTTAAGAGTGAATGCTGTTTAATAGTATTCGATATTAGTGTGTAGAAAACAAACCTTTGATTTAAGATTCCTTCTCCTCAAACTTGTCTTTATGTTATTGAATGAATTGCATTTCAGGTCCCAGGAAAGAGTTTAATGCCCCAATATGAGAGGCTGATTTTGTCGAATGTGTCATCTCTGTCCTTGTCCATGGAGCTCTCTCTTGTGGAGCCGTTCTCTCTGTGTGAGGCCCAGGGAATCAATACTTCAGCTACCACTAAGGTACATAACTCTCTCTCTTGTTTGCTGTTCATTTTTATTTGTCTCTCTGTTTTTCATCTGAAGTGAATCTTCTGTCATCTACCAATACAGTGTTGTTTGGGAAGGTAATCACTAAATGAGGATATTATTTGGGTTTGCTGGAAATCTGTTGTTTTTACTGGAATTTATTTTACCTTAGACTTAAGTTGTTTAGTTTCATATATTGATTACTGCATCATTTAATTTGTGAAGGATATTGGTTGCTTTTATTGTTGTTTGATCTGTGGCAGTGGGGCCATTGTTTGTTCATATCTGGATCACAAATTGTGACTTTACACTTAAAACAAACAAAAAGACCTTCTGCAGTGTTAAATTATGGATGTCTGTTGTAGCTCGTCTTATCTGTCACACAAAGGTAGTGGAGTAAAAGGTACAGACTCCTCTGAAATGTAGGTAAGCACAAATATAAAGTTGCACAAAATGTTAACATTCAGGACATTTTACTCAGTTGATTTCCTTCTTTTCAAATGATAAGAGAAAATGAAAACATTTTTAGAAAATGACACTACTAGGAAAGTGAGTGTGAGATACAGTTGTATGAAAACATGACCATATACTAAAGTCAGGCAAGTCTTGCACTTAACCTAGATTGTGCACTAAAGCAACTTGAATGTACAATGAGCTTGCAAACTTGGTCTCTATTTTTATTGTTTTTATTAATCTCCATTTCTGTCTGATCTCTCTGTCCATTTTTTTAAAACACATTCAAATTTCCTTGCTGCTCCAGAGCTTCTCATATCTGATGTACAAAACCCAAATTACCAAGTACAATTCAACAAAAAAAAAAATGTGAGGAGACATTTTGGTGTGTCAATGGAAAAGCACAGCCAGCGTGTTAAAAGGCTTGAATATTTTGAGCAAACAGGACAACATACAGATTCTAGGGAAGGGTCCCTGTTAGCCAGAGAAGTTTGAGAGATCTCTGAGATCATTTCTCATTGCTAATTTGTTATTTCAGCCCTTGATTCACATTTCACTATGAATATTGTTTACTGCATAGTTGAACTTTTTGCTTTGATTTGCTCACTGCAATCCAGGATTAATCTTACATCTGAGTGCAGTGTGTTGTTGAGTGACATCCAAAAGAAAATGGACGTCATTTGGAGCGTGAAGAGTTGGCAATTACGCTGATGATTAATCAATCTGTTATTTGTGTATTTAAAGGGGTCAGAATCAAAATGTTATTGAAGTTGCACTAAGCTAGTCAGGCTAGCGGTGTTTTACCAAGTTCAGTGGAATTCTGCCTTACTGTCTTGTCTGTAGTGGACATGTGTTAACATGTGTTCCCTAATTTTCAAGTGAGACTCATAGCTGTGATTTGCTTGTTTTTAAACTTAACATTTTGCTTACTTGCTTTCAGTGTCCATTCATATATTCCCGTAATACCCAAGTGGTCATTTTATCATCACTCTAGCTTACATTCTTAGACTTGATTAAAATGTGAGATTGGAATCCACAGTGAAATAGTTTTCAAGCCCCTGGCAGGGTATTTTGATTAGGCCAGGTCCCATGGCAGGATTACAATACAGTGAGAACATTTTTAAAAGGGTTGTGAACCTTACCAGAAGTAATGATTTTTCATCAAACTTCAAAACCAGATTCTAAAAAAAAAAAAAAATGTAGATGAACCACACTTATCTTGTTTCAATGCTTTTTTGTTATACCTTTATTTTAACTGCTGTATGTCTTTTTTCCAGTCCATGGTTTTAGGTGGCAGTAGGCAGGCTGAGTTATGGGTCTGCTTCAATCCATCTTACTTTGTGGATCGGGTGTCACGAGTCGTGGATGAGGTAACAGTGATGCACTTTCTTTCGTAATACTTCTTACATAATGCTTTTCTTTTTCATTTTGTGTCCTCCTGAGCACATCATAGCTTAGCCCATGTGGATGTGGTTCCCAATTTAGGTTTTGGGACCCATATTGGGTTGAAAAAATAATTAAATGGATAAGAAGAAATTATGGGTTTTTTTTGCCTTTTTTCTAACCTTGACTTTAATCTTTTTTTTTTTTAATATTAACCTCTGCAGGCTCAATAATCCTCCAAATGAAATCTGATTAGTAAAGCTGTGAGTAGGGGTCATTAGTCACATGTCTTTATTAAAGGGGTCACAAGTCTAAAAAGACTGGCAACACTGGCATGAAATGAAAACGACCTGTTTACTTACTTACACATACTGATATGTTTACCTATGATACCAGCTATTTTGCAGTACATTTCCTTGACACTTTTTCCCAGGTCCTTGTAATTCACTACCAGGGACACCCACAGCAAGACATGGTGAAGTTACATGCTGAGGTCAACTTCCCCAACCTGCACTTCTCCTCCACCACAGTGGATTTTGGCTGTGTGCTCAACTACACAGAGACTCGTAGACAAATCTGGATCACCAACTGCTCCTCCCTGCCTGTGTCCTACCACTGGGCTTTCCTGGATGACCAGAAACATTGTGCTATCAGGTACTATATTTACACTGAAAAATATCCACATACTATCTATATCTATATTAGATAACATTTGTACTTTACGTACCGATTCACAGCACACTCCAGACCTGATACACTATGAAGGATAGTAAGTGGTGTCCAGTTGCATACTGTACAATTACATGCAGTATTAGTGTAGCAAAGGTGGAGAATACATAGTGGAGCATGAGTAGCATCCCAGAGAATTTAGAGAATTTAGAATTTGGCAAGGGATGATTCCAAACAGCATCACTGGAAATAATGTTAGAGGAGATTCTTATAAAGTCTTATAAAGACAAGGACTTGAGCTTAATGTAGGAATTATTATCAATGATTACAGAAGATATTTACACACAATAACATTTGGGGAAACAAAGTAAGTAGAAGTAACATCCCTTCATTAAATACAACAAAAGCATTCAGAACAACTCAGAAATGTGAGTTGCTAAATAGTCTTAATGGCATGGAAGACTAAAATTGTATTGATTCATTATTACAATAATCAGAGTCCATGACAAGTCTCATGTTGCAATATTGACTATATTGACATATCTCCTAGCTCAAGAGTAGCACCAGCTGGTACAGTCGGGGGGGATGTGTCTTGAAGGGACAAATACAAACAAGGCTAATCATACCTTTTCGACCTGATGTGTGTCTTTTGTTAAAAAATTAATTCAGTTCTGCAGCCGATCATATCCCCATGTTACATTACACTGCATGTCTTTTGTTTTTTTTTCTTTTTAATGCCCTTATTATTTCCATTATGGGGAAATTCCCATTTAGGCTGCCACTACAAGTACAGGACTCGGCAGTGAGAGCACAGAATCCTAACCACTGGACCACCACACAGGGCGTTTTACTCTTCAGTGCCCGTCTTATTGTTTGGTGACTGTATTTTTGTTCCTAGTGTTGTGATAATACATTATCAGGATGGTTATGGAACAGATAAGGAACAGCTTTAGCTATCTAAACTTTAGACATTGTGATTATGAGGGTAGACATTGTAGCATTGTAGAAATAACCAATACAGGTTAAGAAAACTGTGCAAAATGCATTGCAATATTTGATGATAAAAGAAGGTGATGATATTTCACATACTAGGCAAAAAAAGCTTTTCCTTTCAGTGATGAGACTTTGTTTTCATACTTAGGTCTATTGAAGTCACAGCCTTTTTTATTGTTACTTTCATTGGCTTGCCGGACTTAAGGTTGTATGACCTGCTGAAATGCTGCTCCTTATTTCCTATATTACAGCCTTTTTGTTATAAAACAAAAAAGCTTAGAATTGTGTCATCCTGAATAGACAAGATTCAGGGACAGGAACAGAATGGGTATCAGCCATATACTGTATTAAAACTGTCCATTGGGGTGAGTTAGTGTAGGAACAATACATTTAACCCTCTGAGTTGAAAGCCAGATCCATTATAAATTCTCTGGGGCAGACAAATCTCCTGATTGTGTACTTAATGTTACATTGTGGCTCTCTCAAGCCTCAGCTTTGGCTCACCTCCCTTGAAGTATACTGTGAATACTATACTAGTCTGTCTGCCCATGGCCATGAACCGACTAACTGCTATAGCTCTACAAGATTTATCACCCTCTACTGTCTTTCCCCCCTTCTCCCTCTTTCATCTATTGGTAATCTTCCTTTTTGCTCCCCTCCTTGTCCTCATCTGTGGGTTTTACATTGCCTATTTATCTTTTTTTCCTTCCTCCTCCTCCCCTGCCTCTCCTGCCTGCTCTTTACCAAATCCTTATCCACCTTCTCTTCTCTGTCTTCAGCCCTTCCCTTTTACATTGTGACCTCTCTTAACAATCTGTCTCACAGGCCATCCTGCTAATTAAATGGAGACCTCACTCTGCGCGCACACACTCTCTCTAAAGTCTCCCTTTCTCCCTCACAAAACCTGCACTATCTAGCCATGTTCAGCTAATTACATCCCTATCAGTAATTACACCACAGCCCTGGGAGAGGGGAATTTCAATAGAGCTAACTTATTTCTATCCATCTATCCCGCTGATAGATACAGACAGAACAATGCATTTGAATACTGCAACTTCTTCTTTAGGACTCCATATCAGTAAGAAGTAAACTGGAAAGCTTAAGCTTATTCCAGCCGTTTTTTGAGTGCACTGTATCTACTTGTAAGCATGGACTAGATCACTAGACAACTGAATGAATGACTGATCACGCACAACTAATAACAGAGACTAAGATGGAATAAGGCAACGGTGAAATAAAGATTCTAACTATAACAAGACACTTTCATACATTGTAGGTTTAGTATGTAATATTTTACTAGTAACTCTAGCTGTCAAATGGATGTTGAGTAAAAAATACTGTATGTCCCTCTGAAATATAGTGAATTGAAATGATAAAGAAGCATGAAATTAATTAATAAACTTAAGTCAAGTACAGGTACATCAAGATTATGCTATAGATAATACAGTACTTAGATCAATGTACATAATTGCTCTTACAATACTGTGAATGAAGAAGTTTTTCTCTTTAGCATAAACAACTTGATGCACTCTTCGAAAAGGTCATTTGCATGGGAGGCAAGGGAAACTGGCTGTCCTTCTTATTGATTTCACTTGTTAAAAATATGGTTAAAACTAACTGGAAATGGTGAAAGTATTGATGCAGGCGTGATATTTGTACTGTCAGCCGCCATTTGTCTCTGTCTGTGTAATTTTTTGCAGCTTCAAACCCGCATGCTCGATCCCCATCACTCATTTGTTTTTCTCCTGGAAGTGAGATGTTTGTGGCTTCGTAGTATTTGATGTGTAGATTTTAGTGAGACTGAACACGGGAAACCAGTAAAACACAGTCCAAGCCCACAGTGTGCTTAGAGGGAAGAATAGATGGACGAGAGAGAAGCAGATGTGAGAATGTCAGAGCAGGCTATTTCTGTTTTGAGCTGAGCTCTTGCACTGTCATCATCTGCTGTCTCACCATCTGTTCCTCCATCCGCACCAGTGGGTTTTAAACTCTTTCTTAGAGGGCCCATGTTGTAAAAAGCTTCTTGTTTTCCACGAGGGGGATAGTTTTTATGGGCTCTTAAAAACTCTTATCCACCAAAGAAAAAACACCCTATGTTTGAGGACAATGACCTACACTATTTGTTCACCCTTACATCTTATATTGCAGGACGAACTAATCATCAGACCAGCCTGTCATCACAGACTGACCATACAACAGTGCCCCCTGCTGGTTGCATCACTACCAGCCACTCTGACATAGCTGCCACACCAATACTAAAGCATTCTTTGGAATGAATTTGTGTGATGACTTGAATGCTGCCTTATATATATGTGCACCCTGAGGCTCCTATGCAGGCATATACACACACACTTACATAAACACACACTATGGAAATAATGTAGCCAGTGTTTGGTGATTTAATATAGAACTTGTACAGCCCAGCTTTGAGATGGCTTCACTCACTAAATCTCTTTCATTCTCTTCCATGTTTATTCAGCACTTCACTGCAATCTATCCTGACCTGTTTCCTGCTGCTTGCCTATTAAAATTCCTCTTAATTATAGAACACTCTGTTTAATTAACTTGATGGATGCACCCAGTCTGATCCCACAGGGAAGGAGAGAGTAGAACACAGAGAGAAAATGAGTGTCAGAGTTCTTTGGGGTGTGGGTGCTAAAGATTTTTCTCTGCACTTGGATATTACAATATGTGATAATGATGTATTGGGTGTACAGTAGATGATTATATAATTACATTTTCTTTGTCTTACTGTGTGCTACTCTGCTTCCTCATGGATATCTTGAGACTTTCAATTGTCTATTCAGGCACATGGTTTCATTTTTTTTTTTTTTGCCTCCTCTCATTGCTATAGAAGTGTCATTTATTGCATATTTATTTATTGTTTCTGTAACTGCAGGAAAAATAAATACCTAACTACTGGGACATTTTATTATCTTTTTCATAGAGAGAGAGAGATGCTGCAGGCAAAGGAGCAACAGAGGAATCCTGAAAATGAGGCTGAAGAAGGGTGGAGTTCCTCTAGAACAGCTTCGGCTGCCTCTTCAGTTCCTGTCAGCCCCAGGCCTGGTGCAGAAGAACAGAGCAGCACACAGAGCACTGTGCATGTAGGCAAATCCTCACATGTAAATAAATCAGGGTTTCCCTTAGATTTCCAGTTTGCCAGGTGTCTTTCCAGGCCTATATGCTGCTGCACATGCCACACCCATGCACATACACACATTTTTGCATTACAAACCTCAGTGAGTAGATTTCCCTGTTTGTCAATGAGTAGAATATCATTCTGTTTTTTCATGTTTGATGTAATAAAATACTGAGAATCCTTTTTCAACTCAGGGGAGTCCTCATGATAGTTCCCAGTTTTATAATTTATGGCATTTAAAATGTTAGGCATGTACCTCAATTAGGGCCATAGCTGTAATTATTTTCATTATTGAATAATCTGTGAATTATTATTTGATCAAATCCAATTTGCATCTAGTCTATACATTATAAAATATATCAACATTATTGTCTGAACAACAATCCAGCAAAAGGCATTCGGTATATAGTTAATTCTGAATCACTGAATAATCGACCAATTGTGAATTTTTGTGAATTGTGTATATTGCTCTAAGAGTTAGATGAGAAGATGAATTCTACCGTCAAATCTGCCCATGAAATATACAGCTGGATCCAGGAGATAGTTAGTTTCACTTAGCATGAAGACTGGAAGCGGGGGAAACAGCTTGACTGGCTCTGGAAAAAAAACAGTCCACCAGACATCTACATTTTTCTCATCATGTGATGTCTGGTTGGTTTATTCTGTACAAAATCCAAAGTGTTAAAACAGCAAGTTGTTGTTTTACAGGTATGTTGTTTTATGCTGGAACTATTTCTTTGGTGGGAGCAGTGACTTCCTGGAGTCTACTCTGGTTGCCTGGCTAGCTCACAGTGACATCAAGACTCCAGGAAGTGACAGCACTTGGCCGGGAAATAGTGCAACAAACTATCCCACGCAAAAATCACAACTTGCTAGATATGAGAGTGGTGGAAATTAGCGCATGTACCATGTACCAAAATATTGAACAACTCCTTTAATAGGAGTATCACAGCAGCACACTGGAAGAATCAGTATGAGAACTAACATTGAAAATTCTACTTTTTCTCTTTTTGTGTCTGTAGGTGTTTGATATCTTACCTAACTATGGTTATCTGCAACCTGGGGACAGGCAGCAGGTCACATTCTGTTTCTACGGCCATGAAAATGTCAGCAGAGAAGTGGTGGCACACTGCCACGTAGAGGAGGGCCCTACATACAAAATCAATCTCAGAGGAGAAGCATCCGTAATCAGCTACAGCCTTGACTCTACCCATGTCGACTTTGGTCTGCAGGTACATATACAGGGCTCCTTTACCCAGAGATTAGCTTCCTGCTGCTTTGTCCCAACAAGTTCTACCCATCAAATGTTTCAGCAAGTGGGCATCATTAAGGCTGGGGTAAGGGCCTGGAGTTGCTGGTAGTGGCAAAGGAGACAGGTTTTACTACTGCTTGAGTCACTTACATAAGGCCAACAATCTTCTTTGCTGTGTTTAAACTTACTCTCCATAAGTTGTGTTAATTTGCCACCTTGTTATCATGTTGTCCTGCTTTTCATGTCCTTGTTCTTTCTTTGCCATCTGTTTGCTCATCCATGTGTCACACATAATATCTCAGACAAAACTAATTACATTTTTATGAAAATCTTGGGGCAATGATGCATATTTTCATTTTCAAAATGACACTGACAGGCCTTGGGAGTGCGACAGATTTGTTTGTGATTGTGGCTGATTGTTGCAGTTTGTTTCATGATTATTTACCTTAGTGTTTCGAAAATCAATCCACATGTACTCTTCCCCGTTCCACTCTTTTTATTATTACTAAACCTTGGAATTTCGAATGGGATAAGAGCTTGTATGTCATTAGGATATGCATAATATAAAGGTATAATCTACTGTTGAGAGTGGCATCAAAAGTTTTTTTTTTTTTACACACTAAAAAGACTGGTGAGACAAATCACATTAACTTTGAATGTCACTGCATAGTTTTTTGTACTTTGGTCTTTTGCACTTCCACTCCCTCTTTAAGTATGCAAGCCATCCGGACCAGTTATCATTGATATTCAAAACAAGGACATATTGATTTTTGATTTAGTTGAAATGAGCGATTCAGCAGAACGTTTCTCTGACCTTCCTGTCTGTTCAGCACTATTCTTTCTCTTGCTCTCTCTCAGCATTCTATGTGTTGTTTTCTTGTATCAAATATTGGATTTATCCATATTAGTTATTGTTACTTAAACAACCTCCGTTCAGTGACCAACTTTGAACAGTTCCAGATGTTGAGGAACATTTTTGTATTGTTTTTTTTTTGTGTGTTTGTCTCTGCCAATCTCTGTCTTATTACCATAAACCAGAAGGTGCAAAGGAGGCCATCATCATGCTTTTTTAGAAAACACTTTTTTTTTTACTGTATCACCTTTACAAGCCACCCACTCCACTAGCTCCAAAGACACTGGATAGAGCAGTTTGACCAAAACCTTCTGTTTGCCAACTAATTTACATTATCTTTGATGAAAATGAACATACAGAGTTTGAAAAGAGTTACCTTTCTCCTCTTAATTTTCTTCCAGCTGTTTGATCATAAAGGGGAAGCTGAAGTGATCCTTAGGAATACTGGCAAGCTGGGCTTTGAATTTAGCATCATAGACCCTCAAAGGAAGGAACAGGCAGATGAGGAGGCAGGGGGACAGAGGGAGGCCCCAGAAGAGGCCAAGCAGCAGTCAGATGCACAGCAGCAAAAAGACTATGAGCAAGGACAGGAGGAGGTCCAACCTGGCCAGCTCATGGTCATCCCCAACGTGGTGAGTTCGTCTTGGAACTAGTTCAGACATGGGAGGTCCATTTATTATGTACAAGGGGTTTTTTAAAAAACGGTTTATGTCTGTTTGTTTGTGTGTGTGTGTGTGTGTGTGTGTGTATGTCAGGGTTACATCGATGCTGGTGCTGAGCAACGTCTGTGTGTGCTCTACCTCCCGGGCATCCCTGAGGTGTTTGAGAAGAAGTTTCAGCTGCAGGTGGCTCACATGCCACCGCAGGACATCACTCTGACTGGAGAGGGAGTGTGCCCAAGAATCACACTGAACCTGCCACAAAACCTGTGTAAGCACAGACATGCAGTCATTCACGGAGACATGATCGTATCCTTACTCAATACACCAAAGGATGAAAATTTACAATACAATAGTGAAAATTTGTTGTCTATTACTTATCCTTTTTGCCAAAATCACAAGTGATTCCTGCAACAGACTAACAGCTATATTGTATATTGATTCATTTTGCCCAAATGCAATTATGGTGTCACTGGTAGGACCTGTTGTTATGGAGCAGACAGTTTGAAACTCAGTCAAACCCAGTGAACAAATTTACAATGTAATGTAATAGTTTATTGATCCCCCATAAGGAAATTTTCAGAGAACACAGTCAGCCACAGAACAGATCTGTTCCCCTAAAACCTGATCAATGTTTTACTTTTTAACGCCTTTTATATTAAAGAGCATTGATCCTATATCTTATGGTTGATGGTCACGTCTCCCTGATGATCACGTTTCACTAACTAATATCAAGACAAAAGCACAACTTTTGGTGAGTGCACTGGTGTGACGCTGTGATTCCCTTGCAGCAGAGGAGCGCTACAGTGATGTGGTGCAGTTGGCCAGAGCAGCTGTGGAGGCAGATAGAGCCAGAGAGGAGCACGTGGATGGAATTACCACTGGTGGAGGAGCACCAACAGAGGCCAAGTGCACACTTACCGTCAGTGACTGAAATGAACAGCAATGATGTTATGCATTGAAAACCGTGTATCTTCCAAAATGCTTTTAAGGATTAGGAAAAATCTAATAAATTCTGATTTGTCAGCATGTTCTCATAAAATATTGGGTTTTTGCCCTGAAATTGTAGTCATATTAGAAAGCACACAGCATTAAGTGGCTTGAAAACTATGCAATGTTACCTTTTAATACAGGAAGAATAAGTGAGAGACTTAAATCAATTTAATATAAGATTAAGTAGCGTCTTTATGCCTATTCTAGTCATGTTTACGCATGTATTAATGTTGCACCAACATATGCTGTATAGTGTACCTGTTCCACATATATTTCCTTTCAATATGGGTAAGGCAGTGCCACTGCATTTCTGCGGTTAGTAACCAGCCTATTCTGCAGGACTTTCCTTGCTTCTTATCTGTGTATTGATTTTCCAGGGAGTAGACAAAAACCATTGAATTACAGTAGAAATTGCTATTTTCTCCTTATCCCCTCCGTATTCACTCACGGTTTTGTGTGTGGCCCAAGCAAAAATGACAACATTTTTCCTAAGCACTGGAATGAAAATGCAAACATTTTCATTGCAGATAAGGCTAAATACTGTGTTGCCACAGAGAATCTGCCATACCCGAGACAAATTGGCAGCATTACACCTTGTACACAACAAAACCCTGTGTCAGTGACTTTCTATCTGTTGTTGTAATGGTGTAGAAATAAGGGAAGGAGGATGGCAAACTGATGTATACAATGTTTTTGCTTTATTATCCATTATTATGTTTAGACATCTGTAAGTGCATTTTAAAGTCATAATTACAATGTGACTAGTCAGAATGATAATTCTGGGCACCTACAAGCATGATTATCCTAGTAAGAACAACAGTTTAAAATACCTCCAATTTGTGTGAATATACTCTCAGTCTGTAATTATGTCACAGATGTCATCAAGCCATTTTGTTACAGTGGAGCCATTCCACACGGTAGTTTTCCTGATACATAATACTGATTTCAGAAATTCATTTTGACTAGTCAAAACAGTAAGATATCTCTATTTACATTTTGTCAAATCAGTCAAGTCAGTTTTGTTTATATCGCCCAAAATCACAAATTTGCTTCAAAGGCCTTTGCAGTCCTGACTGATTTAGACAGACTCATAGTTTAAGATATCAAAACTGTGGCTGTGATTTTCATGTTCTTACTGCACCAGTTGTTGTAAAAATGGTATGGTGTGGTCAGTCACCCCGAATCTGCAAATCTCAAAGCTCTCCAGATTTCAAGGTCAGGGCAGTCTCAGGATTGAAATGGTGGTGTCTGTTATCTAAACTGACAGCCAGCTCTGCTTTACAAGCTCAGCATTCATTGCTAAGCCTTGAATCACATCAAGTTATATCCAAAAATAATTTAGATCAGTCTAAAGTGAGTTACATTGTTTGTCATCATCTGTGATGAGCAGAATGACAAATCCTTAAAAAAAGGTTTGACGACTGGGGCAAAAAAAAGTCAGCCTGTGCTGTTTATAGCTTACGTAAGTCTTGTTCTTAATACCTATTTAGTAACTTTAGAGTGTTAATGTATTCCTCTTTCTGCCTTCATTTTTCTTTTCTCTCTTTTCGCCTGCTGTCTCTAGTATGAAGAGCTGCTTCACATAGAGATCGAGAGAACGTTGGTCAAAGAAAATGCTCTCGCTGTGACCAGGAGCCTGCTGGAGCTCAGGGATTCGCAAGGTTCCTCCAGAAAGTGGCACAAACTTAGCATGTATGTTCAAACACACACACACACACACACACACACTTTGGCTGAACAGATGGTCCACTCACTGGCTCGAAGTGAGAACTATGTTGTGGATTTCAAAGAGTTGGGGTTTATGAATAGTATCTGACTCTTCTTTGGTATTTGTGCAAACTGATAGATGTCACATTGTGCATTGGCTGTTTTCAGTCATACCATATTGTGATCTCTTGGCAAATGATCGTGTTCCATTCAAATTAAAAAACACTTCACACTTGTAAAGTCAAAACTTAAATAACTAATTTGTTCACTAATAATTTATAATTTTCTTGAAAATATTAATTTTTATAACACAGAGTTGTAAAGTAATTACATAAGATGATCGTAACAACTTGAAATTTTATTTTTTCATCCATTTTATTGAATCTCAATGTTGGCTAAATATCAGTATTGCCAAGTCCTGCTACAGTAAATAAACTTAATGTGTGACATGGATGTTGCTTGCTATTATCTGCCTCTCTCTTTCCACTTCCACAGGTTCCTGCTCCCAGAGTATGTTTTGGATTTTGGTTATGTCATTCCAGGCGAGGTCCTCAGTCACACTGTAAATGTCACCAATACTGGCTCAGTGGCTGTGTCCTTCCGGCCCATTCTCAAACCTCTAGCTGGCACAGGTAACGCAACACATTACTTAAGGTCCTGTTTCATGTGATATCTCAGTGTTAGTGGATCACAATTATGCAAACATTGATGTGCAATTGTGCATTACATAATGATACAAACACAGAAACAAACATTGTCAGCTTCCTTTGAGATACAGTCACAAACATTTGTGCAGTTGTGGGTATCCTAGATCTGGAAAATACAAAAATATGAAACCAAGACTTTTCTGAAAATAATGGTTCTGCTCAAAGCATTGTTTAACAATTTGGGAGGTACACTCCAATGAGTTAAAGGAGAAGATTGATACCATTTTCATATCTGTCAATAACATTTCAAGCAGATTTCAAAATTTCAGAAGATGGTAATCACCTCGATAACTTGACCTGTACTATTGGAGTAGCAACCTCATGGTGGCGACAAGACTCCAGGAAGTCACTGCACCGGGCCGGGGAATAGTATATAAACAGCCTTGAAACCACAACTTGATATTCACACTTTGGTTTTTGCAGAGGCAAAGAATATATTGGTAAGTAAGCTTTAGAGGTGCATGTAGGTTGATTTATTTTTCCTCTGGACAGAGCCGGGCTAGCTGTTTCCTATGTTCCAGTGCTAAACAGCCTCTTGGCTCCACCTTCATATTTAACAGCAGCAGTGGTATTGATCCTCTCTTCTAGCTCTCAGCAAACTTTTCTTTTAAGCTGGAGTGACAGGTTCAAAGTTTTATAATTCTGCTAATAAAACCTAGATTGAGTCCTGTGTGGGCACATGAGATCATTGAATAACCTCCTATCTTAAAGTAGTAGGAGAAGATATGGATTAAATGAAATGTTGTTGATTGTCTCAAAGGCAGAGCTGCATCATTAAGGGGGTAATATTCAACTCATCTTCTGATATTAATTTTCATTAGGCTGTTTTAATTGCTATTTCTTCTCACTGTTACACACTGTGCCTTTACAAAATAACAATTAGTTTGACATGTTGCCTTTTCAAAGGTTTCAGTGCAGAATTTAAAAGAGTGGAAAACCTGCCCTGCGGCGAGACACAGACTGTCAGAGTTAAATTTGATCCCCAAGGAGCCAACCTGAAGATGGGAAACACAAGTGTTGTGATGCCAATACAGGTACACGTGGGCACACACAAACATACATGTGTGCTCAAATATCATTCTTTCTGATTGAGTGTAAAACTCCTGCATTGGCTCCTTGTCTCCCTCGTTGATCAGTAGCATCTTGATTGTGTTCCTAAGAGGATTTTAATTGGTCTTCCAGATCACACACGGCCCAGTGGTCCAGGTGCGGCTGTGTGCAGTGGTGACTGTGCCGTCCATCACTGTTTCCACAGACACACTGCAGTTTGACACTGTGCAGTGTGGCATGTGTCAGGTAATACAGCATGATGATGTGGATGACCAGATCATGTTTTGTAGCCCTACAAAGGTTGCTTGTTGCTTGTGGTCTATGCTTGAATGAAAGTGTACTTTTACTGCTCAGTTTATGTTACTTTGTGTTATCAGCATGCAAAAGTAGGGAAATATGAAAGTAGGTGAAAGCACAAACTACAGCTTAACACTGCTGGGTGTATGACCAACTAATGAGGTGCACTTCTGAGAGACTAGTATGTCGCCTCACATTGGAGCCCTCTTGTGGTCATAGAAGGTTAAGTCTCTCATTTCCGAGGACTCCTCTGACTAAGCTGATATACTTGAAGTGCTTAAGCTTGGTTATTATGCATCTTTTAAGAAGTGACCTCCTCAGCTTAAACTATGCTGAGTAACTTTATGCTGAAGTAATGTGTAATGCATGTATTAAGTGAAATGCTATCCAGTCTGTTTAAGCCAGACATGAGACTGCACTCAGGTTGTTGTTGAAAACCTTCTTAATCATGTGTTATATAACCTTCCCCATTAGATGAAAACAATACAGCTGTTTAATCACGAGTGTGTCCCCTGCAACTGGAGCATAGCTGAGAAGGTGAAGCCTTTCAAAAAGGTACAACAATTCTCATTTTATGGACATTTCAGTGAACATTTCCATTTAACTTTGTATTTTGATATTCACATAACATAAAGTACTTGTACATATGTCTATCATCTTTAGCTTTAGGAAAATCAAGTGTTTAGAATACTATACTGCAGATGTAATTGCATTAGGGTGATGCCTGCCTCTGTCTCTTTCTTTCACTCAGGTAGATAAGTTCCTGCCTCTCTACCAGCGTAAAAAGTTCTTGCAGGAGCGACGTCCACCTCCAGTGGTGTTTGAAATGATTCCCAGCTCTGGCGTGCTGTCCCCTGGTGAACGAGTCAATGTCCAGATAAAGTTCAGCCCCACTGAGGGGGTAAAGAGCTTAGCTGATTTTAGAGTTCAGCACAATGCATAGCAGAGCAAAAGAGTGACCTACAGTGTATGTCTTTGCAGCATGCTTACAGCAGGCAGCTGGTGGTCTGTGTGGCTGAGAGCAACCAGCAGGTGTTCCTTACAGCCCAGGGCCAGGGTGAGGAGCCACAGCTCGAGTTCTGCCCACCTGTGCTGGAGCTGGAGCCTTGTCTGCCTGCCAGCACTGAGGCAGAAGCAGAAGTCATTGTCAAAAACCCCTGCTCTTTCCCCATTGAGTTCTACTCCCTGGAGCTGGACACACAGTATCTCGAGGAAGAAAAGGTAGTTCCACAGAACATTTATTTTGTGATACACATTATGAAATGCAAGAAACAGGGCTATAAACAAGATCTGAATGTGAATTGCCTATGTTTGTTATGTGATGACCTCTCTGGTCTCATTGATAGAATGCTACATGATTACAAAGTGATAAGAAAAAGAGAGGAAGTTGGAATCATGGTTGTTAGATAATGATACTGTGAGTACATACTGTACCATTTAGTCCTTGAAAGGGGTAAGTCTTCTTCTGGTACAGAGGATACCGAGTCAGTCGAAAGCTCACAAGAACCAGCTTCCATTTGCCAGACATTATTAACTATTCATCCACCAGGGGGGAGCAAAGCCATCAGCCACAAGAGATCTTGCCCAGTCTAAACTTTGACAAAGAGAAGCCTTTGCACATTACCAATTCCTATGTATAAACCACATATTAATACAAAATACAAAAACATTAGTTTCATATGATTTAATGCTGTGTATCAGAGAATATAATGTAACATGCGTTAGTATTACATTACAACTTTTTGGGTCAGTCCTTCTGGGACTTGAGTGTTTCTGGCAGTTTACCCGCATCAGATAGTCACAACAAGTTTAGCTTTAGCTTATCTAATAGACGCACAAGATCTTTCCTCCCACTCTTTTTCTCTTGAAAACAGACAGACAGCCCTCAGAAAGTATTTTGTGACCAGTCTCTTGTCTTTCTTCCTCCCCCCTCTTTTCCCATTACATCATCCCATATAGATCCTGTGTCTGATGCAGGGTTATGATGAAAACAAGAAATTACTGCTGCCTCCCAGAACCCCCGGAGAAAGTCTTCCCAAAGAACTGCTTGACTACTACAAGGAGTACTGCTCTCAGCTGAAACATGATGGTAGCTTCAGGCACACCCTCAATATACCTGCAGGTGTCTGTAAACTGTATTGGTGCATATTAATCAAATCTGTCTGTGTGCAGCAGAGCTGAGGGCAGGCTTGGATGAAAAAGAAGCTGGAGCAGGAGACATGCATGGGGAAGAAAAGAGGGCAGGACAAAATGATGACCACTTACCTGACAGCAAAGAGGAAAAGATACAAGCATTGAGTGTGAAACCAGCTGAATTATGTGAGTACAACCGTTTCAGAAGCAGAACTTATTATGCTTATTAAAAAGGCAAATGTAGTTCACTGCACTTTCCACAGCTAATGTGTGGTTTAAGATTAACTTCAGCTTCACTTTAACATTATTGTCCCAGAAGAGAACTCTGAAATGATGCCTTTGTCTTTAATGCCTGTCTTTTGTACCTTCAGTCATCTCAGAAATGACCAAAGGGGGAAGCAGTGAGAGACTGGGGAAGCTGGAGTCGACCCCCGTCTCCAGAGCACTCGCCCGCCACATGTGTGTTGACCTGTCACCTGAGGGCCTGGCTGCTCGCAACTGCAGAGGCATTGCTATTATTGTATATGGAGCCCCACTGACAGGTGAAGCAATTAAAAACAGTTGATTCTGTATTGAAGATGAAGTAAAATGATATCACCTCTTTTGTTAATATCTTGATGTTTCATTCAAATATTTGAAGACTAAGGGTATTAGAAAACACGCTCAGTAAGCTTGCATTGTATGTATCTGTGTAAAATTGTGTCCTGTTCCTGCACTTTTTCCAGGTAAGAGCAGCACAGCGGCTGCTCTGGCATGTCACTACAAAGGGGCATGCCTGAGTGTTGATGCAGTGGTTACAGATGTGCTGAGAAATGGCACTTCACATGTTAGTCTGACTGCAAGACAACTCTATGACTGTGCTGCTGCACAGTATGCTGAGAAGAAAGCTGGTGAGTCTGGTAAGCATAAGAGACTGTGCATGCAGTGCACTTCTGTCTAAATACTCTAAATACCAATGTTTTACTACCACTACTGTTTTTTGTGTTTGTGTATCTGTTTAGTGGGAGCCTACAAGTTAGAGAAGTGGCCTGTCATGGACAGACAAGTAACGCTTTCATCCACTGACAAGACCAATTCATTACTAAATTAGTCAGCTAATTGTGCAAATTAACAAGGCATTTAATCACCAACCACTTCACATGGCATGGCTCAGGAGCCAAACAGTGCAAGACTGTCATTGTATTAACAAGCCTTGTGCATGTAATTGAATTGAATTTTCACATGTTACAGCGTAGCGTCCAGTTTAAATTCGGAAATGTGAAAATCATCAAAAACATATTCATCTGCTTCAAGCTCAGGCGGTTGAAGAAACCACAGAACCAGGACCTTCAGCAGATCTTAAAGCCTGGGATCCAGCTCCAAAGTCAGCTCTAGCTCCACACAGTACTGTGGAAGTTCTTGCAAACGCCGGAGAGGACAGCTGCAATGGAAATGACTCCAAGGCTTCTCAGGAGGCTGAAAAGACACACTTTGCTCTTTGCCTGGTACATTTTCTCAATTCCTCTGGTCCGTGGTCCTCCTCTGATTTTAGTGTCAAGTTGGACTCTTTAATTATTGAGGTTTAGGTTCAGGAATTGGAAACCATTGTACAAATCTTTATTTACCTTTTATATATATATATATATATATATATATAGATAGATAGATAGATAGATAGATAGATAGATATAGATATAGATATATATAGATAGATATATATAAATTGAGGGTATAACCCTACTGGTTACATCTTAATCTTTACCAACAAAAATCTCTCTTTTGAACCTTGGTAAACAAGTAATATATATAATGAATGCAGTGTAATAATTAAATATGTTAAACCCATTCCTTTGGTGTGGTTTTGCTTCAGGGAGGAGATGTGACCACACTCAACAGTCTCTTGCCTGAACAGCTACTGGTTGATATCCTGACAGAAAGATTTCAGGTAAGTTAACACACTGTTTTTCCCTTTAAGAAGAAAAGAAAAGGGAATTTCTCCTCGCCACTGTTGCCATGTGCTTGCTCATGATAGAAATTTCTGGGTCTCTGTAAAGAGTATTATAAAGAGCACTGTCTAGATCTGCTCTATATGAAAAATGTCCCGAGATAAATTCGGGTGTTACTTGGTGCTATATACATAAAACTGTTTTGAACTGGATCACATAATCTTTTCAAAATATCTCTTAGAGCACAATGTCACTTATATATAGTGCAGACGAGACCTACTCTAAGAAAATCAGATTAATAATGCTACATGCAGACCTTTAAAAAGGCTTACAACTATTTGTAATTTAAACTGGCAGATATCACATATATATTATGTCTAACCCTTTCACTTAGGTTTTTCTAATGTCTTCTCATGTTTTCTGTCTTTCTCTTGTTTTTGTCATTGCTGTTGGTGCTGCCATTGTGATAACAGCTCAGCGATTGTCACCGTGGCATAGTGATTGGCGGCCTGGAGTCTGTGTACACTCGGTCAGCGGCAAACACCCTGCAAGTTGTTCTCAAGGCCCTTAATAACCGAAAACACATCTATGTAGTCAACTTGTCTGATTCCTACACTGCCCTGAAGGCACGGGAGAGAGCACAGAGAGAAACTGAGGGTAAATAGGGCATCAGCTCACACGTAACATTCAGAGAGCTAATTAAAATGATTGTATTGTTTTTTCTATTCACTGAGGTTTATTGCACTGTACAGTATGTGCAACTGTCTGTGTGTGTCCCTCAGAGGCTCTGCGGAAAGACGAAGCTGAGAGGCAGGAGGAGTGGCTGCAGGAGCTGGATGAAGAGCAGTACGACGCTCTGCCAGAGGAGGAGAAGGAGCATATTGTTCAGCAGCATAGAGACAAGCTCAGGCAGAAGAAACTCAGGTTCATAATCACTGTTGTGTTCTTATCCCAAAACTTTATTACTTTTTTCTGTGAGGTTTGTCTGTATGAGTGTTCCAAGTCAGATTGATCACACCCTCTTAAATAGACTAGCTTGTCATAAATTGCTAATATCAGCCTCATGAATGTCATGAGGACGTGTACAGTCCCTAGATTTCACCATTACCATGATCAAAGGCAAGTTTTAGTCACAAGAGTGTTAAAGAGAATACTTTCCATTCCTGCTGTCAAAAAACAGCAGACGCTAAGATAACAAGTGTAGCAGTTTCAGTAGTGGTGTATGAAGACCAAAAACAATTTGAAAATATTAGTAATTCAGCTGTCAATGATGTGTCACCAGACCAGTGATATACTCCGACATATAGAAGGAATGGGACATGAAGTTAGACGCTAAAAATATCTTCCTATGACTAATGTGAGAGGCTGTCAAGGGGATGTGACAGTCCAATTAAGGCTATAAGATTAAGTCAAATAAGTGCTAATAGAAACAAGAAACAAGAACTAGAGATGGTCAAATGAAAGTTAAGAAGCGGCACAGTTTTTTATGGAGGAACAAACTATATAGGAAATATAGATAAAGATATGTTAAAAAATATCACATTGGAGTATGTGTCTGCAGGTCCTTATTTACCCCCAAGTTTCTCTTGTTGTG
The DNA here is from genome assembly GCA_037975185.1 of Centropyge bicolor. Classification (NCBI taxonomy): domain Eukaryota; kingdom Metazoa; phylum Chordata; class Actinopteri; family Pomacanthidae; genus Centropyge; species Centropyge bicolor. The sequence goes on from JBBMOC010000123.1 coordinate 234,806, forward strand.
TACGGATACTTATGTGTGTGCTCCTGTGTGTAAGGGAGCTGGAGAGAATAGCGAAAGAGGAGGAAGAGAAGAGGCACCAGCAGGAGATGAAGAGGCTGAGAGAAGAAGAGCTGAAGAAGAAGAGCAAAAAGGGTGGAAAGAAGGATACTACTGAAGTGTTAAGAAAGAAGAGCTTGTTGGAAGGAAAGCAGGTCTGTATATTTCCATTTCAACACTCCTCTTATGAACAAAATTCTATATGAATCAAAATACATGCAAACTCCCATTAGCACACAGAAATACACAATCTGTGATAATGAAATGCATTTGTTTAATTTCTTCTCCAGTCAACAGATGCATTGAGAAGGTCTTCTTGTAACAACTCCAAAGAGTCACTAGTGGACGCAAGAGAGCAACATAATTCAAATGAAGGTGCACTTTAAATGTTTTTTTTTAACAGTTTGGCACCAGGAAAATGTGAATAATAAGCAGTGAACAACTGTGTAGACTGTAATCTGATTGGTCAGTTGCTGACATGTGGTCCACTTTGCCATTACAGTGCATCATAGCAAACAGGCTGATGATTTACAAAGGCAGACAGAAGAAAGCAAAGCATTACATGCAGAGTCTCCTCAACCACCAGACAAGCTGGACAGAGAAAAGGTAGGTTTAATGCTAAGTGAAAGCAGTGACACACTCAACACTTAACTGTATTGCTTTATAAAATTGTGCAATAGTAGTTTACAGCCCGCAACGTACAGTGTATTTCTCCCAGTGGAGTATGTTATTGTGTACCAGTATAATATGGACTAATACATACATTTAGGTACAAGGGAACAAAATGTGAAGTTAGAGAATAAGAGGGTAACAATTACTTCTACTATAGTTCGTTACTACTAATATACTTAGTATACTATACTACATTACTGTATTAATTGGCTGTGAGTATTTTCCATCTACTTGGTACCTGTTCTGATATTACAGGTTACAGTAAGACTTAATGAGCAACATAAGTCAAGGATTGGAGAAATACAGTAATGAGTTCTGTAGCGCTTTAATAAATCCACTGTAAATTATTTCAAAGTTATTGGAGGGATACAGACAATAACAAAAAGGAGATAAAGAGATATAGGGATAAACCACAAAGCTCCTTTTATTATGTTTGAGATGCATACTGAATAACTAACATTTGTGTTTTTACTTTGGAACAAACAGAGTTCCAGGGAGCGTATTTTTGGTGTTTTTTGCTGTATATGTCATAAAGTTGTTGTACTGACAGTATGGGGTACAACATTGTATTTACAGGGGATTTAAGAAGCCTGAGGTGGTTCAGGTTTATGTGGATTGACACTGTCCACTGTTGTCATGGAGGAAGTAGAAAAGGAAAAGTAGAAAAGCTATTTTTATAGTGGGGTTTCTCAATCAATACAGCTAAAGTGAAAATCAGGCCAGTCAGTTGTAAAAGATTATCACAGTAAAGAACATTAACATGACTGTCACTGAAAAACTTTGCACGATATTTAAATGTGATACATCAAGATATGGGTCATTTCAGGACTTCCAAACTCAGCCCTTCTCTTCTGCCTGTCACCTACCTTCAAGCAATTTCAGTTTGCATACAAGACTGAGCAGACCTAATGCCAAAACCACAGGCAGGATTTATACAAAACAGCTCTTTAGTATCCCTTCACAGGAGCTCCACAGAAGACAGTCTCAGCTCCCTTCACCACCAAATGTTCATGTTAGACACTTGTTTATGACTGGTGTGCATCTCTGAAGGATGGTCACACCCCAAAATATTAGAACAGGTAGTTAAAGAATACCTGTAGTATAAATTGTTTTTTAAGTTACCAGATTGTTACCCCCTAATTTCCAACCTTAACATCTTGTTCCCTTGTACCTACATATAGTGCTGGTACGTACTGTACTGATATGCCATTTGTACAAAAAATGACGCTGTCAGTTGATTCATAATAATCTAACGTTCAGTTGTACTATGAACCCACCGAAAACTAGAATTATAAATATGTGTGTTTATTTTCTTTACATAATCTAATGACGTTCAGTCATGAACTTTGCATTTATACCTGACATGAAGTATGTTTGTGATTGGACAGTGATTGTACAGAAACTGCAGAGATGAAGAGAATAAGGAAGTAAAAAGAGCTGAAGAAAACTTTAAAAAAATAGGGGAGAGAGAGATAATAAAGAGGTATCAGGGAAGGAGGGCCTGAGCTCTGATCATTCACAATGTTCAATGATACGCCATGAACCAAATCCTCTAAACTAGGTTTCACAAGTAAATAAATCCATTTTTAAAATTTCTTTTTTCCCCCAGTCAAGAGTAGGGTTGGATGGTCGTCGGATGTCTCACTGTAACACCCCTAAAGAGTCACTTCTGGATGCAAGAGAGCAACATCATTCAAATGAAGGTGCCAACAAACGTAAGGAATCACAGCAGGGTTCATTTCCAGTGCATACTAGACCTAATTGATATCATAGACTTATAAGAACCCCAAGATTAACTCCTGATGACATTTCCTAATTAATTACAGGTGATAGCTGTTTCAGTTCACCAATTAGGGTATACAGAAATATAAAACGACTAACCAAGTCCACAAGGAAGTCTATGTCATTGTGATTATCAAAACTGACAACTTATAGCCAGTACTACTTGTGATCTAAAATTACATCATATATTATTATTTGTCCTCTTTGCTAATGCAGTGCATCAAAGCAAAGATGCTGATCATTCACATAAGAAGACAGACAAAGCCAAGGGATTACAGCCGGGGTCTCCTCAACCTGCAGACACGCTGGAGGGACAAATGGTGCGTTCACTGACGACACAGTCAACCTCATACAGCAATGTACTCCATCATAATGTGAAATGAGTGTTTAGTGTCACCACTGATCCCTTTCATCCCAAATACTTTCTGATCCTAAAGGTAATGATAGCCTTAATGGGTTCTGCATTCACAAACAAATTGAGACAACAGCATGTTTTGTGTCACTGGAAAAGTTAATCTCTTCAATTTGTATGTGCACTCATGCAGCTTTTGAAAGACACTTTAGTTCATACTTTTAAACTTTACACTGAATGCTGGGAATATACAGCACCATTCGTTGTGCTTTGACAACATTTAGAGAGAGATGATCAGATGACACACATAGCTGCGAGAGAATTCCAATCACAGTTACTTAATTCCCCTCCAGGATAATCATGAAAAAGTAATAGAATACTGCCATGTTGCACTTGTAACAAATGTAACAAATGTTTAATGCTGGTGCTATATTTGTAATTTTCGTGTTTCTACCGTCCACCTTTGGTCCCCATTCCAGTCCAGTGTGGATGAGCTGCAGTCTCGGTTCATTGCGTATGAGCAGAGCCGAGGACAGGTGCAGCACATCCTGCAGCACTGGGACCGAGCCCAAGGCTTGTTGCTGGTTCCACTCCCCAGTGAAGAAGCCCCACTAGTGTCAGAGGATGCCACAACAGAGAAACAGGTGAGTTTGCTGACTCTCCTTCTTTATCTTCTCCTAAGCTGTTGTCTGCCATTGTCTTACACATTGAATAATATTGGAATATGCCAACCTGTTTACTTCCTGACTTCTTCACTCTTCCTCCCCAAATGAAGAGGTGTATTGTATTTCACTTTTCCAGGAGAGGGTAGCATAGACCTGCCAATACTAAGTGCAAAGCACTATCATTGGCTGTCATGAGGAGTTGCAGGGGAGATCTTTTTTGAGATGGAGATGCATTATCTAAAGCAACATTTTAAAAAAAATCAAATATTCAACCACAGTTGAGGGTAGAACCAAGGATAGAACTCATCACTACTGACACAAGCTGTGACAAACAGCCTTTCTCATTAAAATCAGAATCAGAATCAGAATGGTCTTTATTGTCATTATACAGGATGTACAACGAGATTGGAGAGCTTCTCCTTCAGTGCAATAGTCAAGTTAAAAAGTATACAAAAATGTATAAGTAAAAAAGACAGTTTGACAAGTTGCAGGGAGGTTAAAATATACAAGATATATACAAGATGAGATGCAGACTTGTGCACAGCACAAAAGGTAGATGGTAATATTGATGGAAAATAGTCCAGATTTCTATGTTGTTCACATAATATTGCACAGCAGCAGATATGTATTGCACAGACACCAGAATATGTATTAATTTAGTGCAAATGATGAATGGTATATACAGATGAGTCAAAGTCACGTATGAATGTATTGCACATGAGTTGTTAAATAAATAAATATGTTTTCGAGGTAGTTACAGAGGCAGTGATGGAAATATTGCACATTTTGCATTACAGTAATGAGCGGGCTCGTTGTATGTCTGAGTTCAGGGTGGTGATGACTCTTGGGAAGAAGCTGTTTCTCAGTCTGTTTGTTCCATAGACTGTATAAAATATGGACGTAGTGTCCGTGACGTCACCCATAGGTTTCTGAAGAGCAAAAATGAAGCAAATCGTAGTGCGTAGCCATCTTGGAAGCCTACCTCCGGTTACTCCAAATATGGACAAAGAGGTGGAGCGAGGGCGGAGCTGAGGCGGGTCGAATGAACGCTATTGGCTGAAAAAAGCCGCTGAAAAAAGCCGCTTTATTCGAAATAATCAAACTCGCTACGGCTAACCAGCTAGGTTAAATGCTAAATATCGTTGCTAGCCGGCTAACCCCACGACGATCTCTTTCCCAAACTCAGTGACTAGAATTAGCCGGGGTGACGCCGTTTAGACCGTCAGTGGCTAGTTGTCAATCAAAGTGGCGCCACTTAGATTGACAGCTATGAATTGTGCATAATGATGTATGCTGTATATTTTAAACGAACGCCTTATAAAAAAATTTGCCACCCCCAGAGTTGTCATGGAGTAGAAAAACAGCTTATGAGATTAGAGCCATGTTTTGAACCAGGCTGTAAATATGTTTTTTTTCTGTCGTAAAATCGGACATTTTAACATGGGGCTCAAATGTAATTGACTCCCTTCTGCAGCCTGCTCTAGTGGTTATTCGAGGAACTGCAGCTTTTTTGCACTTCCGCATTGGCTTCATTTTTCAGCGCCGGATGTTGCCGCTTGGTTTGTTCTTGCTTTGATGCACCTGTAGCGTCTGCCAGAGGGCAGCAGGTCAAACAGCTGAGCACCGGGATGTAAACTGTCCTTGATGATGTTGCGAGCTCTGCTGAGGCAACATCATCAAAATCATTTCCTGTGGTGCAACTATTGGCTGTTGGAACACATCAGTTTTCACTTCATCACATCATTCACCCTGTGTCCACAGACCCCTGTTGTCAAGAAGAACAAGAAAGCCATTAGCAAGGCCATGTCTCCAATGCCCAGTCAGACGGCAGCACGAGCTGAAGCAGACAAGACTGGAGACAAGGTGTCTCCACAAGGCATCATCCCGCACATTGTGCTGAATGTAACAGGGAAAGACTATCCAAGTGCGGCAGAGCTGCTAAAAGGAAGTATCCTGCCTCAACTGGATGAAGTATGGCTTTCCTGATTTTTACGTTTTTGTAGTTAATACAATTAACTGGATGTGTCTAATCTGTTTCCTTATCTCTTTAATTTTTATTAGGTGTTGGATGATTTGGGGTTAGGACCCAGTGGCCCACCCATTCCTCCCCCCACCACCTTCTCCATTGTTCCTTTCCCCAAAAACAGGCAGCAATCTGACAGTAAACTCATCTGTGACTGTTTCACCTTCCTGGTTTCCTCAAGGTTGGATGAACAGAGTGAGGAGAAGAAAGATTTAGAGGAAGATGGACAAGCATCATTTGTAAAGGTAACAGCAATTTTACACCGCGTGAATGTATACATGAACACATACATGTGTGCAGAAGTGCAAAATTAGCAATCTGAAAATTATGATAATCTTTTTAGGCCACAAAGCTGCAGGATTTACAGGAAATGTGTCTTAATTTCAAATTATAACAATCAATACATCAAAAGTGCAAATAGATTTTATAAAGTCAAAATTAAGGTTCAGAATGGTGTTTGTGTGTGTGTGTGCACACTGAAGGAAGAGGCAGCAGCAAAGACTCCCAAAAGGCGCGGCAAGGGCAGCATTAAGGAGAGTCCAGTAAGAAAGGATCAGGATAAGAAGGGCCGAGAGAGTCAGAAGAGCAAGAGACAAACTCCATTACCAGCCTCCTCCACGCCTGACTGCACTGAACCAACGCAACAAGACCAACACCAAGAAACCTTAGAGCTGATACGCAGCCAGAGGCAAGGGAAAACACACAGACGCATTCCACAATTACATAGTGTTTTTTTTTTCACTTCTCGCTGCACTGTTATTTTGCTAACTGTGTGTGTGTTTGTGAATGTATTTGTCTGCAGCCTGAAAAGATTTCGCTGGGTCGTACCACCCAACGGTGAGGTGGTTCTGAATATCTGGTTCTACTCAGACTCCCCAGGGAAGTTTGAACGGACCTTCAACTTTGAGCTGCTGGGCACCCAGAGACACTACCAGCTCCTCTGCAAAGGAATTTGCACTTACCCCTCTATCTGCAAAGACTACACGTCAGTCAGCATTGTTTATTAATGTAGCGCAGTGATACAAATGGCAAGGAAAGGGAAAGCAACAACAACATAAACAATACATTTAAAATTGACATTATTTTTGACTGTGCAGGCAGAACAAATGTGATTTTAGTTGGACTGATAAGTTATCATATGTGGTTTCCCCAGGACTCTTTTTGCCCTGAGTAAGAAGGTACCACAAATGGAAGAAGGCATCCAGAAGACTTACGTGATCAAACCTGGATACTTTGAGTTCGGACCATTACTGTGTGGCAAGACCAGAGACAGGTGAGAGGCAAAACGATGGCAGTGAATGCCGTAGCCTGTTTGTATCAGCCTTTGCCTTTGTATTTACAGATTTACATGTGTCTGTGTTTGTGTAGGTACAAGGAAAATAGATACCCAGAGAACACAGAGAGACTGCTGATTCATAACAATACAGGTCTGGAGGCTGAGGTCCAGTTCTGTTTCCAGCATGATACCCAGGCCACTACATATCTGCTGGACCCCCCAGCCATGACTCTTAAACCTGACCAGAAACAGGTGCCATCACGCTGTCTATTAACACTGCACTTACCTCAGATCATTGATAATGTGTGACCAAAATAGTAACGTCAGATGTAGGATATTTTGAAGTAACGCAGATGACTGTACAGCATTGGTACATGTGGATGTTCTTCTGTCCTGCCAGGAGCTGACAGTATGGGCCTACCCAACAAAGCTGGGACAAATGAAGGACTGTGTTGTTTGCCATATCAAGGACAATCCAGAGCTTGTCATCATTGACCTCTCCTGCTGGGGTGTTCGACCAGAGCTGAAGCTGGAAAGCAAGCATTTGCACTTTGACAGGATTTTGCTGCACAGGTACCAAAATATAGAATACTAAAATCAGGGAAGACAAATAATTTTTCTACAATGGCCTGACAAGTTATTTTTTAACAAATCACAGTGCACCCAGTCCAAAGAGAGAAGCAGCATGGTGATGTCAAAATACTGTACATCAACAAGTGTCCCCTAACCCTCTGTCCTTTTCTCCACTCAACTTACCTTCTCCCATCCTTCTCTCTAGGCAGGTCAGCCGTAGTGTGACGCTGCATAATAAGACAGCTCTGCCAGTTCTGTGGAGACTGCAGGGCGTGGAGGAGTTGGGTGATGAGTTCAGTGTGCCACAGGATCAGGGCATCGTCTCACCTAACTCCTCGTATCCCCTGAGTTTGCACTTCAGGGCCAGGAGGCCACTCCACATTAAAAAGATCTTACGTCTGGAGGTAGAGTAAAACAATACAAGCACACATGCTGAAATGACTATGAAGTACAATCTGAACCGGATCTAAACTTAGTAAGGTGGTACTGTTCCAAAGCTGATGTAGACAGACAGTCTATCTATCTGCAGATAGGCTTGTAAGGTGATATGTACCAAACTGGGCCTTTCACATATCTGTTTGTATGTTTGAGCAGCATGTGCTGTGTGATTTGTTTCAGGTATCCGATGTGGAGAAGATTTTAGGCATTGTACACACTGAAAACATACAGGTCACCGCTGAAGCCTATGATATAGCTCTGGACATCTCACCAGGTAGAGTAAACTGGTAGACATGTAAAGGTCAAAGTTAATTTGGGCCTTCTCTAACTGACATGACTTTTACTATTAAAGCACATGTAATTCTTTTTGAAGTCTTTTTATTTGAGATTTTCACCATATACATAATACAAAACATAATACAAATAATAACTAATCCCTTGGCACCACCCCCCACCACCCCACCCGCCAGACCTATACTACTACCTCAAAGACATAATAAATCATATTATGTACTTATTGATAAGTTTAGTCATGTATACAAATATATCAAAGACAGAGAGAACATAGGTGACAATACCAGTAAGGGGTTCACATGTGCTCCAGGGTTACATTTTTTGCATCCATTTGGTCCACAAAAGTCAAAAAAGGCTGCCATGTTGCATAGAATTTTAAAACAGACCCTTGAAGAGAGTATCTTATTTTTTCTAGCTTCAGATGTTGCATAGTCTCTCTAATCCAATGGGAATATGAAGGAGGAAGAGGATCTTTCCATCTAAACAGAATCAGACGTCTGGCCAGTAATGTACAAAAGGCCACCACATTGGACTTAGAACTACTTAACTTCATAGCCTGCGGAGTGACACCAAATAGAGCAATAAGAGGGGATGGATCTATCGGCTCCATTAATATTTTAGAGAGAGTATTAAAAATTGACTGCCAGAAGTGGTACAGTTTTGGACATGTCCAAAATGTGTGCAGAAGAGTTGCTTGAGCTTGCTTGCATCTATCACAAGTAGGGTTTAACTCCACTCTAAATTTGGACAGCCTAACCTTTGACCAATGGAGTCGATGCACTATCTTGAATTGTATAACCGTATGCCTTTGACTAATAGATGACGTGTGAATCCTCCTAATAACTTTTTGCCATACTGCATCTGGGATCTGTTCATCTAGATCCTCTTCCCATTTGTGTTTAAGATGATCTAAAGTTGATGAGTTAAACAGGTTGAGAAGGCCATATATCTTACCTATAATCTGCTTTAAGTTTTTCCCCAGCTTGAAGATGTAGTCTAACAAAGATACGCGGGGATACAACGGGAAGCAGCTGGAATGTAGGGCTATAAAGTTTCGCAGTTGTAAATATCTAAAGAATTGGGATCTAGCAATATTAAATTTATCTACTAGTTGGTCAAAAGATGCAAAGTTATTGTTGACATATAGATCCTGTAATGAATGTATCCCACTCCTTGACCACACACCAAAGGCTCCATCCAACACCGAGGGAGGAAACGTATGATTTTTTGTTATCGAACCAAAAAGGGAGAAGCTGTTGAGAGCAAATGATCTCCTGAACTGATTCCAGATTTTAACTGAGTGTGCCACAACAAAGTTAAAGGTATAATAAGAGATGGGCTTTGCTAGTGGGAGTTCAGGGCACAATAAAGCTGGTAAGAAGGAAGGTCCACAGGAAGTACGTTCCAAGGTTAACCATTTAGGGGTGTTTGAGTTGTCTATATCTGACATCCAAAACATCAGTGCTCTAATGTTAGCTGCCCAATAATAAAACAAAAAATTAGGGAGTGCCATGCCACCCTGAAGACGTGGTCTATGTAATATGCATTTTCGTATACGCTGGGTTTTTTGTTCCAGATAAAGGTTGATATGAGTTTGTCTATGGAGCTGAAGAAGAATTTGGTCAGAAATATGGGAAGGTTCTGAAACAGATAAAGGAACTTAGGTAGAACCTTCATTTTGATGGTATTGATCCTTCCACTCAGAGAAAGGGGCAACAGATCCCAACGTTTAATGTCCTGCTTCAGACTGTGGCAGGGGCAGAAAATTAGCCTTATAGAGGTCTTTGTAGTTATGCGTAACCCAAATTCCCAGATATTTAACTTTTTTTGTGTTTATTTTAAAGGGGGTTGAATTGAGAGAGATGTTTTCTGCAGATACATTGATTGGCATGAATTCACTTTTTTGAAAATTCACTTTATAACCTGATATTTTGCCAAAATCTTCCAATGTGTCCAGCAGTACAGGGAGGCTTAATGAAGGATCTGAGATATACAGCAACAAATCATCTGCATAAAGCGATACTTTACACTCTAATCCCCCTCTATTGATTCCCTTGATATTAATATCCTGTCAAATGGCTAATGCTAGCGGTTCTATGGCAATTGCAAATAAGAGCGGAGACATTGGGCAGCCTTGTCTGGTTCCTCTTTGCAGCTTAAAATAGGGAGAGAGGTTGTTGTTAGAACGTACTGCTGCCATCGGAGAGGAATAAAGAACTTTAATCCAGGAGACAAATTTTGGACCAAAGCCAAATTTTTCAAGAGCAGGAGCCAGGCTCCTCCGCCACTCCCAAGATACGAACATTGCATCGCCTCATTCGCCCCTCCATGTCCTCCGTCTTCTCCCTCAGATTAGCCAGCTCCGTTTTGAGTTCAGCAACCGTCACCTGTAGCGCAGTAACCTCACCTGACCAAGTTGACAAGCCTCCCTCCATGTCGCTGATGGCGGCCTTCATGTTGTCCATATCGGAGCGGATGGCCGCAGTGCTGTTAGCAATTTCAGCCTTAACTTCTCTCAGCTCGTTTTTAACAAAGTTAAAGTCATCAGTGAATGCATTCTTTAGCTCGGACCTGATAATAATGGAGATGTCTGCCTTCAGTTTGGAGATTATGTCAGCTTTCAGGTCCTCGGGGTCCATTTCCGACTCTGGCTGTGGCGCGATCGTCCCCTCACCGGTGTCCTTGTCACCTCGAGCCGTGGTAGTTTCGGGCCTATCGCTCGTAGGGACGCCATGTTTATATTTACGGAGCTTGATCGCCATTGAAGTTACTTGCACAGTTCAAACTTGCTCTAGAGTGTTCCGGTTACAGAAATGAATGAAAAATACAACAAATCAGCTGAAAGTGCGCTTTAAAATAATATTTTCCGAAAAATTAGGCAGGAGCGCCACAAAACAGGTCCTACACCATCGCCAGCTCACTAGTAGCGCCCCCCTGAAGCACATGTAATTCTGACTGAATTTTGACCCAGGACCTTCTTGCTGTGATGTGACAGTGTTAACCACTGAGTGACTCAGCTACAGCCTTGATGCTATAGTCATTACTATATGCTCTTCTTTTTGTGGCAGATGGCTGTCTGGACTTTGGAACCATCAAAGTCTTTGAAGAGACCAAACTGTCTCTTAGAATGAAAAACCAAGGAAAATATGAAATAGCATACAAGTAAGTTTAAACTGGTAGTCTTTGAGTGAACAGTGCACCAAGTATCAGTCCCACATTACTGAATGTAAACTTTATTTCACTATTTAATTAGTAAAGCTGTACATCTGTATTCTCTTCTCTCTGCAAGGTTTACATTTCAGCAAACTGAGCCAGCCCAGCCAAACCTAGAATCCATTTTCATGGTGTCCCCTCAGAGTGGTTCTCTGATGGCCCACGAGAAGCCCACAACAGTGCAGATCCTCTGCAGACCCAATACGGAAGTCTTAATCAGGGAGCAGCCTGTTCTGTCTTGCCAGGTCTGAGCCACACACTGGTCCCATGATCACAAAGCTGCAAGTTCAACTATATATTGAACTCATAATGGAATGGAAAGGGATTTTCTAACCTTTTTAGCTCGTTTGGTACCAAAACTTGATTTGTTCTTGAGATGCTTTGATTTCTGTCATACCCTTCTCTCTCCCTATGATTCCTGAATGAGACTGAGAGCTTCATTTGGTTTCTCTCAATTAGTTATTTGTTCATATGAAATACAAGGCAAATGCTGAGTCATGACAGTACAGCTTGTATCATGAATGTGGTTCAATTTCTTTTTATTTATTTAAAAGCAGATACATCTTGAAGATTTCAAGGTACCTGTTCACCTTCAACTTAAATGCTTCAGAATGCAGTTATGATTTGGATTTTCTCTTTTGCAGCTGATTGAACCTAACATTGGGAGTGGAGGGGAAACCATAGCCATTTTAGCCATCAAGGTTTCAGTCAACTCTATCTTCTCCAGGTTAAGGCCTTATTCATATGGTCTCTGTATTTATGTAATATTTTTGTAGATTTAGACACCTTTATTTTTGGATACTGTTGGATGATCATCTTTCCTTGTTTCATTGGCATCACAGTTAGTACATGTTTTGAGGTTCAGAAGTTATCAGAATGTATCAAGTATTTTGTTGATTCTTTAGGTATAAGATCACTCCTGCATGTGACATCAACTTCGGTCCACTGGTCTATGGCTGCAAGAAAAGCCAGAGCTTCACTATCGAGAACACTGGAGTCTTTAAGACCAATTTCACCATCTACTCCATGATCATGGACCCTGATCCACCGGGGGGGCCCGGGTAGGAGAACAACACACACACTGACAATAAAACTGACAAATCTAATTCAAGAGTAGCACTTCAGTGGAGGTATTCTTGACTTGTTGATACTGTGCATGCTGAACCATGCCTGTTGCCATGTGTGACAAATCCCACATTCAAATGTAATACACCTTACAAATGAAGTTTCATTGAAGCATCATTGTGTTGCCAATTCCTGCAAGTGATTATTGTCATGACTGGAGGGAGCATGCTGCTTTTATGATGAAGTCCTGTGATGTGAAAGTGAATAACACACATTTTGAAGACTATAAAACTTTTAAAAACAATAAATAATCAGGAGCAGACAGATTGCCTGAAGAATTTTTAGACTATTTTGTAGAACAAATTACACTAAAACTAGTAAAAGTCTTTAATTATTATCAAAAGGGGATCCTCTACAAACATGGTTTGAAGCTATAATTGCTGTGCCACATAAAGACCTGAAAATATTAACTAATATTCTGTCAAAAAGGATAGAGAAAAATGTTGGAACACTGATTAAACCTGATCTAACAGCATGTATTTCAATTCAAGGTGGAGAAAATGACATAAGAAGAACTAGAAATATCATATCAGGAGCCCAAAAGTTAAATAGGGTTTTCTGTATAAAACACATACGCTTGAGCATATGTTATTCCTATTTATATGTGAGCAAGACCACAGCCACTTGTCATAAAAACCACTGTGGATTGTGTAGGTTGTCACTGGGCTTAGTATCATTTTAATGATAAGGAGTGTATCTGGTTCTCTTGCTTATGTCATACAGTATTATTATTTAGCAAATAACATTGTACATGAATTATAATTAAGCATGAAAAATGTACAAGGTTCTGTTTGTAGCAATTATGTTTCAAGCTGTAGTGCTGGGAATAATTTAACAAGCACTGAAAGATTGCAATTATAACAATACAAATTATGGACTCAATAAATGGAGCCCAAATTCCCTACATTTATTAATCGAATCATTATGGCTCCCAAGAGATACAAGTTTTTGTTTGCGTACATCCAGTGCTGGAGAGCGCAATTTATTGTCCACCATTAAAGCTGTGAACCATCAGAGCTGTGAACTGCAGCCTGACATGATGACAAGCTCACAGTCTGTCACAGCCTTCCTCCATTATCAGTTGGCCTGAAGATGTTTGAATTATATTTGTGTTAAGTTTGTGTCTCTGTGTTCTGGTCTCAGGGATCCAGGTCAGAAGATGCCTCAAGAGAGCCATTCAGGAAGGGCAACTGTTGGCAGTAGCAAAGTGAGACGTGATTCCTTCCAGAAAGACATGAGAATTGCACGGGTGAGAGACTGCTAGTGGAGATGGGAACAATGGCAGTGCCTAATGATTTTGTGAAGTTGTTATTTAGTTTGGACAGTCCTCTCCGTGTTCGTCTTTCTGAACAAGAGAGTGAAGCAGAGCTCATAGGAACGTCTTAGCTATTTTCCTACAGGGTAATCACTGAAAAGCACGACATGCTTGTTAGCTCCCATCATGTGTTCTCATTTACATTTTATAGATTGTTTTTAATTGTGGTAATCTTATTTAGATGTAACTTAAAGGGCAATTTCACCCAAATTACAAAAAGACATATTTTGTCACTAACCTTTGGTTATATCTAGCCCGGTTAAACAAATTAATTACAAAACAGTCTTAATTATGTTTTGTTTTTTAATTGATCAAACAAAAAATTTGTCTGATCTTTTCATCTTTACTAAAGTAGAACCAATGTTTTTTTCACAGCAGCATTGCCTTATTACACACAGGTGTAACTAAATATTAACTGCTGAAACAGAGCCATTGGTAATGTTGTTAATTCCACCTGTGATTTTCCTGATATGACAAGACAAAATGTCTGCTGTGAAAAGGTCTAAATCTGATTCGTTTTAAAACAACAAATAAAAAAGGTTCAGGTTAGCCCAATTTATTCAGAAGGTACAACAACACATGAAAGGAGTGAAAAAGAAATGAAAAATTCCTTTTGTTACTAGTTACTTACTATTAATGTCATCTGTACTTCTCTGATCCTCCCATGGTTTTTTCCAGAATCGCCTCACCATGGGGGTGTTCGCAGTGTCTCCCTGTGCTGGGAGCCTCGAGCCAGGGTCTCCGCAGGTGGTGACAGTGAACTGTGAAGCTGAACAGCTGGGCACCTGGAACCAGGGTCTGCTAATCAACATCAGCGACCGTGACCCCTCAGACCAGCCTGATGGCATACCGTACAGACTGCTGGCTGAAATCTGCAGGCCAGGTGAGAGCTGTATGATCCTATTCTGTCATATCTGATTAATCAACCTGACCGAAGTTGTGGCTCAGTCCCATACACGTCATATGGATGGACTCTGTGATCACTGAGATGGGCACAAACAGTCCTCACCACTCTTCCTATTTCTGTACCATATGAGAATATGAGCTCAGAAAGATAGCTTTCATCCTAATGATCACAAAAGCACTGACTCATCAGTCTTCCTTTGAGTAGTATTGAAATTGACACTTGATGAATGAAAATTTTCATTCCCAGGTATAGAATTAGACATGGCCTCCATCTTTGAGGAACACCACCTGTGCCACAACAGCAGTCAGCTCTGCTCTGAGCAGTTTTGCAATGCTGAAGGAATTTACGTTAAGGAGGAGAACAAGTTTATTTTCAACAAAGTTCTGGTCGGGCGAACTGCTCAAGCCCGCTTCAAACTCACGAACAACAGCAAGGTGCCCTGCGTGCTCAGTTTGGCCATCAAATACATTGGCGCTAAGGTAAGACATGCCCAGGCTCTGTGGTACATGCATGGATAAATGCATACAGTACTATCACTGATTGTGGTAGATGTTAGTTAGCAGGTCAAAAACATGTTCTTTTCATTCCAGACGCCGCGTCACGTGGAGGCTTTTGACTTGTCTGCTACAACACTGAGCATTCCCAGCCAGTCACACTCATTCGCTGTGGTCACCTTCACACCCCAGACAATGCAGCTCTACACTGCTGTGTTTGAGGCCACATTAGAGGGGCTCATCAGGTATATGAGTGTGTGACTGTGTATGCTACTTTATTGTTCACTGTGCTGCTTGTTTGTCTGTTTATTTCTGATGTGAAAATCCAATCTAAATATAATGTCAATATAGTAAGAGAATAGAATCGCCCCTTGCTTTGCCTTGCTGTCCACTGGCCACTTATTCATTTCTCGGTCAGATCCAGAATGACCCCCACATTTAAGAGCAAGGTGCTGGAGTTCGACCTAGTCGGGGAGGGCAGTTTGCCCAGTGTGTGCTTGGTGCGTCCAGCTCTGAGGAACAGCGTAGGAAGCCCAGTGCTGCGGTTCAGACGAGTATTGGCAGGACGCAGACAGACCCTGCCCCTGGTGCTGCTAAATGACGGAAATGTTCCCGCTCAGGTGAGATGAGACATATTCCTTTGTCCCTATTATTTTAGGCCAGCAACAAACCATTTTTAACAAATTTCTTTTACAGCATTTCATATGGACTTACTGAAATTTCAAGAAAACCAAAATCACCTGTATTTACACTGTGTACATGAACACAACACAGTAGATAAGGTACACTAAAATAAGGTGGGATTCTGTCTCTAAATGTGCTTTGTTGCTCTCTGTGTTGTGTAGATCCAGATTGACATGTTGGACACTTATGGCGTATTCACTCTCAAAGCTGCTCCTGGCAACGCTTGCAGCTCTGTCCACTCCACACAGCTTGAGGGCACCACTGATTCAGGTACAACCTTATTCTGTAATGCTCTGTGGACTGCATCTACACACAATTAGCAGTAAACAATTTGCACAAACTCACAATCTTTAACAGACTGTCAGCTGTAATTGCAATCCAGATTAAATTCTTTCTACCAGTAGTAGCAATCACAACAACATATTTAGAGCAGTTGTTAGCTACAGTATGTGTATTGTAGCTGTGTCTTGATCCAGTACACTGTGACAGACATTGCTTGGGCTGACATTGCACTCATATAACATGTTGGCTTCATGATGGACAGGTAAAACGCAGAACCAGCATCATTTTTTTTTATCGAACACATTCTTCTTCCTTCAAAAACTGGTGCCTACATTAACCACAATACAACAACTGGGTCAAAAATTTGGGTGTGTAGTACTAGTAGCAGGTAACATAACACCTTGAGGTGCTCGCCTCGAGCAGAGTTGGCTACAGAGAAGTGATGAGCTCACTTGATTCGACACTCACACCACATTTCCTCACTCAGGCGACATCGCCTGAAGTAGTTAATCACTTTTCAGCAACTCCCTCCGATACAGCAAAAGGCTTTATACCAGGGGCGAGCGGTCATAATAAGCTATAAATGCAGTGCATGCCCAAGCCCTTCAATAAAATAATTGAAAATATTCATCTGTCAGTGTGTTCTATAATGCAATACCTTAGTTCTACTGTTTTGGTCTGAAATTCCTGCCTTATCTATCCTGTTTTGTTTGCGAAAAGCTGGAAAGCCGACAGCTTGTTTCGCGCATGCGCACTGCGATATTGAGTAGCACCCGCACTCGAGGCTGTGTTTACTGTGCATGAGCATTTTGAATGGCAAAAAAGCTGTCAGTGAAGCAGCTTATCTGCCAACGCGCATGCTCATAACTGGATTCACTTCAAAACTCTGAATGTGAGAGTGTCTATTAAAATTTCATTGATGAGCGCTTTATTTATCCCGGTCCCTCACTATAACATAGCGTGGAGGGAGCGCTTTATTTATCCCGGTCCCTCACTATAACATAGCGTGGAGGGAACGCTTTATTTATCCCGGTCCCTCACTATAACATAGCGTGGAGGGAGCGCTTTATTTATCCCGGTCCCTCACTATAACATAGCGTGGAGGGAGCGCTTTATCAACGCGCACCCACACTATAGAAGGCGTGCCCTCTCCTTAATAAAATATTCTGCAACCTGACACCTCCGGGGCCCCGTAAAAAACATATGACGTGTTTTAATTAATTAATAAATAGCCAACAATTGGGCGCTGGCTGTAGTTCACACTTCAGCATGACCAGTGTAACAGGTCACCGCTCGCCACTGCTTTATACAGTGGTTTGTTAGCCCTGTGACAGACTGGCTACCTGTCCAGGACCCTGCAGAGGATTCAGTGGTATAGATAATGGATGGATACAGTGCTTTGTTTTGTTTTTGTTTTTTTTTAACGGACACAGTAGTAGTCCCAAACATTTGAAAACAGATGTTCATGTCAGAAATTGGTGGAGTTCCCATTTTACAACAATGGCATCTCCTGGAGATGCTACGGTAATGATTTACATGGTCCCAAAACCACATATTTCAGAATTATGCATGGGCAAACAATATAATTTGGCACATTATCTGCAAGACAATTTCTATATGAGGCATCCATAACCAGGCAGAATAAAACATGACATTTTCAACATAACAGAAATGTGTTTCTGTTTTTATTAAAAAGCATGTTCAAAATAGCCTATTAAAAGTAGTAGTTAATCAACAGCTCTCCATATTTCTCCATATTAATGGCACTTTCTCTGCCTCCACAGAGCATCAGTTGGTGCACAGAGCCATCCTGAAGCTGAATGTTAACGAGCAGGTGGAGTTTGAGGTCAGCTTCTGCTCTGACAAGCCCCTGAACGTCACGGCCAAGATGTCACTGCGAGTGGAGGACAACCAGTACAGCAACACCATAATACAAGTGTCCGGTGTAGCTTACCATGAAATCATCACTCTTGACAACATCAGCAGGTCATCGCAGGAAACAGATCAGGAGGATGATGATGGAGGTGAGAGAAGAAAGGAGGGTGGGAGACTAATCATGTGGTAGGAGAGGAAGAGGTCAGGTCACTCCCTGATTGTGCACAGAAAAAGGCTGTAAGTGTTGCCAATTAGTAATATAGAAGCTTGTTTCTCTCTCACAGGTAATTATGAGTTGCTGGATTTTGGTGACTGTCATGTAGATCGTCCCTACCAAGAGAGTTTCACCATGACCAACCATAGCAGCAGCCAGGCTGTGAGGTTTGAGTGGCCTCCTGCTGGACCCCATGTCTGCTTTTCACCTCAGGTAAAGTATTGAAGGAAGGAATGGCTGTCGAACAGGGGCGGGTTTACAAACTGCCAGACTGCACAGATTCAAAGAAGAGGGCTAATTTTTTACATTAATAAAATTGTTGCTATTTGTAACTCTAATGTATTATACAGCCAGGGGCAGATTGTAAGACAGCAAACCCCCTGAACACAGACATGTAAAAGGCCCCCAACCCTCATACAAAGGAGTGACAAAGCCGGACTGAATGAGACACAAAACATAACACGACTCAGCTGCATTGCGACTGTAGTTGTAAGGTTGATTGTGTTCCCTTGTGCTCAAATAAATGAAATCAAACATACAGCATAACAGGTCTTATATAACAGTCTAAGACTATGCCCCCTTTTTCACTGTTTGCTTAGGATGATACTTGGCTCAATGTGATCCAGACGAATCTTTTTCTTACAGGTGGGGCACCTTCATGCTGGTTGTTCTAAGGAAGTGACTGTCACCTTTTGCTCCACTCAGCCAGTGACTTTGACCAGCCAGCCAATGAGATGCAAGGTTTGTCAGGTGGAGTTCCAGCAGTCACTAGAGCAGGTGGCTGACTGGGACGACCGACAGAAGGCAGTACAGTGGTTGCAGGCTTCACCACAGCAGCTTGTGAAGAATAAGGTAAACATGCTTTTTTCTTTATATTTATACTTTAATACCTTGATCTATTTGTATTCTTTTGTGTGCCACTGTGCCGCTGCTGCAACAGCCCGAATCAATAAAGAATTATCTTATCTTATGCTGACTGTGAAAGTGATGGCGAGGAGAGAGTTTCCAGCCGCAAGTATGGTTGAGTAAATGTATGTATATGTATGTTTGCATGCAGGTGATAAAGACAGATCCAGAACCCTGCTGCTCTGTGGTAGAGGGTTCCCAGTGGGAGTTGGAATTGCGCATCAGCGCAGTTTGTGACTATGTGAAGTTCAGCTGCAGCACAGACACCATCCACTTCAAAGACACCATGCTTTATCAAACCAGGCGCCACCAGTAAGTCAGACTCTGGGTTATATGCAGTATATGCTGTTTTGTTGAGCTGAAATTAACAATACAGCCAGCCAGTGTTACTCCAAACAGACAGTCTGCAAAGTGCTGGTAACATTAACATCATGTTTATATGTTGTTGTTGTTTGTGTGTGTGTGTGCGCGCGCAGACTACAGATAGTGAATCATGGCACTGTCAAACTGGACTTCTCCTTTCAATTCGTCATGGATCCCAGCAGCAATATTGTCAATCACGACCAAGGAGGTACATATATCCTTTGACGGTTAAAGGTATTTTCTTAACTGGTCCCAGGAGCGAGACACTGACAAGGGAAATGTGGGGGGTGAAGGCATTTATTCAACACAAACTTGCAGGTTATTCACACACACACATTATTTGTAGTTGTACTAGTAGCAGTACTAGTAGTAGAAGTGAATAGCCAGTCCAGATAAGTTTGAAGAGAAAGGCTTGATGCAGAGAGTCTGGGCAGTAGAAGCTCGATGGTTGGAGACACTGGGGGCACAGCTGAAAACTTGTAATGAGTCCAAGAAGGCAAACAAAGAAACACATGAAACTTCTAGAGGCAAACAATGGAGGCCCAACAGTAGCACAGGTGGAGTCGATACAATCTGGCAGCTTGCAGGATAACCAGGAGGGTTTTTAAACTGCTGCTGATCAGGTGAGATGAGGAACAGTTGTGTCTGGAGAGAGCCCCAGCACCCAGAAACCACGCCCCCAGAAACAGAGCATGAACCAAAAACACTGGATAATAAACATAAATACACTGAAGATAAACTAGAAAAAACATAAAAATAACCGGAAAAATCCTAACCATGACATATCTGTATTTATGTATATATTTCATAGACTGTATAAAATATGGACGTAGTGTCCGTGACGTCACCCATAGGTTTCTGAAGAGCAGAAATGAAGCAAATCGTAGTGCGTAGCCATCTTGGTAGCCTACCTCCGGTTACTCCAAATATGGATAAAGAGGTGGAGCGAGGGCGGAGCTGAGGCGGGTCGAATGAACGCTATTGGCTGAAAAAAAGCCGCTGAAAAAAGCCGCTTTATTCGAAATAATCAAACTAGCTACGGCTAACCAGCTAGGTTAAATGCTAAATAGCGTTGCTAGCCGGCTAACCCCACAACGATCTCTTTCCCAAACTCAGTGACTAGAATTAGCCGGGGTGTCGCCCTTTAGACCGTCAGTTCATAGCTGTCAATCAAAGTGGCGCCACTTAGATTGACAGCTATGAACTGTGCATAATGATGTATGCTGTATATTTTAAACGAACGCCTTATAAAAAAATTCGCCCCCCCCAGAGTTGTCATGGAGTAGAAAAACAGCTTATGAGACTAGAGCCATGTTTTGAACCAAGCTGTAAATATGTTTTTTTTCTGTCGTAAAGTCGGACATTTTAACATGGGGCTCAGATCGGCTCAGATGTAATTGACTCACTTCTGCAGCCTGCTCTAGCGGTTATTCGAGGAACTGCAGCTTTTTTGCATTTCCGCATTGGCTTCATTTTTCAGTGCCGGAGGTTGCCGCTTGATATATTTACTGTAAAATGACTGTATATCATGAGGTCGGCATCTGAAATACCAGCATTAACTGTTATTTCTGTGCCATGTTTCAAGTCTGAATTTGATGTCCCTTTTTACAGCTGAGTGCTTTTTCAAGTGTATGTAAACGTGAACATGTGTTGTCTGTAACAGGTGAGACCCTTTCCTCTCAACCAGACGACGACAGGTTGGCAGGAGTGTTAATCGCAGCCCGTCCTGCCAGCGTGATGTCTTCTCTGATAGGGAATCCTGAGCGTACACCCATCAGCATCAAGCCCAGCACAGGGACCATAGAGCCCGGTGCAGTGCAGAGTTTCAGCATTTGCTTTTCACCCCTGGAGGTGGCCCAGTTTCAGGGCAGGCTGTTGTGCAGGTGCAGTAAAATTTCAAATTTGAAAAGGGCAAAGACCAACCAAGTCAAGAAATACATTTTCTTTAACAGGCCTTCCATGACTAGGCCAAATCTGACCACTTTTTCAAGTTGTCTGTGTGTACTTTCCTTTCAGTATCCCCAACTTGCAGGATGGGGATCAGGCTCCCTGTATCTCGATGTGTGGCCGCAGCCTGTTGCCCCACTGTCACTTTGACTTGGAAGACTCAGACTCTATCAGTAAAAGACGCTGTAACCCTGAATTCAGGGACACTCTGGACCCTAACACCAGGATCATAGAGTTCAATGCTGTCGGCTTGTCTGCACCATCAACAAGGTAACAGAGAGGGAGATCAGAGCTTTGGATCTCTGGGTGTGAAAGCCCCTTGATGCATGTGTTTTCTTGGTTTGCTCCGCAGATGTTTTAGCGTGTTGAACCCAACCAGGAAACCCTACTCATTCAAGTGGACGTGTGAAGACACAGGTAGCAGCCCATTCAGCTGCCTCACCAAATGTGGCACCATCCTGCCTGGGAAGAAAGTGGAAGTAAGCGTGGAGACACAGAGAGATAATATCCATATACGCTGGTGCTATCTTATAACATTTGTCTTCCAGTTTCCTTCAGCTACACTTTGTCATCTAATTCACCTCGTGGCATCCTTCTTCATTTCATTGCACATCTATCTCTTTCCTCATTTTACATTTTTGGGCTCCAAATCATTACTGGTTTCCCCATGTACCCATGTCAAACTTTATCACAACAAATCTAATCTCATTCCTTCCATCTAATCTAACACTGTTTTCATTTTGTCTTATCACGGTCTTATCAATTTCTAGCTCAACTCATCTGATGTCATTTGTTCTAATTTGTTCATCACTCTTCCCTGCCATTCTTCCTCTTCTTTACTCCCCTCACCCTCCTTATTTTTTTCTTTCAAATATTTCTTTATGCACTTTCTTTTTCGAAAAAAAAAAGGTGTTGGGTGAGCGAAGGCCAACCTGCCTACTACTGCGGACTATGTTGGCGGGCCCTTAGCCCTCAGGGAAATAATATGGCCAATTTCTCTGTCCTATGTCCAGTGACTACCATGGACCCCTACACGTAGCCCTCTGCTTACTGGATTCATCCCTGACCTGAAGCAACTTATGAGCCCTGAGACATTTTTGCTAATGCTGGAAGGGGAGAGGAGCAGAGCATTTAAAAACAAGGTCCTCTTATATGATTCTGACCGCTGGCCTGGCGTGAGACTATGCTGAGCGTAGGGCCCTATAGAATCGCGGAATTGGACAATAAAAACTAAATTTATTTTTAATGCGGATTATCGTGGAAATGTTGTTTTCATGAGAAAGAGGAACATAAACATGGGCAATGCGTTCCCGGGGGTTGCTAATCAATGTGTCACAACCCCTCCCCCCGCCCCTTTTCAAACCATATGAAAACATGGCGGTCCCCCCGTCTGCTAAAAAGCTCCGTAATACGACGCTAACGCCTAAATACAGAGCTGAGCAGTACCCGCCTTTGTGTCAGGTGACGTGTTATTTTATACATTTTGTCAACACTCTGTTGACTGGAAGCTAAAAAATATATGTGATGACAACCTGTTGTCCAAAAGTCTTTTTTTTTAAAGTCAAGCATATTTTTACTTCTAAAAATCAATTTATTATTAACTAATTGAGTACTTTATTATTATTTTTTAATATGCCGTTTGTTTTCACTGGACAATTTTTTTATTTGAAGTACTTGGTGCATTGTTGTGTTGCATGAAGCAGCAATAATGTTGCCTCAATGAATGTAAGGTCATTTCTATTTAATTAGTGTGCATTTTATTCATAAACATTATTAAAACACACTCTTGGTAAAATATGAGTGAAAAGTTAAAAAAAAAAAAAAGTAAAAAAAAAAATGGAATTCCAAAAAATTTAAATGGAAAAAACGGAATTTGGGAAAAAATTAAACGGAATTTATAGGGCCCTATGAGTGTTCCCCTTGAAATATGGGAGACACTCCCTACTGCATGTCCACAAACCTGCCTTTGGTGACTCCATCTCAGAAACTTTTTCAGACTTTAACTCTCTTAGATACCTAACAGTTATAAGTTATGTGGCCATAGTGTTGGTGCTCTGAAGACTTACCTCAGGTGCGTATCGGTGTCTTTTCGCGAAGAAAACCTTAACTTAGATCTAAGCGGTCTCTATCGGAGAAATAAAGTAGTATAGCTGGGCTTTTATTGATTTATGTGGTTTTTATTCAATCAGGGATAGATGTTAAAATTCAACAATGACAAAAATTAGAAAATAGATAAAATAAGAAAACGTGTATACATTGATTTTCACTTCAGATTTAGCCACTCATTATCTCACTACTTCTTTTGAGTAGTTTATTCAAAATTTGGTAACTGGTTGACATTGGCTGTTTCACCTTTATGAACATAAACTCAGATAGCCTGTCTGCTGACATGAAGCAACTACCGAAGAAATTCGGCCAGAATCTGTGTAACAGTGACCAGTTTAATATGCAGCCATAAAAAGCCAAGCCAGGGCTAACTTAAAACAAGTTAATATATAAATGGGAAAGAAAATGAATATTTCTCATACTATATGTCTGGATACTATACTATATGTACTATATGTAGGCACACTTATGGAGGTATCCTACTTGAGTTTTTGGTGATTTTTGATATACATAACTTGTTTGATACATGGGGTCAATATAAGCCTTAAAGGCCTTCCTGTCACCTAATGCAGTGAGCTGGAAACTAGGCCTCCCTCTGCTGCATTAGTTAGGAAACACAAGGTCAACATCCTGATCAGAGAAATTGCACATCATTTCACTTCATTCAACAAATGTTTGCCATTTGTAATTCTGTGTTCCATCTATGTGTGTGTGCATGCAGGTGTGTTTTGAATATGTGGCCGAGAAGCAGGATGCGGTGGAGTCATTCTGGACCTTTGTGATTGAGACTCTATCAGTGTCTGTCCCCTTCCTGTGTGTGGGCACCGCTAGAGAATCACTAGTCTATCTTGACAGAGCTCACCTTGACTTTGGAGAACTGCTTGTTGGTATGTAAAATACATAGACCCACACGCTCAGTGACACAGATCGCACAATATATTAAACACAAAACAATACTTTCTTTTTCTTCTACACAAACAGTGAAGAAACTATAGTTAAGTTTAGGGAGCCAAATCAACTTGGCTAGGGTTAAGAAAAGATGGCAGTCATGGCTAACTAATAAGTATATGAACAATAAGAATGTGATTCAATATAAGACCTTATCCCCCCTGATGAAAGCTGAAGGTTTCCCTTTTATAGCTAACATTAAAATGTTCACTTCATAAATCTACTGTAGATAGCAAAGTATGCACAAGGTCCCTGTAAATCCCAGTAAGTGGGACCTTGCAACCTTTAGTACTGCCCCCTTGTGTAGAGAGGAATGCAGACCGCAGCTATTGTGCCAGACCTTCTGTGCCTCTGGGCTACAGTGTGTGGTGCTGAAATGAAGTTCAATAAATTTAGCAGATTAGTAACACAGATAAATCATATCCATTAAATGGAACAAGTACCATGGGAATTCAAACACAGTTTTTCAATTTCCAATTCCAGGTTTATGGTACTGTAACAGATTTCAACCATTGATTAAGTTGGTTACTAACTTACTTACTGACTTCTGCTATAGTACAATTCTATGGTCTAAACCTCTAAAGCTGCTCATGAGAGGGGTTTATTATGGATTCATGTTCCTGAATCTCTCTCTTTGAGGCAGTCCTCAAGGTTAGAGTTAGATCTGTGTTCAGATAACAGTTTCTATAAGGTGTGTGTGTGTGTGTGTGTGTGTGTGTGTGGTCGTGCCAGGTCGTAAAGTGGAACAGACAGTGGATCTGGTGAATGGAGAGGAGGAGCCCTTCCATTTCTCCACCATGCAGTCATCTCTTCTTTGTGATGACCAGCAGTCCAGCCTGGTTTTGCAGCCCATGACTGGCACAGTTCCACCCAAAGACAGGTTCATGACACTGTAACTTACATTGGTTTGAAAATGTGTCAGTGTCCAGTATTTAGAAAACACAATCCCTAACGTGTGCATGATGTATTATCCATTTGGCAGGAGGTCATTAAAATGGAAGATATTAAAGCTAAATAACTCTATCACAGCATACTGTAGAGTTTTATGGAGAGCAGTTAATCTGTCAGTTGTTGTGATCTCTCTGATGCAGGTTGCCACTGTCAGTGTCCTTTACACCTTGCCGCGAGGGCTATGTGAGCTTCAGATTGATCCTGAAGGTGAAGAGGAAGTCAGAGCCACTTGCACTCACAATCAAGGCAGATTGTTTCACCATGAGCACTTCTGTTCGAGTTGAGGAGCCGGGCGGCGGCCTCAGAATGATCGACCCTAACCACCAAGACACTCTGGACTTTGGACAGGTCAGCACACTCCAGCATCACAGACACAGCTACTCACATGTTCAGTCACATGAAAGGCACCGTCCTGTAAATGTCTGTATATACACTGTTTATAGGTCCAGATTTCAGAGCAAGTCAGCTTTAATTTCCTGGTGTCCAATTTGGCAAGATTCAGCCTCGAAGTGAACTTGGGCCTAACAGGTTCAAGTGAGCTGCTGCAACACTTAGAAGCCAAACCACAAAATGCTACAATTGAGGTTGGGAGTCAGCTGCAATCGTCATTGTTCTTTCGACCCCAGGGCATATGTAACCTCCAGGACATCCGCCTGAATATCAAGGTGAGATGTTGATCTCCTCTCCTCTACTTTTATGAGGGTTTTTAAATCATCAGCTGGCTCTGCACTGACAAGACTTTGACTTTATCGATGGTATTCTTTGCATATTCTGTTAAGTGTGGTGAAAACATCTTAGTGAGTGAGACACAGAAGTAATGTTGTGAAAGTAATAATCTCCGCAAACTAACCTAACTAAATCTGCTTTTCTCTTCATCGTTCACAAACGCTAAAATTACCTATCTAAAACTAAATTCTGACATTAGATAATATTTTATACTTGACTTTTACTATATTGTTCATACGCCTGAAAAGCAACTATGTCATTTCATAAAAAACACATCAAAGAGTCACACCTATAGACTGTATAAAATATGGACGTAGTGTCCGTGACGTCACCCATAGGTTTCTGAGGAGCAAAAATGAAGCAAATCGTAGTGCGTAGCCATCTTGGTAGCCTACCTCCGGTTACTCCAAATATGGACAAAGAGGTGGAGCGAGGGCGGAGCTGAGGCGGGTCGAATGAACGCTATTGGCTGAAAAAAGCCGCTTTATTCGAAATAATCAAACTAGCTACGGCTAACCAGCTAGGTTAAATGCTAAATATCGTTGCTAGCCGGCTAACCCCACGACGATCTCTTTCCCAAACTCAGTGAGTAGAATTAGCCAGGGTGACGCCCTTTAGACCGTCAGTGGCTAGTTGTCAATCAAAGTGGCGTCACTTAGATTGACAGCTATGAATTGTGCATAATGATGTATGCTGTATATTTTAAACGAACGCCTTATAAAAAAATTCGCCCCCCCCCCAGAGTTGTCATGGAGTAGAAAAACAGCTTATGAGACTAGAGCCATGTTTTGAACCAGGCTGTAAATATGTTTTTTTCTGTCGTAAAATCGGACATTTTAACATGGGACTCAAATGTAATTGACTCCCTTCTGCAGCCTGCTCTAGCGGTTATTCGAGGAACTGCAGCTTTTTTGGACTTCCGCATTGGCTTCATTTTTCAGCGGCGGAGGTTGCCGCTTGGTCACACCTCAAAGTTTAACTTATTTTCTTCACTGGTATTTGACAAGGCCTGAGTCTGATCTGAACCCAAATGCAGCACCACAAGACGAAAGTTTCAAAATAAAAGATCTTTAATGAAAAAAGGCGAAACTCAAAATCACTCTTAAGAGGATAAGGCAAAAACAAAGTACAACAGAAAATCACTCCACAGAGATAACCAAACAAAGTACTGAACTGAAAATCACTCAGATGAGGCCGAGGCAAAGACCTGAGTTAAGACAAGACATGAGTTAAACAAAGTATCAACAGAAAAGGCAAACCTGACAAAGAGAACACTGAGCATGAGGCGTAGGATGACGGACTATACAGACACGACAAACTGGCACAGGACAAGGGAAGACACAGACATTATATACACGAGGTAATGGGGAACAGGTGGAGACAATCAGGGCGGGGCAGACAATCACAGTGGCGGGAAACACAGGAGGAAGGGCAAGTTACCTGGAACGAAAGGGGAGATGGTTACAAAAGTATAACAGGAAATGACGAGACAACATGAGACAAGACATAATGCAAAAAAGTAACTTAACGCTTTTTCTTAGTCATGACAGTATTTCATCCTGACACTAACTGCGATTGAGCTGACACTAGTGTTTCTATTCTCCGTTGCATGAATGACTGCTTGATCAGGTGTATTTGCCATCACCAAATAGAATTAGACAGCGTAATCAGGATGGGTATATAGAGTATTCTATAGATTAAACAGAGTAGTTTAGTTAATAAGGAACATGCCACTCAACAAAGATGATTTATATTCATCCTTGATTTATTCTTTCTGGATCTCCTCCATGCCTCTCTTTCCTGTGCTCCTCTCTCTTGTTTCCTCTTGTCAGGTAAAACATGGACCCACATTTACCTTTGCCATTAAAGGCAGGGGTGTAGCACCTAGCCTTGAATTCTCCTTCACCAAGTACAACTTTGGCAAGTGCTTCCTGCACTGTCCAGCTTCCCAGACTCTAGTGATCAGCAACAAAGGCAAAAGGGACAGCAGGTACTTGTGTGTCTATCTCTAATTCACCATGTGTCGGGTTGAATCAAAGGCGCATGAAGACATCTTTTTATTCTACTGCCAATGTGAGAGTTTGAGAGTTCTGTGCCCTACTTCCACTTCCTCAGTGTCCAGTGCCAGTTCAGGAACACCTCCTACCTAGAGGTGGATTTCCAACCAGACGTTTTGTCCCCTGGGGCTGTTATGGAGGTACCAGTCAACTTCTGTCCTCATGAGGCTCGTCGTTACCATGAAAAACTCACCTTCATCTTAAACAGCTGTGTGACGAAACAGGTGGACATACTGGGGCAAGGCATCGAGCTGAAGGTGAGAAAAAGAGTGAATGATTCTGTTATCAAAATTAACTTTAACTTTTGCTGAGTCATGACAATCGTTTTTCCATAGATTTTCCATCTGAGTGTGCAGATACATGACATGTAGAAAGAAAAAGACAGGTTTCAGTCAAAGTTTTTTCTGCTTCGCCAAAGCTGTTCTAAATTCAGTAGCTTGCTAATTACACACTATGTATTCTGCAGAAATGTATTAATGTTATATGTTGTTGTATGTAAATGTTCTGGAGGCACACATAATGCACACATTTGCCTTTGAGGACATTAAGATCCGTCTGTCTCTCTACCATTATCACATCACTCTGTTAATAACAAGCTAAATTACAAAATGGCGAACTAATGAGCATCAGTAAATTAACGAAGAGCAGATAAAAGTTACCAGTAGCAGTTACATTATTTGGCTTCATGTGTGCTATGGCATTGTATAAAATGGAAATGGAATTTTTCTTACATTCTAAAAACTGTGTACATTTCTTTAGAGAAGTAAGAGTACTGCTTCCTGCTGTTGTAGAGGGAAAAAACCTGTCCCCCAATAAGTGATGCCAACTGGATTAAGAAGCAGCTGCTAGGGCTTGTTTGCAAACACTAATTTAAACCTTGGCTTATGTCTATTTAACATGTCTAATTTTGACTGACTACATCCAATATATAAAAAATCAAAATAAAGACCTCAAGGATACACAGATGTATTTAATCTAAATGTCTGTGTATGTATTTCTGTCTTAGCTGGAGGTGGAGGATCCCAGGCAGAGGAAATTGAAACTGGGAACTCTGATGTTGGGTCAGAAGGTGAAGAAACAAGTGGTTCTGGTCAACCACAGTCTCTCAGACCTTTCCTTTACTCTGATGCTCCAGACAAACACACTGCTGGACCCAAGGGTAGGACGCACACACACACACACACACACACACACACACACACACACACACAAACACAGACTCCCACACAGTGATAAATGGCTCTACACAAGCAACAGACAGACAGACAGAGTACTTTATTGATCCCTTTGGGAGGTTCCCTCCGGGAAATTGACATCTCCATCGTTTCTCCTATATTGCACTGTTTAGAATACAAAATATAAAGTAGAATATAAAGTAGAAAAAATAAATAATCTAAGAATAGACACAATAAATTAGGCAGTAGAGATAACAGAAGTTTGAATGTGTATACCTGAGTGTGTACAAGGTACAATAGCAGCAGTGGTAATGCTAAAGCTATAGTGCATTATGGTAAATATAATCTAGTAATATGGTACTACAGTACTATAATAATAATAATAATAATAATAATAATACAATATAGCATATAGTAGTAGTATAATATAATATAGCATATACATTGTATGACATACATGTACATGTATAAAGTAATGATATAGTAATGTAATGTTATATATATACTACACTTAACTACATATAATTATAATAGTAGTAATATACTACTACTAATAATAATATAAATATTAATATGTGGTATAATAATCCTATAATAAACATCCTTTTTTTCCTCCTCTTCTCTCCTTTTCAACTTCACCTCTGCCTCCAGGATCTGTCATTCAGTCCAGCGGGCGAGCTGAGCCTGAAAGCCAGTGGTGGTTCATGTAAAGTTAACATCCACTTCTCACCTCGTCAGCGCACACACCGCTTCAGTGCTGAGCTGCAGGCAGTGTTTGCAGGCCTGTTACACCCCCTGCTGACCATCCAGGGCTGCTGCCAGGTAAGATGTGAAGTAAATTTCATTTTACAAGGTGCAAATGATGCCCCCCCAGCCTGATGTGTTTGCTCAGCAAGAACACAATTCTGTTCTGAAGTAAGTCTACACTGCAACTTCTTATACAAACAATTTTATTCTATTCTATTAACTCTGCACTGTGTGTTGGATAAAGTCATGTTAACCACTGGCTCTGTCAGGGTATGGAGGTGCAGCTGGACCAGGACCACCTTGCCTTTGGAGATGTTGTCCAGCACTGCCAGGCCAGGAAGAGGATTGTTATGAAGAACACTGGGAATATTAGTGCCAGGTGATCCACTGTCAATTTCAGTAGTTATCTATGTTACACTTTCTATGGACATATTGCAGCAGAAACACAGAGACACGCACACACATGCAAGGACGTATATCCTGTTTGATTTAGATTTATCTGTCTGCCTTGTAACCAGGTTCCAGTGGAAAACAGAGAATTTCCCTCCAGAGTTGTCCATCACACCAGCTCAAGGCAATATCTTTCCAGACATAGAGGTTCCTTTTGAAGTGACTTTCACCCCTGTGGAACTGAGTAATGACATAAGATATGAGAACCTGCCTTGCTGTGTAGAGGGCTCCTCCTCACCTGTTGCCCTCACCCTCACTGTGACGGGCTCCTGCATAGAAGCCTCCATGAGCAAAAAGGTTTGATGGATGCACTTCCATATACAGTGTTGAGTAGGGAAGTAAACAAATAAAAATCTACAGTATACATCAGAACAATTGCTTATTTTCGGGTTTTGTAACTGATGAACTTTAGGGGGAATGATACATTACACTGTATGTAGCGTATGTGCTCTGGCACTTCCAAAATTTCATTGATTTGCAGGGTAACACTGCAGCTAACAAGGTGACTTACACATTTTAAGATTTGTCCCTATGGTTAGATTTTCATTAGCTTTATAAAGTGAAATATCTGTTGATGTGATATTTATCATATGTGTTAATGCAATAACAATGTGAGAGTACAGCTGGGTTTAATTCCCCAACTCAGCATAATTCCTTCAAATAGGAACTACCAGCACCAGGGATGTTCCACTTTATCCAATCCTGAACCACAATCTTCCATAAGTGGATCAATGAAGTGTCACATTTTTATTATTTTCTGTATCTCAAATATATAATCCAGGTGCTGCTTATGTGAGGACAAACATTTTGCCCAACCATATAAAATATCCCATTTGATTTATGTACCATGTATTAAAAGGTTTTTTAAAGAAATAGCAAATGAGTATTTTGGATATTGATTTTGAGGCTTGTCCAGAAGGCATTAAAGCTAAAAACTGCCTTGTCTGCAGTGTAGCTTCTCATTCTGGAAATGTTTAAAGGCCAGCATCAGATCGTGTTCGACACTGGCAAGGCTCCTTTTCGAACAAGCAGAGAGTGTCAGATTAGAAGATCAGTGAAAATTTGGCAAAATTTTCAGTCAATGTCAATTGATGATTAGCCACTAATGACTGAGAAAAGCTTTCGCAAGTCTGTTATATTCTACTGTATTTGGAATAAGTTCAGGGTGGGGTTTTTGTTTCTGTTTTCAGTGACAGGCATCATGTGACAGTTCAAGGTATTTTTTTAACTGGACCCAGGAGCTAGACACAGAAGATGGAAAAGGGTGTCAGAAATTTATTTAACAAATCCTCCAGGAGATCAATTTGGTTGCTGGTGATGCAGCAGCAGTTTCTCCATAGAGAGAGGAGGGAGATGCAGAGAAGTGAATAGCTGGTCCAGATGAGTTTGACGAGAAAAGCTTGAAGCTTGCTGCTTTGGTGATGAGAAGCTGTGCGATAGTTGATTGAGGTAGAAGACACTGGAAGCACGGGAGAAAACTTGTGATGAGTCCACAAAGACAAGCAAAGAAACACATCACATTTCTAGAAACAAAGGAGGCACAACAATGCCACAGGAGGAGTGGATACTATCTAGCTTGCAGCAGAAAGAGGAGGGTTTTTAAATGGCCACTGATCAGCTGAGATGAAGAACAGCTGTGTCTGTAGAGAGCCCTAGGGCTAACACTAAGAAAACTGCAGAATAAACGAAAAACACACCAAAGATAAACCAGAAAAAACACAACAATAAACCAAGAAATCCAAATGATGAAACATCACCTATGACGTAGCACCTATTGCATATTTCTTACCTCCTTCTGGCCTCTTGTTTGCAGGTGCTGAATTTTGTTTGTCCAGT
>JBBMOC010000123.1:272002-297788 GCA_037975185.1 Centropyge bicolor
GAGAATATATATATATATATATATATATATATATATATATATATATATATATATATATATATATATATATATATACCTACATGTAACACCTGTGTTTGTGCATACTGTATATACGGACAAACACCATGAAATTATCTTCATTCATTAAAGGTCTGTTGCTGAAAGCTGCCAAGATGAGGGAAGACACTGGGATTCTTTTGCATATTAAAGATAGAGACGGCATGGTCGTGGAACTTCGATACCACAAGTCTTGTTACAGTCAGTACACCAGGTTCTTCACCAGGTCCACTGCAACAGTTACTGGGACCACAGAAGAAGAAACGTGAGACATGATATTATGTGGTCAATGTAATAATTTGCTCAGACTGCACATATCTTGATATATTGTCTATAGATGCCATAGATGCTGCACAGGAACATCACACTGTAGTCACTAAGAGCCCTGATACTGATGTGGCAGTCATTGCTTAAAGTCTGGAGAAATATCTGCCATGTAGATTGTACTTTCACACACTAGTTGTCAACAGAACAAGGATCATTGACTACGCCAAGGTGACCTCAGCTCTTTGGCACCTGTGTGTGTTCAGCACTTATTGGGATTCATACCTTCTCAGATTGTGACTCCACAAGTGCCTTTCATGGCAAGGGGGAAAAGACATTTTCTGTTGCTTGTGAGAAAGAGGAATACCTCACTTCATTTACAAATCTGGGCAGAAGTTTTAACCTGGACCGGTCCACCTTTGAAGTACTTTGCAAATATGTGTGCCACCTGCATGGCCAGTCATCTGCTGAAAATGTGAACGATGCAAGATAGAAAGCATTCTGCGTGGCATCTCCAGCTTTGCCAGAACTATCCATGCCTCCAACATGTGATGCTCTACGCCAACACTGCAAAAGGGGCAAACTACCAAGCAGCAATAATGAGACATTGTCTGAAAGGTATTATGTGTGCACCCTCACCCATTGGTATTGGATGGCACATTGAGGATGGGGAGTTAACTAACAGACTAAAAATCCTGCTCCTCAAAGTGTGTTGCAGTTAGCCTACTGCACTTGTAAGCAAGGCAAATGTGATACAGACAGATGTTCCTGTATGTCAGCAAGACCGTCTTGCACTGATTTGTGTAGGTGCTAGCACTATGTGAATGTTCAGAAGGACACAGAAGGTATTGCTACATGATGTTTGATATTACATGATGATGTTTCTGACAGTGATGGGGATGATTAGACATGTTATAGAACCATAAAACATCCTTTAAAAAAAGCATCCATTGAACAAAAATAAAGCCTTACAGTGTACTGTGTAAAAAAGGCAGACTGAGATCTATTAAAAATGTACTGTAAAATGACAAAAGTATTTATTGTTAAAAGAAGAAGAGAAACAAAACAAACAAAGCAATGCTGTTACATTGATGTGTATGTGGCAAAATTCACCCTGTGTAATATGTGAAATTAGTTGAAGAAGCGTTTTTCCACAAATTTGCAAGATTTCATGGTCTAAATTCACATTTCATGGTACTAATTCATCAAAATTTGTCTTAAATGTTATCATACATATATAAATGTCAATTTGTGAGAGATTTTATGTCGCTAAAGTGAATGTTGATGAATGAAACAAGTGAATCTAGCACCATAGAATTTTCGTTTTTTAAATTTATGTTTATATAGATTTATGGCTTGTGACAAAAAACTGCAGGATATATTGCGGAGAACTTTTAACCCAAAGTCCATAAGGGTATAGTCTAAACAAAAATGCATTTAAAAAGTAGTGCCCAGACATGGGAACGAAAATCATTTTCTAGCCACTTTTTCATGGTTCACCTTATGGCCTATAACTGTCGCCCCCCCCTGGCCTAGGGTGTCAGGGAGGGGTGTGGTTGTAAGCCCGGCCAACAATTTAAGCTTGCATTTAGCTCATAGACTGTAGAAACAGTTTCGCTTGACTGCAGGATTTATTCTGCAGAGCGTGCCTCTATGGGGTTTTAATGTTCAAGCGATATGCGCCCCCTGCTGACGTGGTTCAGTAT
Source organism: Centropyge bicolor (assembly GCA_037975185.1). Lineage (NCBI taxonomy): Eukaryota > Metazoa > Chordata > Actinopteri > Pomacanthidae > Centropyge > Centropyge bicolor. Next base: position 274,030 of record JBBMOC010000123.1, read on the forward strand.
CACTCTAATACTGTAACAACACATTATTTAACCCTATACACAACCTAACCGCCATTTTCTTCAAATTGGATTCAGATGAAAGAAAACACAGTAAGCCCTATGATAAAAACATTTTCTTTTAATGCAATATATTACTTTGAATATAAAATGATTCGATTTGTTTAAAATGGTAAAGTTTTGTTTTTAAGTCTTTTATGTATGTATGTGTTTATTTATTTAATTATTACAAAGTGTTTTAAAACTTGCTGACCTTAGCAACCTTAGCTAGCTATGGCCAGCAAGTTTTAAAATAATGCTGTCTTACATATTTTCCTGGCAAATGTTCAAATTATTGTAGTTATTTCATTTTTGTGACCTTGTGATCAATCCAACAATGTACCATTGTTCTAGTAAAATGAATGTTAATGGCCCGGTGATACTTACTACTCTTTACTAGTTTTCTATTGTAAGTGTTGTAGCTTTCACTGATTGGACTAAAGCAGCATTGGCCCATCCAGGCAGTTTTATTCATGACATATGAGCCCTCTGTGTTGCAAGCTATGGTTGAAGCCTGAGCCTCACTGACATGTGGATGCATTGAAGAATTATCTTGGCATGACTGAGGCACTTTCAGAAACTGTCAGGGCTGCCTTCCTTTGGTTTACTTTGGAGCTGAGCTCAGTGTCACTATTATAGTGTGTGAGTTTTGTGTCAACTGTTGTAGCTAATGTCTGTCACTGTCTTCTCTCATGCTCTTCATAAACAGTTACAAGGTGAAGTGATGGAGCATTAGAGCCATATTAAAATGCTTAACTTAGACAATGGTACAAGGTAGTAGTTCCTCTACAAGAATACTGATGGACTTGATTTCCTTTATGGACTGGCACTGGTTTTCTCAGGCCTGGACCCAAGACTCTTCGGACTAGAAGAGACAACATGAGAAGATTGAGACTGAATTTTGTTCCCACGTCATGCATGTTGAAATCACTTTATGGCTGTATATATGGCCATTGTGGACAATGCAACAATTGCAACCACCACTTTCAGTGTACACCTGTGCATCACAGACGAGTACAGTTATATCCACACACTTATTCTATTACATTATAGTCAAGTGATCAGTGTCATTCCAAGATGGGATTTGTCATGCTGCACCTGCAAATTCTTGAAGTTAACACAAATCTGCGTCCTGTCAACCAACCACAAAAGATCACTAACTGTGCTTGTGTCCTTGGCGGGTTCAAACGTGCAAGACTGAGGTGATTTTGAGGGACGGCAACATTGAAAAACTGACTCTTCCAAATGGCATACCAGAGTCACCAGATGAACCTCTCAGCAAGGTAAAGGAGAGCTTCTGGTTAAAGGGCAACATCAGACTGCAATACACGGGCCGAGGTTTTGAGAGTCAACATGGTGAGATGTGTACACATAGACTGACACTCAGACTCAATGTTCAGGTGACCACTTGAACCCAGACTTAACTGTTGAACTTATTTTTATGATACTTCAGTTGAATGTGTTGGTTCAGCGGTTTTCAAAGTGTGAGGCGCGCCACCCCTGGGGGGCGCCAGAGGGCTTCAGGGGAGGCGCGGCGAGTGAAAAAATAAACCTGAAAAGAAAAAAAAGTGTAAACATCTGACAAGAGACAAGATGGATGGATTTTTAGTATTTCAAGTGAAAGTGAGAGAGGACACAGAGTCTGGGGCGAGCAGAAAACGGAGGAAGTATGACCCTGATTATTTAAAGTTTGGCTTTTCATGTATTGGTCCTGATGATGCTCCGCTGCCACAGAGTGTTATCTGCGGAGAGGTGCTAGCTAGCGACAGTATGCGACCATGTAAACTCCGGCGTCATATTGAAACCAAGCACCAAAGTTTAACGACCAAGCCGCTATGATAAAAAAAATATATATCTGACTGACGTTGATCTGTTTATTATCTGATTTGAGGAATTGCACAAAGAGGCCTTAAATTGAATGTATTCAAAAAGATATTTAAAAAACTGTTAAAATATGTTAAAAACAGATGCTAAAATGTGTTTAAAAAACGATGTTAAAACATAAAGATGTTAAAATGTGTTTTAAAAATATTAAAAACATACAGATGTTAAAAATGTGTTTTAAAAATATTAAAAACATAAAGATGTTAAAATGTGTTTTAAAAATATTAAAAACATACAGATGTTAAAAATGTGTTTAAAAAAAGATATTTATCCACACACAGAGATAAAGATGATTAAAATGTTTTTAAAATATGTTTAAGAACATACAAACATGTTTAAGATGTTTACAAAAATAAAGATGTGTATAGCATTTATTGTTTAAAACCTTTTTTACGCCTGTGTGGAACATACAAAGCGACAACAATAACAGTGATAATAGTAATAATAATTAGGGGGGGTAAAGGGGGGGCGGCATGCTTTTGAGTTCTCTTTAGGGAGGCTCGCTGTCCCACACTTTGAAAACCCCTGCGTTGGCTAATTGCTTGTCCAGTTCCAGAACTCCAGTGTTGAGGCCAAAATGCAATCCAGAATTGTCCTGTGTGTATTTATCACAAATGTGTTCTAAAAAATATTTTGATAAAGTGAATGGGTCCTGGCCTGTCATTACACACTCATATCCACATGGGGGCAATCACGTCTAGTGAGTGTCCTCTTTCTGCTGTTCCACTGATGAGGGAGAAGCATCATTGACTTCACTTTGTACCTTTTGCTCATTCTCACAACCTATGTTCAAGTGTCATCTCTCCACCAGCAGCTCATCTGCCCAAACTACCCTGTGTGCCGTTAGAGCTGAGAGATCACAGCTGCCAAAGGTTAGATCACATCACACACACATAAACCTGGAAGGAGGAGCTGGTGTGACAGTTCAACAGACACACCGAGAGAAAATCCTCTGATCTTCCCACTGAGACAAAGTGAGCCACACAAGACTGATGACTGACCCTCCTGCTGATAACCAGACATGAAACCAAAGTGGATGTGATCCCTTGTCTTAGAGCCGTCAACAAGCCGAGAGAAAGTGATGCTCTCCAGCTTCATTAAGACATGGACAGATGTTACCTGACTGCGCACACCTTCATTTACAAACAGTGTATCACACACCTACACAGCTGAAATAACTGCAGCGTGTTAATACAACCTGAGACACAGTGAATACTGTAAGTGCAACAAAGTCAGTGTGAAGTCTGCAGAGCTCACAAAGAGGAGCTCCATGGCTGCGCAGATGCTCCTCACGGTGTGTAGGATGTGTAGGGTTGGTGGCTGTGTTCTGAGCTGGATGCTGTGATGTAAGAGGGGAGCTAAGGGGTGGGGGCTCTCTCCTCTCTCTCTCTCTCTCTCTCTCTCTCTCTCTCTCTCTCTCTCTCCCCATAGAGCGCAGCATGAGCGCTCCGCAGCAAAAGGATGTGTGAGCAGGCAGCGCGCTACTGTCGGGACGGAGTCCACAAACTGCTCAACAAAGAACAAGTGAAACTTCGAGCCCAGGAAAGCCGCGAGCAGCCCAAACCCGTAGCCGGTCAGGACAGCGAGTCCGCGACGGCAGCGCAGTCCGGAAACAGCGGCGCCCAGCCCGGCGGAATCGACGGGCTCGTCCGCTGGATCGTCACCAAAATGAGCGACAACAAGAACATCTCCAGCCGGGAGTACGCCTCCAGCAAGGAGGAGGTGGCCGTGGCTCAGGAGCAGTTCTTCGCCCCGGAGCCGCGGAGAGGCATCTCGGTCATTCTGGATGTGAGTACAGGGCTGAGCGGGGGGGCTGAGCCGCTAGGAAGGGAGGGGGGAGGCATCCAGGGAGCGGTGCAGTGCGCATTTACGCACAGAAACCACCGGCTCATCCGACACCTGGCTGAGGTGCGCCTTTGCCCGGGATCGAACCTGTGAGCTCCCGCTGATCGGACAGGCTGACATCACTGTGCCAAATCCACTTTTGTCCCATCAAACTGTTTGACAGCCTTTGAAACTTGCTTTGATTTTCATATTTATTGACCATACGAGTGCAGAAGTGATGATGAGCGCAGCTCCGTGAGGCTGCTGCCACTTTTTCAATAAGTCCCAGTGGCGCACAGCAGCAGTTGGAGTAAAAGCAGCATCAGTCAGTCAGGATGCTCCAGACAGTTTTATCACTTCAACACTTGAGAATCCTTCATGAAAAATGTCTCACTGCCAGATTTCGGTAGAGAAACACACATGCACTGTTGTGGAGGGGACAGGCAGGCACCAGCACCATGTGGATGTAGGTCAGCTCAGAATCACGGCTGGGTCGCTCCTGGTCCCCTCCCCACTACATCTGTCCCCTGGAGACCTGCACATGTTGCTTTAATGCTTTAAAACAAAAAGAGGAAAGTGGATCAGTTCCTGCAGACCCCTGACCACGACCCACATACACTGACAGCCTCATAAAGAAGGGGTCCACGGAAACTAATTATGATCAAGACCAGAGGGCCAATCTATCCTAGTACCCCAGTAAACTAGTTCTCTCTCTCTCTCTCTCTCTGTAGGTGTGTGTGTTCAGAGAGAGAGGGGCTGATGGGGGTGTAGCCTGGTTTGCTGCTGATGTCTTGAGCAGCAGACTGTCCACTCAGGCAGATGCAGTACAGCAGGGTTTCATAAGCTTTGAGTCAGGAGGACCCAGAATGGCTCTTTGACCTGTTTCTGGTGTGTGACACAGGAACAGCCTCGCTCTCACACCCACACTGTGTGTCTGAAGTTTATGGTTACAAGCAGGGAATGTTGAATGGTTGTGCATTCTGGTACCACTTCAGGCCCAATTAAAACACAGGCTGCACTTTGAAATAAGACTATGACAAAGATTCAATTGAAAAACAACAGTGCTGGAATTGATTGGATCTCATTTTGTCTGTTGATGGGAGATTTACGTCTCTGCATTTCTTCTTGGAGTTTCTCCTATTTTCCACTTAATTGTTTCTTTCCTGGTACATTTTACCTGATGGGGCATCCTGACAATTTCCTGCTCTCCTCACACTGATTGGCGGAAACACCGTTTGTGAGCCGAGCCTTCCGACATCAGCAGTGAACTCTGTCTGGCATTTTCTCTCCGGCTCACTTTCTGCATCGGCTTGAACTTTGAAATGTTAATCGTTTTTGCCATTCTCCAATATTATTGACCCCGGCATTATTGTCATGGCGAGGAATCTGCACCGAAGGGATTTGAATGATCGCTGAAGGTGTCTGTGTGTGTGTGTGCCTGTGTGTGCCCACAGGCAGCATTCTCCTCATTAGACCCTCTCTGCTTGCTTGTTTCTCATCTTCTTCTTCATCTTAACCGTGGTGCACATTTCTTTCATTTCTTTAAATTCCTTCCATCCTTTGTGCTCTCCCCCTCCATCCTTCTCTCGTCTCCTCCCATCTCATCTTCCTTCTCTCCTCTCTCCTCAGCCAGGCCAAGAAAACATCCATTCTTAATAAGGTTAGGAGATGGATGCAACACCACCCCCCCCCCCACCCCCCCTCCGTCTCTGTCTTCTCTTTCTGTTTTGTTCAATCCTTTTCTGTTCCTCTCCTCTCCCGTCTCTCATTTTCTTCTCACTCTGTATTTCTGTTACAACTCTTTCACACACACACCACCTCCTCACCGCAACACTTTGCCTCCCTCTCCGAGCTTGTCTGTCTCCAGCAGCTCCAGAGTCGGCTGTTTTCTGTGGAGTGGAGTGCGCCCCAGGGTGCAGCCAGGGAGCAGAACAATGCAGAACAGCTTGTCATTTGGAACGTTGTGCGTCTAAGCAGTTAATGATTTTCACTTTGGCCTGTTCAGACGGCTGCAGTCCCTGCCTGAATGCACCACATACTGTACTTATACATTCAACAGCAATAAACTTGTAGAGTGAAGAATCTTTAGGCTATGCATTTTTGCACATGTACATAAATATTTAATTTGGAAGTTCTGTCGCCTAAACTTCCATCTAGATGATTTTGAACTGCAGTCATGACTAATATAGAGCTGCAGCTAATGATAATTGTCTGTTTATCTGCAAACTACTTTCTGAATGAATTGGCTAATTAAAAGTTTTGTCCATACAATGCACATCATAATTTGGACTTACTCAACTTGTTTTTTCTAACCAGCAGTCCATTAACCAACAATCTTTAATTTACTATCAGCATCAAATCCTCACATTTCAGGAGCTAGAAATAAGTTTTGTTTTGTTGTCTAATTTAAAAAGCAACTGAAACAATGAAGTGCTTATCAAACCAGTTGATTGATAGTTGATTTTCTCTTTATTAAATAACTGATGAATTATTTCAGCTTTACTTATTATTAATATTGAATGTGAGAGTCACGTAATCTTAAAAATGATTTGCTTGAACAATCAAATAATTCTTTTATTTGACATTCCCATTAACAGTCGATATTCTTAAGTCTTTGTGTTGTGACAGTTTCATATATTTTTAGGTGAGAGTTCTCATAAGCTCTGCTCCAGTTCTGTTCTCGAGTGTGATGGAAAGGAATCTGTGTACTTCACAGGCTTACACATCTTGTCTGTCTCATCGGGCAAAGTTAAAGAGATACTCCGCCACCGCTCACTCATCCCCTGTCGGTTGGAAAAAAGTCTATTAAAGTTGTCAGTTTTGTCCTTCACAAGAACAGTTACTACTACAACAGTCCAATGGTGACAGAAGGAAATAAGTATCCTTCCTCCCACCTTCTTCCTGTCTGTTCGTTTGCCTCCCCATCACTGTGTCTTTCCCTCTGTTTTACACCTCGTCCCTGTCATTGTGCTGTTTTCTGGTAATTGTTGCCAGTAGGAACATTTTATACCACACCGATGAAAGTATCAGACCTGCTTCTTTTAATTCCACGGAGACAGAGGCTTTCACTGAAACTACAAATCAGCTCCCAGAATCATGTGTTCATGCATGCGGAGAATGTGGTGCACAGATAAACAGCGACTAATCATCAGTCAGTCACTTTTCTGTGTGTGTATACGTGGTATTTGTGGGTTTTTATCCTCTGTCACATTAATAAACTTTTTGGTTCCATGGCTCCTAACAAGTCTTATCACACACCAATGCAGCTTATCTGGTCGAGACACACTTGGTTTGAGTGTGTGTGTGTGTGTGTGTGTGTGTGTGTGTGTGTCAGTTTCTGTGTGGACTGTACACTGGTTCACAAAAAGACCAAACATTTCTATTTGCACTTATTCACTGTTCTGTTTTTTGCTGCGAAGATTCGGTCCTTCTGTTCTACTTATAAAACATCACGTTATATGTGTTTAACCATGTGTCATTTCAGCTGAAATGTGACCCAAGTAAATGTTCTACTTTAAGAATTTATAAACCTCATTAGAGTAAAAAAAAAAGCATCACGTTCATGCTGTTAAATTGTTAGTAATGTGCCTGCTAGTATATCTGAAGAAGCCATTTTTTCATGTTAGCTTTCCTCCATTACTTCAAAACCAAATGTGTTACACTGATGTTCAGCCTTCTGACTCTTTCTAAACAAAAAAGTGAAAATAGATGTGATAAAATTTACAGCAGTTTCATTCAGAAATGAAGCTGGATTTTATAAATGGCATTTTGATAGCTTTCATTTATAGTCTGACAGATACTCATTTTTCTAACCTTGATATCAATAGTAGGTTTAAAGGCCAAGTCTGTTCGCAGGTCTTGTGGGAGTACGACTGCATATGCGAGAAAACTTGCTTTAAGTCTTTTGTGTCTGCAGAGGGAGCTGTGTGAAACCTCTGCCTCAAGTGATGTCATTTGAGTCAGCGTGTAAAAAGATGATATCTCTGGTTCTTGATTTTGATCAGTTCTTTAAACTGTCCATCTTGAGTTAATGTACACAAGCGCAATGCTAAATCAGTGGCATACTCTGTAAACATAAAAGGTAAACAAATCATATCCATATCCTTTGCATAATCCTTATACAAAGAATAAAGATATTTACAGAGTGAGACAGTTTTCAGTTGAAAAATAAACTTGTCAGTGCTCTCTCATCATCACCATCAAATATGAGTACCTATGCCGTATCTTTACTGCAGTCTCTTGTTACTTGTTTTATTAAACCAATTGAACTCTGCAAAATATTATAATCAAACGTCTCAAATCAAATATAATGTAAATATCAAATATAAGATAATTTTCTCTTTTGTGTGTAAGAGCTTCCTCTCAGCTCCATGGTTTGGATATTGAATGTATTGTTATGCAGATGATACACTGTTTTGACCTACAAGCATAAACTTGAATAACTACATTAAATAATTACTAAAATGTTGTGTAAAACATAAATAAAACAGAATGTAATAATTAGCTAACCATTTCTTACATATACTCAAGTGAATACAATACAAAGACAATATATTTAATGTTTGATCAGCTTCATTGATTTTTTGTAAATATCTGCTTATTGTGAATTTGATGGCAGCAACATGTTTCAAACAAGTCGGGACAGGAGCGACAAAAGACTGTGGAAGTTGTGGACTGATCCAAAAACACCTGTTTGGATCCTTCCACAGGTAAACAGGTTCATTGGTAACAGGTGAGAGGATCATGATTGAGTATGAAAGGTTCATCCTGGAAAGACACAGTTGTTCACAAGCAAGGATGAGAGAGAGGGTCAACACATGGACTCAAGAACCCTTTGTAAAACTGTTGTTGATAAAGACAGTTTGTTTAAAAATGATTCCATTGTTTTTAGTTACGTTGTACAGAGGAAGCGTTTTTGGAATCAGGGTTGCACATCCTTCCGTTTTGTACCTCTTGTAGCTCACTGCGGACACCTTCAATGGCACTAACTACGTTTTCTTGCTTTCTGTTCACAGATATTCAGAAGAGCTGACAAAGATGGTGAGTGAATTCTTTGAATATCTTCATTTCCCTCTGCAGACCTGGAGAGAACACACATCTGAAAATGTTAGTTTCTATAATGCATCTGTTGAACAAAACACAGATATACTACTGTGGTACTGTAAAAGATGCAGGGTGATAAATGACCTCATTGATTTCAGAGGATTCATAGTTTTACACTTGGTAGGCACTGCTCATATTATCAGACGGTTTTGCATTATTGTGTCTACTTCTACAAAGGAGGTATAAGGAAACATAATAAAATGTATTTTTGACATTTTAATAATTTTCTCATGAACTTACTTGAAACTGAACTTACTGAAAAAAACGGTATGTATCTCTTCATTGTCCATCATTATGTCTGTTTTGATGGAGATAGAGCCCAATGCACATAATAATTTCAAAATATATCTATAATCCTTTCTAATTGCTGACATTTTCACACACAGGTGTTACATACACCCACACCCACCCACACACATTAATAATGGCTGCATGCCACTCAGGTGTTTCAGGACCCAGGTATTGTACATACTTTCTGGTCTGAATTGAGTTACACCCATGCTTTTTCTTTGATGATTCACAATGTCGTCTTTGAAAAAGTAAAATAACAGCCTTGGCGGAGGTAAGTGTGCTCCCTGAATGTTTTCTAGTTCAGCGTTGTTTTCACACAGTTTGCATCTGCAGTTTTTGCTTCCAAGGGCAAAATCTCACATGAAGTGAATCTGAACAAACAACCTGTTCCTGAACTATTTTGGCCTCATCGGGTGGGTTTTCACACAGACGATTGTGTTCCAACACAGACGTACTATTTATTGTCTCTGAAGCCTTTTGTGTAGCAGGAAACTACGGAGCATGAAGCTCTGTGTGTCTGCTGTCTGAGCTGCTGCTGCTGCTGCTGCTGCTGCACCGTGCTGTATTTTTAGCATGTTGGGACATTAAAGTCTTTTCAAAGGGGAAAAGTTTATAGCTGTGCCAGTGAGCAGTTTGTTTGTACCTCCTGGCATGTCATGTACCACTACTTTCTCTCCATCATCACTTCATCTTCTCGCAGTTCTCTCTGTCTCCTCTGCCTTTACACCTCTTCCTTCTCTATCCATCTCTCCTCTTGCTCATCCTTTCCCTCCTCGCCTCTTTTATCCTTTCACTGTGTTGCTGACAAAATAATTTAACTAATGAGGAAACAGCATAAAAAGCTTTGCCTTCATAGCAGCCAGATGGCCATTTGCTCTCCCAGTGTGTGTGTGTGTGTGTGTGTGTGTGTCTGTGTGTGTGTGTGTGTGTGTGTGTGTGTGTGTTTGTGTCTGTGTGTCTGTGTCTGTGTGTGTGTCTGTGTGTGTGTGTGTGTGTGTGTGTGTGTGTGTGTGTGTGTCTGTGTGTCTGTGTGTGTCTGTCTGTGTGTGTGTGTGTGTGTGTCTGTGTGTTTGTGTCTGTGTGTCTGTGTGTCTGTGTGTGTGTGTGTGTCTGTGTGTGTGTGTGTGTGTGTGTGTGTGTGTGTGTGTGTGTGTCTGTGTGTCTGTGTGTGTGTGTGTGTGTGTGTGTGTAGGGGGTTTCTCTGCTATCCAAGCTTATTACTTCTTTGCCTCCTCTCCATCACAGTTATGTCCCCAAAATGTACCCACAATTATTTAGTTGTTACTTAGTCATCTGTCTGACCTGCGTGCNTGTGTGTCTGTGTGTGTGTGTGTGTGTCTGTGTGTGTGTGTGTGTGTGTGTGTGTGTGTGTGTGTGTAGGGGGTTTCTCTGCTATCCAAGCTTATTACTTCTTTGCCTCCTCTCCATCACAGTTATGTCCCCAAAATGTACCCACAATTATTTAGTTGTTACTTAGTCATCTGTCTGACCTGCGTGCCATTAGTGGTTAGCACAATGGCTGTGTGTGTGTGTGTGTGTGTGTGTGTGTGTGTGTGTGTGTGTGTGTGTGTGTGTGTGTGTGTGCATGTGTGTGCACAAAATCCATTTATAACCAGAAGTTGTAGACCAGTGAACATAAACAGTTTTTCCAGATAATTTAACTGTTGAAAACGACATCCTCATCTGGCCTGGGGTTATTCTTTCTATTCTTTACAACAGACTGTGGCATCAGCTGTCAACATTTCAAATGCTTTCACCACCTTATTACCATCTGCACAGATACAGAACACCAGTTAAGACGCAACCAAATGTACATTTTCACGTCATGCTGATCTTATCCCCAAGCACAGACCTTTGGCAGCGACGATGAAGCAGCTTCCTTCCTCATAAACAAGCTGTAGGATCGTGTGCAACTTTATGATAACAGTCTCATGGGGTGTTTCAATAACTCCACTGCCGCTGGAAACACACACACACACACACACACACACTGCCTTTAAAGAGGCAGATGCGAGCGTGGTTGGGTGAGGGGCTGCAGAGCAAGAGAAAAGAGAGACTGAGAGTCAGAGAGGAGAAGAAGAAACGACGGTTATTATGAAGAAATGTAGTTATTTGATGTATGGAATGCAGGCTGGAAAGGAAGAGGCAGCGAGCACAAGCTGAAGAAGAGCTATTTTTATCCTCCTCCTCCTCTCTCCTGGGAGAAGACCGGGGAACCGTTTTAATGAGTGAGAGAGGGAGAAAGGAGATGCTAACGGGGAGAGGAGAGAATTGTTAAAAAGAAAAGAAGGTGCAGGGGAGGGGAGAGATTGACATGAGAGGCGGGAGGTGTAAAAGGGGGGAGAGGGAGGACAGAGAGAGAGAGAGAGAGAGGAGCAGGGTGAAGAGAGGAAGAGTATCGTATATCTGACAATGGAGCAGTAATTGAGGTTTAATTGGCTCAGTTCTGTCTTTACATTCATAGCACAGATTTTTGGGCTGGCCTTCCTGCCCCCAAGCTGCTGAAACAGCATGAGTGAGAGTGAGTGTGTGTGTGTGTGTGTGTGTGTGTGCCCGAACATTATGCATCCCAGTCTACTTCAAAAACAAGTTGCATTTTTTTGTGTGCTTGTGTGGAACCTTGTTTGCATGTGTATTTATGCGTGTGTGTGTGTATTATCACAGTGAACTCCAAGCCATTGTTATGCAGCTGGTGGAGTGTTTCAGCAGCCAATAATTCTCTGAAATAGTTNCCCCCCCAGAGTTGTCATGGAGTAGAAAAACAGCTTATGAGACTAGAGCCATGTTTTGAACCAGGCTGTAAATATGTTTTTTTCTGTCGTAAAATCGGACATTTTAACATGGGGCTCAAATGTAATTGACTCCCTTCTGCAGTCTGCTCTAGTGGTTATTAGAGGAACTGCAGCTTTTTTGCACTTCCGCATTGGCTTCATTTTTCAGCGCCGGAGGTTGCCGCTTGATAAAGACAGAAAGCAGACAGAGTTTTGGGAGGCTTGTGTATCTGTGCTGTCAAGGCTAGAATTGCAACCTTGCAGCTAAGGGGGCTAAGGGGGCTAAGGGGGCGGCTATAGCTCAGGAGGTAGAGCAGTTGTCAACCAGCCAGAAGGTTGGTGGTTCGATCCCTGGCTCCTGCAGCCTATGTGTCGAAGCGTCCTTGGGCAAGATACTGAGCCCCTAATTGCCCCCAATGGCTGTTCCATTGGTATGTCAATGTACGTCACTTTGGATAAAAGCGTCTGCTAAATAAAATTGTAGAATTTTATTGTACATGTAGAAGAAATGTAGAGGATGCAGCTGCTTCTGTTCAGTGTGGTCCATCAGTGCCCATCACTGTTACGTTAATGAAAGTGACTTCCTCGTCTCGTTTGAATTTCGTCTGGATGCTATGGGCCAAAGTGTTCTTGGCTGTGGGCTCCGCAGATCACCTGTCAGGCAAGATGGTGGGATGTATTATTGATTTGTCTCCTTTCTACTGGGCATAACAATGAGAAGGATCTGTTCATATATGGAGACTGCAGACAGGGTGTAACTCTCTTCTGCTGGAATGAAATGGTAAATCATTTTAATATTTACCATTTTAACATACTCATACATCAGATCTCTTTGGTGCGTTGAGAAACATCGTGGCTTTTTGTGGTGGTGGAGCATAACTAAGTACATTTACTCAAGTACTGTACTTAAGTACTAATTTGAGGTACTTTTCTTGAGTCTTTTAACATACCACTATTTACTTCTACTTCACTACATTTCAGAGGAAATATTGTACTTTTTACTTGACTACAATTATTTCACAGCTTCCGTTACTAGATACCTTGCAAATTAAATTATTCATGTTTACATAAAAACATGTGAGAAGCTTAAAAATGAGGACTACACATGCAAAGGTGAGGGAGGGGGTGAGCGTGAGAGACAGTTTGCCGTTCCGCCGTCAACTGAAAGAACGAGACAGACGGAAAAGCAAGACATAAATCGGCAGAGAAAGACAAACTGACAAGCAGCAGGCACGAGGCAGCGACAGGAGGGAGAGATGAGGCGGTGCAGACAGACAGCATGATGGCCCGGACCGGAGCATTTAGGTCATGGTTTATTCAGCAGGAGCCGGCTGATTCACTGGTGCACAGCTCCTAAACCCACATCTCTGTTAGCTGTCTTCAAACCTGTGACAGAAGGTGGACATCTCAGTATTTTCCAACTTTCAAGGGATTGTTTGATGTTTTGGGAAATACACATATTTGCTGTCTTGCGGAGAGTTAGATGAAAAGATTGATTCTACTGTCATGTTTTGCCTAAATATGAGTGTTGGTTAGCTTAGCTTAGCATAAGGCTGGAGGCAGATGAAACAGCTTGCAGCTCAGTCCAAAGTTTAAAATGTAGTCTCAGTCTACCAGCACCTTAATGTTACCACATAATAACTCGCCATGCCACTACATCCTGCTGTTTTTACGTTTCTGATGGAGAAACACAGCATGTGGTGAGTTTAAAGGTGCTACTAGGCGTGTTTTTAAACTGAGCCAGGCTAGCTGTTGTTTGTGTTCACCATGGTCTAAAGCAGGGGTTTTCAAAGTGTGGGATAGCGAGCCTCCCTAAAGAGAACTCAAAAGCATGCCGCCCCCCCCTTTACCCCCCCTAATTCTTATTACTATTATTATTGTTATTGTTGTCGCTTTGTATGTTCCACACAGGCTTAAAAAAGGTTTTAAACAATAAATGCTATACACATCTGTATTTTTGTAAACATCTTAAACATGTTTGTATGTTCTTAAACATATTTTTAAAACATTTTAATCATCTTTATCTCTGTGTGTGTGGATAAATATCTTTTTTTTAAACACATTTCAAACATCTGTATGTTTTCAGCATCTATTTAAAACACATTTTAACATCTTTATGTTTTAACATCTTTTTTTAAACACATTTTAGCATCTGTTTTAACATATTTTAACAGAGTTTTTTAATATCTTTTTGAATACATTCAATTTAAGGCCTCTTTGTGCAATTCCTCAAATCAGCAATGCGTAACGCTACACGGTATGATGCTTTGGTAGCCTTGGTATTCACAGTGCCGAACGCCTCGATGACTTTCTTCTGTGACCGCAATTCATTAAGTTTGCGTTCAAAAAAAAACCCCGCGGCTTGGTCGTTAAACTTTGGTGCTTGGTTTTAATATGACGCCGGAGTTTACATGGTCGCGTACTGTCCTGAGCTAGCACCTCTTTGCAGATAACACTCTGTGGCAGCGGAGCATCATCAGGACCAATACATGAAAAGCCAAACTTCAGGTTTATTTTTTCACTCGCCGCGCCTCCCCTGAAGCCCTCTGGCGCCCCCCAGGGGAGGCGCGCCTCACAATTTGAAAACCGCTGGTCTAAAGGCTTTTTTACACATTCTATACAGTGGCATGGCCTTGACTGTGTCTTTGGTCCTTCTGTTGCATGCTTTCCTCCATGTCTGTGTGTCGAAGCAAATGAGCAAAAAACAAACTGGTTTGCGAATGCAGTTTTATTGAACAGGTGGCTGAAATAAAACGCTGCAAGTACTTGACTAGTAATGTTGCCATACCTCTAACGAGCAGGGACTTTTTGAGGATTGAAAAAGCATCAACCTCCGAGGCTGAAAAATAAAGCCAACACGAAAGTGGCAAAAAGTGTAGTTCCTTGAATGACCACTAGGCTCCAAAATGGAGTCAGTTGCATATGACCCCCGTGTTAAACTGTTCAACTATACAGCAAAAGAAAACATGTTTACAAGTTTGCATTTTCTCTCGGGTGTCCAGGAAGAGATGCTGGAGGTTGATCTAAGCTAACGATGCCATTCGGAGCGTCAGGTAGCCTCAGTTATTAAACCTGCTGCAACAAAGTCAAAGCTTAGATAAGAAATGTTATAATTTGTGGTGTTAATACTTTTGAACAAAAGGTGTCTGTGTGATATAAATATAAAGGTCCTAATCTAAGGTATCAAATCTTAAACCTGCCATACAGACAAAGTTAGCGTAATGTTATGCTTGAACCTGTCAGGATAAGTCACAAAGTTTCTCACTGTGTGCAAATACAATAAAGTTACAGTCAATACAGTCAAGTTACACTTGACAATATTAATGTCATTTCAGCACGTTTCCAGAAATGTTAACATAGATGTTGTTATTGGTTAAGCTGGACTTGGTTATTGACACTAAACAGTAACATAAAATTCGACGGTCCACAAACTCAAACTTTAATATTTGTATTAATATTATTGCTGAAACTGATTATACTCCTGAAACTGACTGATTGTGATTTGCTGGAGGCTGAAATGTTGACATATAACTGTACACCTGTATTTTAGGTGGAAATGTGTAAAGTAATATAATCAGTGCTGAAGTGGGCCGGTACCATCGGCTTAGTTGGCAAGCTTGATAATTTCAAGCTTGGTGGATGTGTTTCATCAAACAGACTTCCTTCAGCTCCATCTTCGCTCCACCTCTTTGTCCATATTTGGATTAACCAGAGTTAACTCATTGAAATTCAAAAATTTAACCTTAAAAATTCAAAGAGTGTTATTGGAGGACATAAGAAAACTTTATTTCTGTTGTAAAAAAATTTCGCAATTTTTCACTTTTGTAAATGGTGCGGAAATGACCAAAAATAGCCACTTGTCCTATAAAGGGTTAAGCGACATCACCAATGCTAAGATGGCCCTAGAATTGGCTTCAAAACCGCTGTTCTGAAATCTAGGGGTGACGTCACAGAGACGACATCCATGTTTTATACAGTCAGTATGGGGTTAGAATAATGTCCCCAGAACTTGATTTAGACCCTGGTCCCTGCGATGAAAACACACTGAGTTCCTCCAAAGTTTGCTCGTCCCAGAGGAAAGTTCCTGCAGCGAACACAATACTTATAAAGAACTCACTGATTCAGACGTGTAACAATGATAGAGCTGCTCTATGCTAATAAAGAAATCCAACAGAGGGGGAAAAACTTGAAAAGGGCTATCCAACACTATGAGCTGAAGGTGGTGATTGATGATTTTATGAGTAGATGATTTTTAAAATTAGAAACATGAACACCTGATGTCACCAGTTGAAATGTCACAAGTTGATAGATGCCAAAGATGATTGGTCCACTCTATGATTAACAGACTCTTTAGGTTTAAGGGCTGAGCTAATAGTTGCTTACTTACTTGCTTATTTTATTACCATACATATCTGAGTGTTGAAAATAACATAATAATAATAATAATTTCGAAGAACAGCAGCAAATCAAATCTGACGCACAGCACTGAAATGGTCAAAATGATGAGTTAGGCATGAACATTAAGTCTCAATCTGGAATCATTAGGAGAACAATTTGAACTGCACAGTAAAACATTTGGCTCGTGTGCTGGCAGACGCTGCAGCTCATCAGTCAGCCAGTCAGTCAGAATGGTGTCATGTGTATCTAATTACCTGCAGTCTTTAATCACTGACACGGCTGCTAACAAGCCCCGGTGTGCTGCACGCCGAGGGAGACGGGGAAGAGACGAGACGAACAGAGAAGGGAAGTTCTGTCACAGTGACAGGAAAGGAAGGAAAACACAGAGAGGGAAGTCTTTTTGTTGCTGTGGGACACAACAGGAAAGTCATCGTGTGCTTTCACTATTCAGCTTTGGTCTCGGAAAAAGCCCAGCACATTGTTTTCCTTGAATTAAACTGAGAGGTGTAAACTGCAGAAGTATGTGTGTTGTTGCTGTCAGCTTCCCACTTAGTGTAAAATCCTGCCTCTTCCTCATTGTAATATTGATCAAGTCCTAAAACATGAGAGGGATACGGTGCCCACACTAAACCAGCTAAATCTGAAAATGCTGTTTACATGTGTGAAAATGACAAAGGAGACACTCACACTACTCATTTTAGTTTAAAATCATTTTTGCAATGTGCTTTGTTTCTGAACCGCTAAAATGGAGACTTTTGAACACCCTGCTCATGTTGTTTTAGTTTGAAAATTGATTGATGACAGCAATTGATGCAGACATTCACTTCCTGGTTGGGGCTCATCAGTCAACCTGATCAACATCAGTCTGTATACATCTGTGAGCCTAGACCACCAGGGGTTAATTCCACATGATTATAAATTACAGGTGCTGCTTACTGTGCAGCTGCTGTGCAGTTAAATTATATGTTTGTTTTTTTATATATATATAATAATACAGCTTACAAGTGCAGGAGGCAAGCACCAAACACTATCACAGACATGCACAGTGTACGTGAATGGTGATATCAGTTTTCAGATGTGTTAGTCCTGATTGAGATTATTTACATTTTAAAATGCTGTTTCAAATGAAAGTGAGGATGTAGCCTAAATCCCTTATTATTTTTGTGCTGCGTTTGTACAGTACACTACCTTTTATTCAAGACAAACATGGATTCCAAAAATGTTTACACGCTGTGTAAAATATAAATAAAACAGAATATGATTATTTAGCTAATCCTTGTTGACATATACTTAATTGAAAACAGTACAAAGACAAAATAGTAATTGTTTTATCTCATCAGCGTCATTGAATCATCTTCATTGAATGTATTGTTATGCAGATGATACACTGTTTTGACCTACAAGCATGAACTTGAATAACTACATGAAATAATTACTAAAATGTTGTGTAAAACATAAATAAAACAGAATGTAATAATTAGCTAACCATTTCTTACATATACTCAAGTGAAAACAATACAAAGACAATATATTTAATGTTTGATCAGCTTCATTGATTTTTGTAAATATCTGCTTATTGTGAATTTGATGGCAGCAACATGTTTCAAACAAGTCGGGACAGGAGCAACAAAAGACTGTGAAAGTTGTGGACTGATCCAAAAACACCTGTTTGGATACGCCCTAATGACACCTGCAGTTGTGTGATGGACCATATTTGTGTTCAAAATGAGTGATTGCAGAGAAGGTCAGAGGTGATATAAAGTTGCCCTCTGCTGCACTCACTCAGTATCTCAGTGTGCATTGGCTGCAGGGTTGTGTATGGGAGGCCGATTGTTCTGAAATTTCTTAATTAAAACTCTGCGTGGTGCTGGAAGATGGACGTCATGTCCAGCTGAGTGCTTGCAGTGTTAAACGTGAATTGATTCTTTGCTGTCTCCACTCCCTTTTTTTAAGGTTTAGACAAAGAGTGGCTTTTTTCTACAAGTTGTGTGTACAGTATATCACTGTATACTCTCAAGTATAACATGCATGTTTTCGGGTTGTTGTTGTACACTGTCTGTCTAATCTACACTTATCTAATCTACATTTATACATAAATATGCTTCCTCATCCCAGCCTGATCTCTGGGGACGTTTATGCTGATACTAGCTGTACAGTGACTTCCTCATTATACTGCTCCTTTACTATTAATGTGCAGTATAAAGTGTCTGCAGGAATCCCTGAGCAGCCGGACCCTGAATCAGCTGAGCACATTAAATCATGTGTAGAATGTTGAATATTTGACCTCACTTCTTGGCATCACAATAAAGTGATCAGGGACCCGGCTTTACATGATACAACATGGCTCCTGTAGTTTCCAGTCAGAAACAGAACTCAGAAGTGACTGTGATAAGGCTGTGGTGCAGGAGTGATGTGATGTGAGGGAAACAGAAGCGGCTGAAAAGTAAAGAGGATTCAGTGCAGGTTCCTTTGGTGGCCTAACAGAAGAAAGAGGGAGGGAGGGAGGAGACCAGAGGGGATTGCAGTCTCTTTGTTCGCCGTCTTGGTCGTCTGGGTTCGGATCAAAGGCTCAGAGTTAAGACGTCCTTTGAAGACGTTTTCCTCACCTGACGCTTTCTGCCCTCTGCTGGGTCGAGATCAGCCCCCCCTCTTTTCGGCTCCTTGGAATATTTGTACGGTGTAAAAGCTGCGAGAGCACGGAACTAAAATGGAAGCCGTTAGATACAGAATTGTAATTTTATAAATGCGCTTTCTTCTAAGGATAGAAGAGGGATGGGTGGTGGGATTTGGGCACCACATTTTGAAATCAGTCTGATATACAGTCAGAGTAGAATAAAATAGAAGTCCTGTGCAGCCTCAGTTTTTGTTTCCAAGAAGCAACCGAGGTGTATTTTAATGTCATGTTTATTTGTGGAGTCCTGAAGAACTGTTGGCGGTTTTATTTGCTCTTCCTTCTGTCTTTCATTCTTTGTCAGTAAAACAAAATCCTTTCACTCCGCTGTCTTTTCTTTCCTCCGTCCCTCCCACCCTCCTCCATTTCTCCCCCCTCCCCCCTCCGCAGTGAGAACTGCACCAAGGCTTCTTAAACTGGGCCTCGGTGCTCGTGTGGCAGGACTCCCTGGCCGAGCCACATTTGGCAGCCGTGCTGAAACAAAGCTGAGCCGCCTGTGGCATGAGTGGGCATTTGGCACCCTCACCCATCTATCCTCCCCCCTTCTCGTTCTCCTCCATGCCTCTCCCCATTGCACCTCCTCCGTATTCTCCTCCCTTCTCTCTCTCCAAATCCTTTCCTCTTTTCTCCCCTCTCTCTCGAATGTTTTCGTTTGTCTATCGCCTTCTATCCTTCTACTCATCCTCTGCTTCATCCCCACGCCTGTGTAATAGTGTCTGTTCCACCCAAGCTTTCCTCTCTCCATCCTTCCTCCATCTCCTGATCTCCTCTCCGAAGCAGATCGAGCTCTGCTTGTGTGTGAGGGGTGTCACAGAGAAAAGGCTGAGCAGACAATAGGAGATCTAAACAGATCTCACAGGAGTTAGTGATAATAGGGTCTCGTCAAATATGACACTTTAAAGGGGGATATCAGTGTAGAACAGGTTTGAAAGTTGGAGGGTATATTGAGGCAAAGAATGCTGGGTGAGCATTATTATTATTATTATTATTATTATTATTATTACTACTACTACTACTACTACTGCTATTATTTCTGACACTGCTGTTGTGGATGTTGATGTTATATAGCACAGTGTAGTATTCTATAGTATTATTATTATACCACATATTATATTATTATTATATTATATTATGATAACTAATAGTTGTATATTACTACTATTACTGTTATATGTAGTAGAGTGTAGTATATATCACACACACATACATATATATATATATATATATATATATATATATATATATATTACTACTGTATTATTATATTATACATGTACATGTATGTTATACTCTTGGATGTTATACATTGTATATGCTATTTCATACTACTATTACATGCTATATTATATTGTTATATGATATTACTATATGCACTCTACCATTACCGTCAGCATACCATACCCACTGCTGCTATTACTATGTACACACTCAGGTACACACATACATATGCATATTTTCTTTAGTTCTCCTACAAGTCCTGCATCTACAACTGCTGCTATCTCTACTGCTTAATCTCTACTGCCTAATTTATTGTGTCTATTTTTATATTTTATATTCTATTTTTTACTTTGTATTCTATATTTTTAAACAGTGCAATATATGAGAAGCAATGGAGATGCCAATTTCCTGCAGGGAACCTCCCAAAGGGATTAATAAAGTACTCTGTCTGTCTGTCTGTCTGTCTGTCTAAAAAGGACAGGTGCATGTTCTGAAAACAACTGGGGCTTAGTTACGAATTATAGTTTGGCCTGTTGATGCAGTACAGGTACTTCGTGACCAAACAACCATTTGCGTCAAACATTGTCCTTTAAGTCATAACTGAGTCAAAACTGAACCAGTCACTCATGATATTTTTAGATTCAGTGTGACTTACACTTGCTGAGGACATCATATATCTGCTAAAGACACTGCTCATAACTTCAGAACTTGCCTGAGAATCATCAAGTTATCTCCAGTATCAGAGTAATCCAGTGATAGTTGTCTGCAAACAGAAACTGCTAATGGCGCATACGACAAACTTTTAATGTTGACAGTTGTCTGACTATAGAAAGTAGAGCCTGAAGTGTGCGTGTCATCAGATTGGCCTTTTTCACGGGTTGTTAGTAACCTTTATTGAAGGTCTTAAGTAGTCTCTGGACTATTGATTGATTGTTATGAGAAAGGAAAAGATTGAAACCAAAGGCCAAGGAAATTATGAGTCTAAACAAGTCATCAGGAACAAAGCAAAGCCTTTAATCAGTCCAAGCAGATCCTCTACTTTAGTGCCGGAGGTGTCATTGATTCACTGATGTGACCTTTTCAATCACTCACACACACACACACACACATACACTTGTGCTTCTATACTTGTGAGGACCTTCATTGACTTAATGCATCCCCTATCCCCTTACCCTAACATTAACCATCACAGCTAAAAACTGAACCCCAAACCTGTCCCTAACCAGAACATAACCCAACCCTTAAAACCAAGTCTTTACCTTCAGACAGCTCTTTGAAGTTGTGAGGATCAGCCAAACCGTTCTCACTTTACACACGGACACACATCTTGTTGAAGTCTGTACAACCATGCAGTGATGAGATCAGAGCTGTATTGTGTCCTGAACAGATTGCACCTGGTGATTGTGTGTGTGTAAGCAGGGAAAGATAAAGAACTAGAGCCATGGAGTTAAGTGTAGTACAAAGTTTTTCGTGGATGATTAAAAAGACGGAGAGGAAGATTAGCTGGCAGCATGCCACAACAGCTGTCCACCCAGTGTTGATAATCAGTTCTTCTTCTTACAAGACGCTGGGATTGTGCAAAAGACTTGTCATTCATAGGATGAGTTACACTTGGTGCTTGACCTCCTCTGTAGAAGTAGATGGTCTAGTGTCAGATGGTGAGATAAGAAGGTTTTCAATGTCTTGTAGCACAAAATGAATCAAACGACATGTTACTCCACTTTGTGATATATAAAAATAACGGACAAGGTGGAGGTGAAGAGTTACTCAGCCAGAACACCTCAGCTTGTTGTAGCAATGCTGCTCAACTCGTCAGCCATTGTAAATAATTTAATCTATCGTGACCTGCATTATCTGCTTGAAGGATCTAAAGTGTGACGTATTTTCATGTCGTGTTATTATCTGGGTTATTGACCAGTTATTTATAATCAATAATCAAAAATCAAATAGAATCAATTATTTCTTATTGGCTTTCAGAAACCCTGGTTCCAGACCACAGAATTTTCTCTTTTTCTTCAATGCTTGAAATAAGTATAGTTTTGACCTCACTGTGTTTCCCAGGTTGGAAAAGCTGTCAACCAATCAGAGCTTTGGAGGCGGGATTAAAAGTGGGGATGTCATCATACTGGGGCGGGGCCAGAAGAATAGCTACTTCCATAAAAAAGCTGATAGTAAAACAAAAAATTTGCCACAAAATTGCAGAGAAGTTTGAATGAAATTGCCACAGCTTTATTAGTTGTTGTCAGTCAAATAAGGAAATAAGTAGATGTTATGTTTTGTAGCTTTTTGTGTCGACTGAAAATTGAAAAATAACATCACCTCCCAAACCAAAATCAAACAACAGTGAACTTTATGGACTGGATGTTGGTGCAGGTGCTTGGCAGGAAGCAAAGCTCTGCACTGGCAATGTGGCATCTTCCTGTGGCTTTCTTATGCTAACCTGCCCTGCTTTTATATTTTGTTGACACTAAATTTGAGCGAGTTGCAAGGTGTAGTAAAGGGTAGGCAATTACCAATCCAGTGATGATCTGCAATCTTAGTACGAATAATGATTGCACACAGTCCATAGTCACTTATTTGGAGGTAAACAGCTCAGTATGTACACCACATGTATTCTGTATTACTTTCTTCAGTTTCTTTGGTACACCCACGTGAATCTCTAAAATTACACAAAACCCCACTTATTCATACTTTATCTTACTTTTATTCTTCTAAATTACTGGCTGATGTGATCACATAAAACTTATTTTCTTTGTGCTTTTGTCTTGATTTTGGCAGACAATGTCCTAGTGTCCCATATCCTAGTGATTGCAAATTACGAAACTAAGAAAGGAGCCAAATTCAGTTTAGATAATGAAGGTAAAAACAGTGCCAGTGTGTGTTCAGCATTATACCCTTTCCTTTTTGTGTGAACACACTAAACACATTTGTCCCTGGCCGGTCAGAACTGGAGAGACCGAAATCAGCCTTCAATGTGTATTTTGAGAGGGAAAGTAATTAAGCATGTGACATCTGACAATGCAGGTTTTGGAAGCGGCATCCATTATCTCTCTGTGAGATGTGCTTGTAGCTGGATTACAACATTGGCTGCAGAGGAAAGTACCTGCCACAGCGCGTCAAACAGCAGTGGGGTAACCATGGCAGTGAGCAGATGATTGGCAGCGCTGATGATCAGAGGTAAAGCTGCTCACTGTTTGTTCTTCACTGAGCTTTATATTGGGAGAGAATCTAACTGCGGCTGTTAATTCATGACTTTTTCTCTCTTAATGAGCAACGGTCGGGAGCTGCCACTCAGGAGAGGATGCGTGTACTCTGATTAGTATCTGCACACCATCTGTGTGTGTTATTGAAAGAGTGGGGGTCTTCAGTTATGAGCCTGAAAGCACCAGGGGCACTTAAGACATGACATTTACGTGCCGCATAATTAACACTGTGGCCTTACTGTGTGTGTGTGTGTGTAACTCCTAAAGGTCTCTCAGGGGAATCACTCGGGATGGAGTCAAATCTGACTGCAATTATTTGTGCTTTTCAAACTTTGTTTTACCTGCTCTCTTATATGAGCT
>JBBMOC010000123.1:311037-339579 GCA_037975185.1 Centropyge bicolor
GTTTCCACCTGTGTTCCTACCTTCCTTGCATATTGAGTGTGTAGTTCCCTCTGTCTTTGCCAGTTCGAATCCTTCCCAGTGTTTATTCCTTGTTTCCTCCCAGTGTTTTGAATTTTACCTTGTGTTTCTGTAGACCTTGCTTGTTTTTGGACTCTTGATTTCTGTTTGCCTGTTTAGACTGCTTTTTCTGTCTGCCTGACCAATCAGTAAGTCTTTGGATTTTGTTTATTAAATGATATCAGACATCACCCAAAATGTGATCAAATTCAACAACTGCAATAAATAACTACAACTCAAAGACTCAGTTTAGTTCTGAGATCTTTCGTGGTAGCTTCTAAATTAATCAGCATTTACATTAATTAAACTGACCTCTTATATGAAATGTTGATTGTTCTGACACACTGAAATACCAGCTGTAAGATCCTGACTTTTATACCTGATTTTTCCCAGACAACTTGATCCAAATAATGGAGGCCATGGTCCAGAACTACGAGGTTAATGGGCCCAAGATATTGATTTGATATGCCTACAAAGTTCTCAGTAAACCAGACTCTCCTGCATTTGCCACATTTGTCTGGATCATTTCTCTAGCCTGCTAATGTTACCTGCATGTTTCCAACATTAGTCAATGCTGATAAATAACGATGAGAAGAGTTAAGAGGTTTGATTAGAGATTTAACATCAGAGAACCCAAGCCTGGTTGTACCGCATGGTCAGAGCTGATTGTGAGTCACCTTGGATCTGTTTGGAGTATTAGACATATTGACGTGCAAATCCCAGACTGGCGCCGATAGAGCAGGACCTTACCCGACCCGATTATATTGAACATTTGGGCCAGGTTGGTATCCTAGGAATCAGAGAGACCTCCAGCTACAGTCGCCAAGTAAGGCAGTCCAGGAAGTCCAGTGTGAGTGACAGATCTATTAAGTTTGAAGGCTTATCTGAACCAGAAGCACTGCACACTATGGTTTATGGTTTGTGCACATGGTCAAAGTGATTTGATTGGGTAGAAAAAGTTGATTAATAATCATTTGAATTTGAATATTATCTTCAAGTCAAATTAGTGCAATAGCGCGGGATCGAATGTCAAATCAAATCATCATCCATCCTGCAGACACTGGTAAACACAAAGTGAGTGATCAGAGCGAAGACACCTGCAGTCTATTTCATCCGGCAGTGACTTTTGTGCTGATTGGTCGCTCTGCAAAAAAAAACAAAAAAAAACGTTTGACTTAATTCACTCATGCTCGCAATGAGAATACAAACCTGCCATGTTTACGAAAGTGAATCAAATCTTTAATCACTCTCGAATCACTTCACTGCTGCGATACAGCCTGAAAATGACGGGGTGCGTCCATGGCATTTTCACCACCTGTAATTTGCGACACTACAGCTGGCGCCACTAGATCTGCCTATTTCCATGATTGGCTGAACAACAAGGGTGTTAGGTGCATGATTTTCGCTTTGGTATTTTCTAAATGAAGGACTCTGATGAAAGAAGAGGTCTGCAAATGTCATTCTGTTTACGACTCCTCGTCGGGCGGCATGATGACACCCCAACTGCTTTACAAAAACATATACCAGTGTTTCATTCAGTCCTCAGAATGTGGGAGGAAGATTTGCTTTTGCCTTCGCCCAAACAATATTAGATCAACTGTTCTGTGTTGTAAGTGTTAATTCATTCATTTGTGATTTATTCAGAAAACTATAGCCTGCTCTCAGTATCCGATTCCACAAGTAAAATTTGTGTTTTAGTCGTTCTCATACCCGGCTGAGAAGCAGATCGGAAATAACTGTGACGCACAGTTGAATGAGTGTATTGCATTGTACTTAAAACAAAGCAGCATGCTGGGTAACAATATACTGTCAGTAAAAGTGGGTAAATAGAACAACAAACTATTATCTCTTCAAAGAGGTCGGAGTCGTGTGGGACTTGTAGAAAACAAATAAGAACAGGAAAAAAAGACGGAGGCAGCCAGCAGGTTCTCTGAATCCTCACACTGATACACAGTACAGTCTCTGTGTGTGTGTGTGTGCATGAGATGTGATTTCCATAAATTAATCCTGCTATGCCATTACATTAGCAGCACAGGACCTTGTATTAGCACAAAATGAAAAAGACTCAAATTGCAGCAGTTCAAACAGGGACTTGAAACCACCCGAGGAGACGTATGTAATCAGCGCTGCACTGGGCTGTGGTGTATTCTGGCAGGACAAAGTTTCAGTGGAAAGTCATTTTTAGAGGTCAGACATTTTGTGATTATACACACATGCACCGTGCAGATTTGTGGGAAATACATGATGTGCAGACACAGTAGGAAAAGTTGGGCACTTGTATTTGAGAGTGAGATGAGAACATTGATACCCACTCACTCAGCCAGCAGTTTGAGTTGAACAAATCCTGGAAGCAGAGGGAACAGCTCTGTCTAAAGCCACTTACCAGCACCTTTAAATCTCATTGATGAATATGTTTTACCCAAGCGGCAACCTCCGGCGCTGAAAAATGAAGCCAATGCGGAAGTGCAAAAAAGCTGCAGTTCCTCGAATAACCGCTAGAGCAGGCTGCAGAAGGGAGTCAATTACATCTGAGCCCCATGTTAAAATGTCCGATTATATGACAGAAAAAAAACATATTTACAGCCTGGTTCAAAACATGGCTCTAGTCTCATAAGCTGTTTTTCTACTCCATGACAACTCTGGGGGGGGGGGCGAATTTTTTTATAAGGCGTTCGTTTAAAATATACAGCATACATCATTATGCACAATTCATAGCTGTCAATCTAAGTGGCGCCACTTTGATTGACAGCTATGAACTGACGGTCTAAAGGGCGACACCCCGGCTAATTCTAGTCACTGAGTTTGGGAAAGAGATCGTCGTGGGGTTAGCTGGCTAGCAACGATATTTAGCATTTAACCTAGCTGGTTAGCCGTAGCTAGTTTGATTATTTCGAATAAAGCAGCTTTTTTCAGCCAATAGCGTTCATTCGACCCGCCTCAGCTCCGCCCTCGCTCCACCTCTTTGTCCATATTTGGAGTAACCGGAGGTAGGCTACCAAGATGGCTACGCACTACGATTTGCTTCGTTTCTGCTCTTCAGAAACCTATGGGTGACGTCACGGACACTACGTCCATATTTTATACAGTTTATGGTTTTACCCCTTCAAGTCTGCATGCCATGCCATTTTTACACTTTGTGTTTGTGCATATTAAATAAATGACAGATAACGTGTTTTTTTTTTTTAAATCCCAGTTTCATATTATAAATGTCATGCGTATGATATTTTGCAGCTGAGGTTCCCCTGTATTGCCTCTTCATCTCCTCCCTGCTGCTTTAGAAGACATTTCTGAGTTTGGGTCATTTCCTTCGCATCAAAATGATTCCCCTCCGTGGACCATTTTGGACAGTGGAATAATGGTAATTTCAGAAAATAGAGCAAATGCACATTGTCTCGTTTGGAGAAGACAGGATGCTCTCGGCTGTTTCGCCATCTTCTCTCTCTGTTGCCAACTTATGAGGTCAGCCAGGAGAGTCAGGGATGTTGTAAAGGAATTGCAGGGTGAATCCTGGAGGACCAGGATTTAGATAATGGGAAGCTGCTGAGACGAATGCTGTTCTGTGGCTGACCATGATGCCTGATGCTATGAATCTGGATTTTTTTGCAGGGATGTGTAATTTGGGGACATCTGATGATTTAGGGAACGGGGTTATCTAGCTATCGGCTTTGGTATGTGTCGCTGCATTTCTGGTGTGTTACTGGAGAATTCCTAAGTGGGTCTAACCGGTCGAGCTGGCTGCATGCAGTAAATTGGGTCACTGCTGAATTAAATACCAGTGCCTCTGCTTTCAGTGCTGCGCCAGAGAAGGGCAGGTTAGAAATAGTCACGGCCACAGAGTCCAAATAAACAGCGGAGCCCGGGCGGACAGGAAGACGGCGCTGTGAACACAAGAAGTGACATTTCAGAAGTCCGCCTCAAACAAACACGCCGTCTGTCGTGGAAAGGTTATGCCAAACGCCACCAAGAGAAAGTTGTTTGTGAAGGTGTTTCTTACCTGCAGCCATTGTGCATCAACATGGCACGATGTCTGAGAGTCAGCTACTCAAACAAGAAGTTAGCAGGGAGGGGGGAGGATAAAAGATGGCGAGACTAATAGTGAGACGGGGCATGGTTGTGGAGTTTCTGGAAGTTTTTTTTTTTTGACAGTTTGTTAGTCTGTTTTGAAAACTGTGTGAAGCCTTTTCTCCTGAGTGGTCAGAACTGGAGCCGGAGTCAGAGAGTGCAGCTTGCCATGTCTCTGCTGGATGTGTGTCAGCTCCACTCCTGCTGCGCCGGAGTGCAGGAGGCCGAGCAAAGAAAAAAAAAAAACAGCAGAAGAAAGAAATGGCTAATAAAAAATGGATTAATTCTTGGTGGCAAAAAGAGGAATTCATAAACACACTGGATGTTTGTTTAATCCATCTAGTGAGGAACAGCAGAGGGGAACAGATAAGGCGGACTTAAGAGCAGCACATTTGAATTCAAGCCTTTATAAGGCTGCAGTCCTCTTGTCCCTGTAGTTCTCTGCAGTGGCCCCATAGCTCAACCTGCTGCATCCAGTCAGCCACACTCAAGGACAAACACACTTTGAGGGCAAGGGAATTAATATTTGATATCTAGCCCTGCATCATGTGGTGAGACAGACAGTCAGGCATACTAGCAAGCATACAGGATGGAGTGGAAGCCATGAATAACTGCTCCCTGCTGCAGAGCCACCGCTCCACCACAGAAAAGCTTCCACTGCATTACAGTTAAACAGCAGAGAGACACGCTGGCTGTGTGATGTTTGTTGTTACTGTTACTAATGAAGAATAAAGTCAGACCTCACATGGTGTCATCACAAGGCCTTACTGTGTGCTCCAGCAGGAGTTTCAGTTGAGACTACTGAAACTACTTTAGGCTTGTTGTCATCATAAAAAAAAGATTATTATAGCAAGACAGCCTTACACAAAGCACAGATCACTGTGAGCTGCTTTAAAGTCCAATTTGAATGTAATTCCTGCACAATTAGAAACAGAGGTACAGGCTGAATATGTTTGTGTACATAAAAGTTCATTTTTAATACCAGAGCTTATATGAGACAATAGCACCGTTTTAAGGGCCACATTTAATGCATATACCCAATCAGATTGTAAATGCAGTTAATTAAAGGAACAAATTCCTCAGTGTGTGTTCTCCTGCCATCAGTGCCTACATGTACCAGGATGCATTGCATGTGTGGCTCTGATGCTAGCACTGCAGTATGAAGTACAAAGAGCCCTTTCACTCTCATTCTTTAGTTGGCTTCAAATTAGTCTTAACGTTCAAATAACCAGAAGTGGAGACTAGAAGTCCAAGCTGAAATAGCCTTTAGCTCCTTCTAAACAACTATGCTGCTGGTGTCGTAAGAAAACAGTAGGAGAACTCTTGCCCAAAGTAGCACATGCTGAAGAGTTTATTGCTTCCATTGACTGCATTTACCATCAGCACTGACTGGACAGCCTCATAAAACATGGTCCTTTAACTTCCCTTCTTGCTGCAGACATAGAAGTGCACTCCAAGGTGTATCAGTGCACCATGACATCACAGGGGTCACAGGTGAAACAGCACATTTCTGTTCACACCTGTTGGAGGCAAGCGGCAACCGCCGGCGCTGAAAAATGAAGCCAATGCGGAAGTACAAAAAAGCTGCAGTTTGCAGCAGGCCGCAGAAGGGAGTCAATTACATTTGAGCCCCATGTTAAAATGTCCGATTTTACGACAGAAAAAAACATATTTACAGCCTGGTTCAAAACATGGCTCTTGTCTCATAAGCTGTTTTTCTACTCCATGACAACTCTGGGGGGGGGGAAATTTTTTTATAAGGCGTTCGTTTAAAATATACAGCATACATCATTATGCACAATTCATAGCTGTCAATCTAAGTGGCGCCACTTTGATTGACAACTAGCCACTGACGGTCTAAAGGGCGTCACCCCGGCTAATTCTAGTCACTGAGTTTGGGAAAGAGATCGTCGTGGGGTTAGCCGGCTAGCAACGATATTTAGCATTTAACCTAGCTGGTTAGCCGTAGCTAGTTTGATTATTTCGAATAAAGCGGCTTTTTTCTGCGGCTTTTTTCAGCCAATAGCGTTCATTCAGCCGGCCCATAGGACCCGCCTCAGCTCCGCCCTCGCTCCACCTCTTTGTCCATATTTGGAGTAACCGGAGGTAGGCTTTGAATTGCTTCATTGATTCATTGATTTGCTTCATTTTTGCTCTTCAGAAATCTATGGGTGACGTCACGGACACTACGTCCATATTTTATACAGTCTATGGTTGGAGGTCAAACAGAAACACTGCTTTTCAGCCTGGTGTTAAATGGTAAAGCATGCAGTATAGATGCTAGCATGCTAGTATGCAGTTACTTTTGTTATGTTAATAATGTAGCCAATATTAGCCAGGTTGCACTTGAAATGCTGTATATAGGGGTGGACTTAAGCACTGTGGCAAAATAGGGTTGTAGTACTCGAGTCTAGTCATCAGTGTAGGAACAGTGTGAGAATGATTGATCTGTTGTTCACAAAGCACTGTGTTTGCATTTTTGTCTATACAAGTATGAGGGATGCTGATGTTTGGCAGTGAGTGCAGGTTTCATAAACTTTGTCAGATACCCGTAAAGCCAAAGTATCAAACATTGTCCTTGTATCAGCGTAGCATTAAAATAGCAGAGCTTCAGCTGAAGGTTACATAACAACAGCAACAATCGTGAACTCTGCAGTTATGACGGCCTCCAAAAAGCCTTGAGGTTTTGGAACATAATCGACATTGTGTTCTTCTTACCAAAGTGCAGAGAGGCAGACAGAGAGCAGGGATACAACTGAGGGTTTGTAGCAGACTGAAGCGCATGCTGGATTGATTTCACAGCAGCTTGAGAAAGCACTGAAGGCAGGGATCACACTGAGCGTGTGTGTGGATGGGAGCAGGCTACAAGCAAAGAGGTGTTAAACGCAAAGATGTGATTAAAAAAAACAATAATCCTCCCCTGCAACACGACAACAAAGATTAATTTAGAACAAAACAAGGGCAACTAAAGACAAACGAGTAGCACAGACAACACTGATACTGTGTCTTCTGAGGATCTAAGGCTTCATTCTGACTCATGCAGTGCAAGGATGAACGGTTCGAAAGTGCAGGCAGTTACAGTAGAGATAAGGCAAAGGCATGGATGAGTGTTGGGGGCCGAAGCAAGCTCCACTTAGTCTGGCTGTCTTGGGGTTACCTGGCCTCACTTGGCCAAACATTTGGTTACCTGGCCTCACTTGGCCAAACATTTGGCCAATTCACCAAATCAACGAGTAACAACATCAAGACTAGAAAAGCACTGGGAGAGCGCAGACCTCCGCCAAGCAGCACAGTTCCCCCAGCTTATTGTGACTTACACCCCAAGATATTAGTCCTACCTTTGATTTATCCATTTCAATGGATTCCTGGACCATGAAGACATACCCTTAGCAATTGGAATCGCTTTGATATCATTTTTAGTTTAACAGTTATACCCGAAAATTGACATTTCCGTAATGGCCGTTTTCCAGATCACCTCCAAATCTTAATCACTTGTTCCTTGTCCCAGAAATGACATTTTCCTGAAAATTTCATCAAAATCTGTCCTTAACTTTTTGAGTTATGTTGCAAACAGACAAACAGACAAATCAACGCCGGCAATCACATCACCTCCTTGGCGGAGGTAATAACCAACATCCCAGTGCTGGTTATCAACTGGCTCAGTTAACTCTGGGCTTTCCAATCAAGCTACAAGAGCGTTCATGTGAAAGAGGCAAATACTAGAGGGAAGTTCTTGATGAAATACCTGATACCTGCAGCAAATTTAGGCTGTAATGACAGTGATGTTCCAACATGTCCATATTTCACTTTGTTGGATAATAATAATGAGATCTAACTAGAATCAAATGAGAAGCTGTCGAAACAACATTTTATGGAAATTATTACATATGATGATGAAAAGGGCTGAAAGCTGAGTCCTACTTCCTGCGGTTACCAGTTACCAGTGACAGGTTTTATCCTCTGAAGTTAACCTGCAGATGGTGACTATCCAGTTTAAAAGTAACTCAGCTTCATGATACTGGAAAACCTGAGTTAAGCCCAGAGATATCTGGCTAAGCCCCTGATCTACCAGGCTCCTGGTCATCACAAGAGAGGAACTGTTTGATTTTGGAAATGTTTCTCAACACGTGCTTAACTGTCTCTACCTGCTTATCAAAGATATGCTTTGAGACTGAATATGTGGCTGGTTACAAGTGTAGGCACTTAAATGTTTTATTGAATGAAGGCTGTTCCTAGAGAGACTGAAAAGACTTCACAGCACAAACACTGAATACTGAGACATATGGTGTTATATTTCATTAGAACCTACGCTTTAAACAAGGCTAAGAGTTGCAGCCTTGCTGGCAGCTCTGTAAGGCTGTACTTGTTTTACAGGTACTTATGACCTCTGACCTCTGTCATTATAAGGGAAAAGTCAAAGATAAACAACATTGTTATAATTCATCCTGAGGTGAACGTGAATGTATGTGTTAAGTTTCATGACAGTTCAGCCGATAGTTTTCACTAAAAAACAAAAATGCCAAACTCTTGGTGGCACTAGAAGAAAAGTCAAGCCAAAATCATTATAGTATTCATCCTCTGGGGCTCATGAATGTGTGTACAAAATGCTATGGCAATCCCTGCAGCAGCTATTCAAATATTTTAATCTTAATCATGTGGTGGATTGACTGACTGACTGACCAACATCCTTAACCCTTTATCGGCAAGTGACTACTTTTGGTCATTTCTGCACACTTTACAAAAGTGAAAATTTTTGCAAATCATTACAACAGAAATAAAGTTTTCTTATGTCCTCCAATAATTAGGTAAAATTTTTCCGTGAGTTTCCGTGAGTGCTCTGTAAAGGGTTAAATCCTATGCTGCTAGTGTGGCTAAAACATGCCAAAAATATATGCTACACTGAATTGTGGTTTAAAGTCACATGACTTGTACTCAAGTCACAAAACTAATGACATATGATAATAAATTCATCAGGCTTTTAGTGAAACATTATCCTTATGAATTGAAAGACTTGAAAAGCTTCAAAGACCAAAGAGTGGGTTGGAAAAGAGGTTTATCAGGTTGACAAAATTATGATCATTATTATTCAGAGGAGTTCAGTCTCCTGGGGTGGAGCAGGTGCAGGCTTCAATGATAACCAGTCACTTTATCTCTTTTCATCCCCTTTTAAAGCAGCAGACAGGTTTATACAGTGAATCAACGCTTCCCCATAATGATACTGTCTAATACTGAGTTTTTCAACATGAAATACTGTCAAACCTGTGATGGAAGTCAGGTCTCGTCGCGAGGATCCTTTCTACTACACTTGATATCACAGTGATATATATGTGTGTGTGTGTGTGTGTGTCTCCTGCAGATGATGGTAAGCTGTCCCTGGACGAGTTCCAGGCTTTCTTCTCTGATGGCACGCTGAACGAGGAGGAGCTGGAGAAGCTGTTTCACACCATCGACTCTGATAACACCAGGTCAGCACTGCTTGCCTTATAGCATGCGGCTGTGTAGCTGCATGAGATAAATCTTCATACAGCGCTTGTGCATTTAGGCATGTGTGTGTTCTTTGTCTTTTTGATCACATCTCACTGTCAATTATGAAAAAAGAGGGGAGCTGCTTAAAGCTTTTCTGCTGCTGCACAGTGTAAGTATTTATGTCTGCGAGCATGTTTGTGTGTACTTAAGTTAAAATATATGTAATTTATCCTGCAGACAGAAAATGTCACATCCACTTCTGAACACTCTTTTTATGGAGCACCTTTTGTACCAAAGCCCTTTACGTCAAGTGACACTGTCGTGAAGAAAATGACAAAGATAAAGGGAGAGGAGATGAAGAGATAGTGGGACAAAGTCATGAAAGAAAAGGGAAAACAGGTGTTACCTGTTTTTTTTTTTTTTTTTTTACATCGTTCACCTTCTCTTCCTCTCCTCTCATCATCTTCTTTTCTTGCATTAGTCATCCTGACCCTCCACAACATAAACCTCTCCACATCCACTGCTCCCTAGGAGTTTTGATCAGCTCTCATTAAGTCAATGTATTGACCCTTCATAATCAGCCAATCAGCTCGTCCAGCCTGTAATCAGGAGGAGTGTGCTGACGCAGTGGGGTCCCACTGATCAAAAGAGCGGCTCTGTTCATTTACACAACCTCGGAAACCTGCTCCAAATAAAATGAAACCAAGCAGAACAAAAGCTGACCTTTATGGGTGTTGTAGAATTGAATTAGGTTCAATATATAAATCCACCAACAGGCCGAACCATTAGTGATTCTTTTTTAAATCAGTGCAGTAAGTGGACCATGCAACTGCCGCCATCTCTCTGACGTCAGCCGCCTTGCTTTGTGGAGATGGTCGTGCTTTATAAATCTTTTTCACCGCAGTGGATGCAGTCGGAAAAGTTTCTGCTCATTAGAGTTAAGTAGACTTGGCAGCCGCGTGCCAGGCCTCGGTGTTATCATGTGACAGCAGATAAGGTTATTGATTGGTCCAAGAAAAGGAAGAAAATGACGGCGTAAGCGTTTCCTGTTGAAGTAGGAAGTTGATGGATGGAGAGGAGAGAGGAAGCAGGCAGAGACTGAGTGCTGTCCTGCTTCCTCTCATTTGTCTCTCTGTCTCTGTCATGCTTTGGTTTCTTCCATTCCCCAGCTTTCTTTCCATATCGGCCTGCTTTCTGCCAGCTTCTCCTTGTTACCATCTTTCTCTATCACTCTGCCCATCACCTCTCTCTCTCTGTCTCTCTCCATCCTCTGTCCATCTGTCACTCATTGCTTTCTTCAGTCCGTTCTGGCTCCAAGTCCTCCCCGTGCTTCTGTTCTGTCCCCCCACCCCCCCACCCCCCAGTGAAATGGTTCTGGATCTGGAGAGGGGGCAGAACATGACATCATAGGTGACATCCAGACCCAAGTAATGTTTTATGTCATTTTGTTGGGACTTTTTTTTTGTGGCATTTTTTCATTCATTATTTTTCTTTCATCCAAACACCTGGACAAACATAGTACAAATGAACACACCTGTAGAAATGTACAAATCTTCACTACCCATCGCAAAAAACCTCAGTTGTAAGAGTAAAAAGCAAAAAGTCATTCTTTAACTGATTATACACACAAGGTAAGCTTATAAATGCAAGAAATAATACTACTTATGTTTTTGCATTAAATATTTAAACCCTTCTTTTTTTGTATTATTTTGCCCATTATTCCTTCTGACTGAAAAATCTGCACATTCATGATCTTATTTACTGTTTGTTTTTATGTCAAATATCGCAAAATAAAGCATGTAGCAGTAAATAATGTTAAAATAAAATATAATATATATAAATATATATATATAAAATATAGCTGTCACCATTTAAGGGGCATTACAGTGATTTAGTCTTGGGCTAGAAACTCATAAGAGACAAGTGTAAAAAGAGGTCAACACTGTTGCAGCAGAGGCTGAGATGTCCTAACTTTACACCATGTCTACACACAGGCTCTTTATTCTATCCTTGAAGTCGACATCATGAGGGTCATTTTTGTTTAGAGTTGTGTTTTCACAGGTTGAGTCCTCACGAAGAGCAAACAGAACTCGATGTGTAGAATCAATGGAGTGCCTCTTTAATATACACAAAACAATAATCATTGATTAACACGATGCAATATAAATGTACTTTAATGATTCATTTATTCATTGCTTCTGCATGATCTATAGACATGAGATGAGATGTGCCTTCTCAAAATCACCTTTGATTAGTTTTTCCCCTTCACTGGGCTTGATACAAATAAAGCCTGTTACTGTAAAACACATACTGAGTCCCTTAAGGTGGAATGCAGAGGACTACAAAAAATTTGACGGGCTTATTACTAACCCAATAGGCACCTGTGTCACTTGCAGAGAACAACATAATTACTGGTTTTCTTCCTCTGTGAAAGTGCAGCATCTGCACCTGCCATTTGGATAGTAAACAATCTGCCACTTTCACTTAGCCAGCTAAATGTTGTAACAGTTTTACAGCACTGACAAATATCCCCGAAGCAGGTTAAACCGCGTATGTCCTTAGTGAGCACGAAAATACACTCAGACTTTTGGTGGATATTTGTAAAGCCCATCTGTCACAGTGATGGATCAGGATTCATTCTGGTCGAAGCCTTGCATTTTAAACAAACTGCTGCTTAATAAAATAAAGTGGGCTATTATCAAATCAGGCTGCCTAACAAGATCATTCAATCAAAACAAAGCATGAAAGTATGAAATATTGAATGAGCAATGAAAAAGTGACTTTTAAACCACAGTTGTTGTTTTTTTTACGTCAATGTGCAGCATTTATTGAACAATAATGTCAAATTGAGATGAACAGATGGAGACTTTCTGCCTGACTCCTCCTCTGGCCCCACTGCTCCCATCATCAGTTACATCTCACATCCCTCTTTTGGCTGCTTCTCCTTCCTTCCTTTTCCCGGCCTCTCCTCCCTTGTTCTCCTCTTTCTCCCTGGTCAGTCAACCAGGGAAAGTCTTCTTTACGCCAGTAAAGAATTCGCTGCCAAATGAGTCCCCACACAGTGAGCTGAGCATGAATGATGTCAGTGGATTGATTCTGACTCCTGTCAGAGAGTCTTGTTAGATCGCTCCCTGCCTGCCAAACTCCGACCCTGTGTGTGTGTGTGTGTGTGTGTGTGTGTGTGTGTGTGTGTGTGTGTGTGTGGCTTCACTTATGTCCAAATTGGGGACATACACCCAACTCAGGACCAGTTGATTCGGGACAGCAGGTGCAATTGGGGACAAAAGTTGTGTCCCCAATTTGGAAAACTGAAGGTTAGGGTTAGGGGGTTAGGGTCAGGTAGTCCGTCAGGTTAGTCTTCAGGAAATTAATATATGTCTATTAGGGATGAGCGAGTACACCACTATCTGTATCTGTATCTGTTCAACCATCTATATTATCTGTATCTGTATCTGTACTCGGAGTGGGCGGTGCCTAAACCGGAAGTGAGTGCAGAAATGGGTGGGGCTTAAAACTGTTCATTATTTTAAGTCTGAAATTGATATGGATTGATCAGAAGTTGCTAATCTACTGTATTCAAAGCCTATATACAGTATATCTCCATAATATTTATAATATTTTCATGAACTACAGTAAGAAAGTGTCAGATACTGCATGCAGCCACATACAATAACAATATTAATATAGGCTACTTTGTGTGTTCAGCTATATGTGTGTATGTGTGTAAATGGTCTGTAAGACTGTTTATTTTTTAATGATCTGTGTGAACTTCATGATTCATGCAAACATCCAGTGATGGCAAACAGGGAAATAATATGTCAGCCTTGTTCACTGTATTCTTCTCAAAAACACCGTGTTAAATACGAGCAAAATTTTTCAACTGATCTGGATGAGCCGGATACTCGTCTATGTAAATTCACCAAAAGTGACATAAGTAAAGACTGAGTGTATGTGTGTGTGTGCACACGTGTGTGTGACTGCATGCCAAAAGCCTTTCCTCTGTTTCTGACCCTGCTCTTCTCCATCCTTTTCCTTCCTTCGTCCCTTTCTCTCCCTCTGCTGCTCCTCTGCTATGCTGTGATAGTAATGTTGACACTAAGGAACTCTGTGGTAAGTAGACTGCCCACACACACACACACACACACACACACACACACACACACACACACACACACACACACACACACTTCCCTGGTATTGCCCTCATTCTCTCTCTTATCTATTATTAAAAAAAGCTTCTCAGTTGAAATGCAATTATTTTTCTTTAGAATATGTGATATTAATTCAGCTACTTTAGCTACAGCTAACTACTGCAAATTATTTTGTGACTGCAAAAGTTGGATAAATCTTGCAATGTGCCAATTGTGTGTATGTACAGACTACTTTGCTAAGCACATGGGGGACTACGAGGGAGTTCTGGCCTCGTTGGAAACGCTCAACCTCTCCATCCTCAAAGCCATGGACTTCACCAAAAAGGTACGATTGTGTGTGATTGTTAAAACAAGTCAGTGTAGCAAGTGACAATGAAAAACATAAAACACAGTGTAACACAAGTAGAGAAGGGTCAGTGACCAGCATACACCATGATTCATGGCTTGTGAGTGTGTTTTGCTGCAGGCTGCACACTAGCTGCACAGCACCAAGCAGTGAGCAGCTGCTGAGAATGGAGGAGCATTTAGAAGTTAAAGAGCCAGTATTTCAGAGGTGGTGGAGACCAAAAACAGCACGAAGAGAGTGAATATTGGACTTGCATTTGTTTCTGCTGCCCCCAAGTGGCCAAAATATATACGTTTTCAATTGCCTTCTCCATATAGAGTTAGTGTGTGTGAGTGTGTGAGTGTGCCTTGTGGAGTGCGACAAAATAATGGCATGTCAAGTTTCTCCCTTGTGCTAGTTCAGAGTGTGAGTGCATGTGTGGATTATTGTGTGTGTGTGTGTGTGTACGGCAGTCAGCTGGAGAATGTGTTATCCTAGTTTTTCCTCATGTGCTATAAATAGCAGCTGGTCCACAGCCATCCTCCCATGTTCATCCATGTTCATGCTAGAGTTCTGCTTCATTGTGTGTGTGTGTGTGTGTGTGTGTGTGTGTGTGTGTGTGTGTGTGTGTGTGTGTGTGTGTGTGGGACTCGGACTCTGCTCTGTGTGTCTATATCTCTATCCACCAGCTCGGTCTTAATCTTTCTTTCAGCTGCAGGCCATTCAGCAACACACACACACACACACACACACACACACACACACACACACACACACACACACACACACACACAACCTCAGGCTAGCTCCTCTCTAATAAGCAGCCATTGTTTAATCAATCAGTCGAGTGTCTCTCTTGTTCTTTTGCTGTATCTCTCGTGCTCTCTCTTCTTCTCACTCTAATTCTTACTGTCCTCCTTCTTGTAACACACACACACACACACACACATGCACTGTCTCCCTCCTCAGTGTTGTGATGTCATTCTCTGTTGCGGGCAGTATGGAATAACTCCAGCAGTGCTGTGGAGGCGATGGACC
The DNA here is from genome assembly GCA_037975185.1 of Centropyge bicolor. NCBI lineage: Eukaryota > Metazoa > Chordata > Actinopteri > Pomacanthidae > Centropyge > Centropyge bicolor. The sequence goes on from JBBMOC010000123.1 coordinate 326,137, forward strand.
AGCTCATAGTCAAATAGCCAAACTGAAGCACAGACACTGCTGACGAGTCAAATATTGATGGAGGTTTTGTGTGTGTGTGTGTTTCAAGTTTCACGGCTACAGTAGATTTTACTGCAGTGAGAGAGAGACAGAGATTGGAGGCTAAAGTTTCTTTGTTTCAGTTGCAGTGCAGAAGCTGCAGCTGTCAGTTATGCAGCAAACATTTATTTTTAGATGCATGATAGTAACTCCTGTGTGTTTCCTCCGCCTCTGTGTTGCTCTAATATTCACCCTCTGCTTTTTTGTAATACTGTGACCACTGCATTAGTGGGGGGGGGGGGGCACACACAACTTCAGCTGTTTATGAGGAAAAAAAAATCTGCAGTCCTGAAAAAACGACTCAGTGAGGCCACCTACGTGCTGCCATCCACCAAGCCCCTGCGATGGCCAATCAAATGCATGCAATCACACATTCCTGGTAGATTACTTCATCGTGTTTGTTTCACTCCAGATCAGTACAAAAGTCAAGATAGTTATGAGGTTTAAAATTGTTGCATGATAATTGTTGTAAAATTCTGTCTTTAAGTGTCTCTATGTCTCATAAGCCTTTAAATGTGTTTTAGTGCTGCATGTTGTGGATTTCATAGGTGCATAGTACACCGCTTAACGTCAGCATCCACAGTTCGACTCAGAGACCTTTGTTGTAAACAGTGCTTAATTTGTAAATCATCAGGAGCTGGAACACAGACTGGGTGTTGTTCCAGCGGTAAGGGGGAGACAAAATGTCATGGAATACATCACAAAACCAAAAACGGACCAATAACATCATGTGACTGCAAACTACCTATTAACCGAAATGTTTAAGAAAAGAAAGAAAAATGAGCTGTAGAGAAGCACTGACAATCCTCCATTGATGGAGCACGTCTCTCCCACAGCAGTCAAATCTGCCATGTTTCAGCACCAAGGACAGCGCAAAATCAACACCAGCTAATTCAGCCACTCTAAGCACAAAAACCTGCTTATACAAAATAATAAATTAAAAAAATTTTACACTCATAACACCTGGCCAAAATTTAAAACTTCAAAATTTAATCAAAGCACTTAGAGAGGTGTTGGATCCAATCAAATAAGTGCTGGATGTTGTTCCGGCGGGATCGGGCCCAAATTAAGCCTTGGTTGTAACCTTCTTTCTTTCCCCCTGTTCCTTGGACATAACCACTCCAGAATGAATACAGTTACACTGTAAATGTCATTGCAACACTTCTACTATCAGTTGCATGTATGGTCATGGTGAGCCCCTCGCTCAGTTTTTAGTGCTGCAGCAATCTCTTGTTAGCACACATAAAATAATGCCGATCCACACAGTGAGGAAATCAGATGTTAAAGTTGGGAAAAAAAAAAAAAAAAAAAAAAACTTGTATAGGATCTGTCATTGGTTTTGGCAGATACCCTGAGCTGAGGTATTGGAATTGGTATCTGGAGAGAAAAAACTGGATCATTGGTGCATTCCTATCTATATATACTTTCCCATGTTGGCCAAAGGAATGGCTACATTATATACAAATATTGTATATACAAATATTTAAGCCAAAGCCTCCCAGATTTTTTGTGCATCATGGTTAAACCAGTATCTGTAGAAATTACTTAAATTCCTACCGGACAGGTTTTTTTTTTACTACTTCTTCCTTTATCTATTGAAGTATTGACCCCACCTTCACCATCGTTCTGCATCAAGTTAAATGTGTCACGAATCCCATTTATCTGCACTTTTATTTGCTATGATATACAGCAGCAGTCAGAGATTTTTACATTGCTGTTGAGAGCAGTTCATTAGTGAATGCATGTTATCTTCAGTCCACAGGTCCATCTGAAACTTATCACATCACTGCACCCATACCTGTGCATATATCAGCTCATACATTTAGCCATACAGACTACTAGCTGTCTGGGGAAATTAGGTTTGTCTCTATGGTTATGCCACTTAGGCACTGTCTAAAATCGATTCAGCTGACAGTCATAGAGACAAATGATCCCATACAGTTCTTGAAAGATATCAGGCTTCAACACCATCTAAGCTGATTTCTACGTATTTATGTAATGCAGAATTCAGGGGTAGGGGATGGAAATAAACTGAGTGCTCAAGTTCCCAAGAACCCACAGAGCTGGTACCCGAGCTGTGAAATGTAGTGTGCAACTTCACAGGAACATGAACCTTTCAGACCCAGTCATGATCCTATCACCTGTTACCAATGAACCTGTTTACCTGTGGAATGACCCAAACAGGGGGTTTTGGATCAGTCCACAACTTTCACAGTCTTTTGCTGCTCCTGTCACAACATGTTGCTGCCATCAAATTCAGAATAAGCAGATATTTACAAAAATCAATGTTGATGAGGTCAAACATTAAATATATTGTCTTTGTACTGTTTTCAACTAATTATATGTCAAAAAGGATTAGCAATTCACAACATTCTGTTTTATTTATATTTTACTTCCCTAGTTTTTTTTTTTTTAAATCAAGGTTATGAAATAAAACATGTAAAAAGTCAAATGGTGTAGATTAACTCACAAATTTCACTCTTACTCAGAATCACTCTTCATATCATTTGACAACCACTTCCATTTCATTTTTTCATGGTTAGCCAGTTCTCGTTTCAAATGGGGCCTCTTGAGAAGCTGCAGCTTATCATGTCCTCAGCAAAGGTCTAAGTGGACTGTCTGAGTGCTAATCCACAAGTGGGGATAAGAGCCTAAGTCAGTGGGCTGGCAGTAATCGCTGCATATGTTTCAATTTAACAGCGCTTTTTAAATAGGAGCACGAGTGACGCTCCAATCTGTGCATCCCCCACTTCTTCGTCTTCACCTATCACTGCCTCCTTTCTGTGCTGCTGGCCTCATTATTCACTTCCTCACCCCGCCCCCTACTGTACTCCTCTCTGTCTTTCCCTTTTCTCTTTCCCCCATTTTACCATGTACAAAAAAGATAAATAATGCCATGTTGTAGATGACAAGATTTACTACAATATAGTAATCTGCACATCCTGAATTAGAAAACTGTAGAATTCATGCAACCATTGTTTTTACCTTAATAAATACAACAGCCATACAAAAACTGGAAAGAATCTCCAAATTGAGGCAGATGTGAGGAGGCGGAGTGGGTGGGGCTAAAAGACAGAGCGTGATATTAGCTTGAGCAGAGGGCTGAAGCCTGAGCCATGGCCTTTTAGAGCCCAGTGAGAATTGATTAGCTCTCCATCCACCTCAATGGATATAGACACCGAGAGAAAGTGTGGAGAGTGGAATAGGAAGGCAGACTTTGTACTCTGCAGTTACCCACAGTCGTGTACAGAAGGAGGTTTTTTTTCTTCTTCTTTAAAGTACTGAGGTTGCTGCAAAGGTAAAATAGGTCTCCAGATTATGCAGCTGAAATTTATACCCCAGCAGTATTGGCTCTGCTATGGTGCAGAAACCTTGACAAATTCTTTGAATGTAAGGTGAAATAAATTACAGGCTGCTCCTGGAATAAAACCTTTACAGTAGCCAATGCAATTCCTGCATAATCTTCTTAGCCATAATTTTTCTCAGAATAATATACATCATCAGAAGGTGTATGCCTTCAGAATAAGTTTGATAGCCACAGCTGTCATCCATGAAACCAGAGAAATGCTGATACTCTGTGTGTGTGTCACCCTCCCTCATCATCCTTCCCATCATGCTCCCAGAGGGACAACCACCACACTAATAATTCATGCAAATGTGATATTTCCATTCACTTCATGCAGTATGCATTATTTTGACCGTCAAGGTATCAATTAGTGGAAGCAGTCGCTGCTGCCTTTCTAAAGAGGCCCGTGAGATTCTGCACATGAGCTGATTGTAAAGTAATTAGTGGTTATTAATAAACCCACATCACCTCTGACCTCACATCAGATCAGCCCAGGTACTGTATTTATTGGTAGCTAGTATCCTGCTAATATGCCATGGATGAAGCAGTTATGTCAAATACATAATTATCTTGAGATGGTAAGATGGCAGCAAGAACTTCAAGGATGGATAAACAGTGTGAACTGCTTTGTGGCTGCTATTTATTGCATGTGCATTTATTCATCTTATTTTAGTTTTGGGGCCAGATTCACCGAGATTCTTATCTACTCTCAAATAAGCAACAGGGAAAAAAAAACACTCATTCATTAGCTTAAATATTTTTTACAGTTCGTTATAATATTGACATACATACATATTTTCACCATTTAGAACATGCCAACATTAAAAGAAACATAATATAAAAAAATAATAATAACGAAACCTGGCCATAGAATAAATGTGCAGGTGTAAACATTAACGGTAACAATGGATGCATTCATTTAGTTTATCCATTTCTAGCCATTTCTTCATATTGATGAATGTAAACTAACTGATAGGACTTATGGGAAACTTGAGTAGAACAGCAGCCATTGTTAATGTTTAGAATTTTACTTTCTTTTCCTGCTATGGCAAGTCAAAATGTCTTCTGTGAAAAAGGCCTCTTCTTTTGGTTCAACCTAAGTGTGTGTCCTGCAAACACTGAATCATAAAGTTCTGTTAATTTGCGTTCTTTCGTTGTGGATTGCAGCTCTTCGTGTTTTATTCCCTTTATTCTCAGCTCAGTTTATGATGTGACCATTTATAATTTGAGAGAATTATGACTGACATAGCGTCTGATCGATGCAATCATTTAAATGGCTCCATCAAATAATTTTTCTTTGTTTCTTTTACATCGTTATTGTACTAATTGGTTGTTACAGAAACACCCCATCTGCGTCTGGCTGCCAAGTTGTGGTGCTGTGTGTGTTGACGTCGTGTTACTCTGCTGCATCCAGACAACAGTATGATTTCATCTCTCCATTTGTTTAGTCACTGTGTTTGGCTCAGCTATTTTAGAGCTATGAGGGGATGATGGGACTGGCATAATCGCCGCAACCTCTGATTTACATTCCACTTCCACAGCAAGCCTCTTTAATTTAATTTTTTTTTTTTACATTCATGAATCAACATAGCAGGTGGAGATGCTGGTTTGGCCAACAGGTGCAACTTTATGCTTGTTGATGTGCTTGCAAAAGTAAAGTAGTGGTTCAGCCTTGTAATGTAAATAGAGTTGTTCAAATGTCCAACTCACTGAACTCATCAAGTCAAATTGTATAGAAATATGTTTAGCTTATTTGCATATTCTTCAGCATGCATTGTGTTTTTTGTTCATATTCTCTTTTCAAATTCAAAGAAAGCTCAATAATGGAGGCTTGCAACAATGCTGTTGATAGACTTGATAGTGCGCATTCTGCAAAACCTAGTTCAGTTATACACAAATAAATCCTAGGGTACATATTTTGCAGTGTTTGAGTTCTTGATGTTTGTAATAACAGAAGTCAAATTTTTGACTATGTAGATAAGTTACTCCAACAAAATAAGTTAACAGATTTTGGACAAACGCAAAGGCAAAAAAAAATGTATTGAAGACTGCATTTATTAGCTTTCTTCACTTTTTCACAGTAAAACAATCAAGGTGTCAACTGTGAACTCCCACTGCAGCTCCTGTCAGCATCATGTCATCAGATCAAGGGTTCAGGGACACTTTGGGGAAAGTTGTCAGTGAGAGAGGTTGAGCTTGTAAAGACAAGAAATTGCTCAGCTCACTTTTGTGTTTGCAAGCAGATCCAGCTCATGTCATCATCCACCATCACATGCAGGGCAGACTGTGGGCTTTGTCACCATCTCTGATGTCTTTAGTTGCATGCCTTACTGTTGGTGTTGTGGCAATGCTCATGTCAAAGGGCAGCTTCTAATTTTGTCTAAGTTTAAGTTCCTCTCCTGGTATTTCAAAACGTATCTCTATTCATCAAGTTTACATATTAAGAGGTTGTTTTGTTTTTTTTTTCCACATATAAAATAACCCTTTATGCTTTACATTGTCTTCAATATAACGCCACACCTTTGCCTTCATGTAGTCTGCAAAGATCTGAACAGTGTCCGCCTCTGTCTCCACTAGGGATGAGTACCTTTCACATTTGAAGGTCCCGGTACCTGGGAATTGGTATCAGTACTCATTGGTACCAATTTTCCGTACTTTCCGCTAACGGATGCCGGCATGCTAACAGTGCCGAATGCAGGAGTTGTAGTCCTAGATCCGGGGCTCATAGTCACAAGGACATGTGTATGTGCTGAAACATGTTACCGTTTGATTTTACGTGAATCGGTACTCTGTAGTACCAATGGAATTCGGTGGGTACCTATAAAAGTACTGAATTTGGAGGTTGGTGGTTCGATCCCTGACTCCTGCAGCCTATGTGTCGAAGTGTCCTTGGGCAAGATACTGAACCCCTAATTGCCCCCAATGGCTGTTCCATTGGTATGTCAATGTATGTCTGCTAAATAAAATTGTAGAATTGTAGAGTAAAAAAAGTCAACATACAACACAAAGAAAGAATTGTAGCTTCGGCTCCGCTAATCAAACACATAAACCTCATTTTATTCTGCAGCTGAGGTACCAGACAAACTGTTTGGACAAACATTTGCCATAACTTTCTTCATCAACACCCCAAAACCATATGAAATGTCCTGTCAGCAGTTGACAGGAATCATCATGTAACTTGTCAGGCCAACATTATCCAGCACAGTGCAGATTTGTATGGACACAGTCACAGGTAAAACACAAGAAACTATAACTTACCAGTTGACAACAGTATTACCAACACCAATCCATGTCCCCAGGATGAATGGATGGAACAGTTTCGGTTAAGATTTGTGGCAAAACAATTCTCTATGAAATGTCTACTGCACTTCTCTGGAAGTTTGTCTCTCGTATTTTCAGATCCTTTGGTGAAACGTGAAGATTCTCCATTTCTCCTTTTGCACCTTTGCAAATGAAAACAGAACACATTGTGGTGTTGACTGCCTATTTCACTCATATGTCTTGTAGCGTATAAAAAACTAAATATAAACTTGTTAACATAGACTGTATAAAATATGGACGTAGTGTCCGTGACGTCACCCATAGGTTTCTGAAGAGCAAAAATGAAGCAAATCGTAGTGCGTAGCCATCTTGGTAGCCTACCTCCGGTTACTCCAAATATGGACTAAGAGGTGGAGCGAGGGCGGAGCTGAGGCGGGTCGAATGAACGCTATTGGCTGAAAAAAGCCGCTGAAAAAGCCGCTTTATTCGAAATAATTAAACTAGCTACGGCTAACCAGCTAGGTTAAATGCTATATATCGTTGCTAGCTGGCTAACCCCACGACGATCTCTTTCCCAAACTCAGTGACTAGAATTAGCCGGGGTGACGCCCTTTAGACCGTCAGTGGCTAGTTGTCAATCAAAGTGGCGCCACTTAGATTGACAGCTATGAATTGTGCATAATGATGTATGCTGTATATTTTAAACGAACGCCTTATAAAAAAATTTGCCCCCCCCCCAGAGTTGTCATGGAGTAGAAAAACAGCTTATGAGACTAGAGCCATGTTTTGAACCAGGCTGTAAATATGTTTTTTTCTGCCGTAAAATCGGACATTTTAACATGGGGCTCAAATGTAATTGACTCCCTTCTGCGGCCTGCTCTAGCGGTTATTCGAGGAACTGCAGCTTTTTTGCACTTCCGCATTGGCTTCATTTTTCAGCGCCGGAGGTTGCCGCTTGCTTGTTAACAGTTCAAAGCTGGATGATCATTGGTGTGGTCAGTAAAAGAAAGGATGACAGTGAGTTTGTTTGACCCAGAAGGTTTTTGAGGAAATGCTCCTGCATGTCTGCTTGTTAACTACAGCGGCGTCCTACTCATATTGTCACGATTTAGACGGCATTATGGAACAAATATATAATACACAGGGATGGAGCAAATGTGTTGAAATGCTTCAAATCCAGTGTTGTTGTAACTATTGTGTGTGTGAGTGTGCGAGAAAGAGAAAGCTTTTATGGCACAATCAGAGTCAGAAGGGTCCAGAAAACAATTTTAATTGGCTCACCAGCAGGTGGAGATACTGTAAGTAACACCCGCTCCCATGAGGGCTGTGTGTGTTTGGGGGCGACGAGAGCTGAAGCAGGTGACAAAAAGAGAATAGGGAGAATTCATTAAATCTCCTGTCCTGTCTGCCTTGTATAAATGCTGTGTTTAATGAGCCCCCCTCATTAGCACTTCAGTTTTTCAAGCTTTCACTGCATGAGCCATCACACTCATTGACAACTCTGCAGGCACACACAAACACACAGTTTCTCTCAGACTAAAATCTTGTTAAGCCCATCTGTTTTTTTCTAAATCTGTTCAGGGAAATTGTTGCGTGCCGGTGAGTGACCCTCCATGAGCATTTTAGCTGTTTCTCAAATGACTCCACCTCCCCATCTCCTCTTCCCCTCGACGCTCTTTTCTCTCATCTTCTCCTCTTTCATCTCCACCCTATTGTCTTCTTCCACCCCCCAGCCAGGGCTGTCTCCCCCACCTCATCTTCCTCATCCTCTCCATTCTTCATGAAGATTAAGGTGAAACGGCTCGCGGGGCAGAGGGAGGCAATTTGGTCTGTACACAATGACGTGTGAGCGGGATGAGGAGAATGGGAGGGGGTGATCGATAGAGGAGAATATATAGAGGAGAAAGGGACAAGAGAGACGACAAGAAGGGCAGAGTGGGTGAGGCGAGAGGTTGGCACAAAGCGACCATGGTGATGAATAAAAGGATGAAACAGAAGTCAGCGTGTAAAACATCTCAGCTGGCTCAGTCCATGGGTACGATATGACTTTGTATTGCATTCATCACTTATTCATTAGGACTTAATGGGGTTTCAAAAGAACATTGTGCACATGCAGTACAGTATGTTGGAAATGCATTGGTCAAGCATTGCACCGTTCAAGCTAAAACCCGTGATATTTTATCCTTTTGAGAGCCAGTTTGATTTTCAGACCCTCAAAGTGATCCTTTTTAAGGAGCCTCAAAACCGACAAAAGGCAGTAAAAGTTTGAAAAATAGAACTGATGCATGAATAAATGATGCTGTTAGTTCAATAATTAAAAGCAAGTGTGAAAGGAGATATAAAGCTTTTTTAATGTCCGATCAGTTAATGAAGAGAAAAGCCCCCTCCTCCCACCCTGGACAAGCAGTGCATGGACGCGCTGAACTAATTATCATGCTAATATAAGAAGATTTTGAAGCCATCGAACACCAAATGGAATAAATAAATAAATAAATCTGATGAATGAAAGGCAGTTTGACTTTGATTTTCTTAAAGAAAAGACCAGACTCAAAGATCTAGACTCATACAAAAAGTATCATCATTTATGACCCACTAGGAGTGTGTGGTGTCTTTGCAGACACCCTGGCTTCTACCTGTATTTTCTTATTTTGCTGTGACTGGGATATTTCTGGAAGTCAAAATTTGGGCGTAGAGTGTGAGGGAGGGACTCTATAAAAACGTTGCAGACATGTTCCAGTAAACATGAGAACTTGAATGTTTGGTTTCCAAACCGCAAACGATACATCATACTCATTATGCCTTTGAATTGAAAATTATGTTTGACTGACAGCAGCTGGCAGGCTACCAGGGAGCCAGTGTTACACCATGGGGAACGACAGAGGAAACAAACTTTCCTCGCCTACATATCATGGGCAGACAGTGTGTTGTTAGTGGTGTTAATGAATAAGGACCTCACCAGCATCGAACTGCAGCCAAGTGACATTTACAGGTACATTTACATGCTGTTTAAAGTGATACAGCTGCACAGCTAATTAGCTATTTAGGCTGCAAACTGGTGTAAGCAGCACATTTTTCCGCACTGAATGTTTGGTGGCTTGTTCAACAAGCTAAGGTGTAGAACAAGATGTGTGTTCATCTTTCTAAGATAAGAAGGAGACTTTAGCAGGAAAGCTGTTTTGAATTTGAATCCAGCGCAGGAACGGTGGACTCTGCCACTAACAATGGAAACTGTAGATACAGAAAGGAAATACTGTTAATAGCTACCAAAAATAGTCTCACTAAAAGTTTCTGGCTTCAAGAAAAGGATTGTAACTTTAAGGAAAATTATTTTACACTCACTTCTAATTATAATTAAAGTAAATCAATATAATCACTTTTCTCTATTATAATATGTTGAATTACAAATCTACGGGATGAAAAACATTATTTGTTGATATTTTTCAAGTTCCATTAGCTCAGGTGAGATATAACCAGAGGACATTGCTTGTCTTCACCATAATATGTGAGATAATTTGCTCCAGCATGTGAGGGTGCTTTATAAATTGCGTACATGGCAGGTTTAATGATTATAAATTATTGAATGTCCCCAGGTTTGTAAGTTTGTGTGTGTATTTAGGCGTGTGTGTGTGTGTGTGTGTGTGCTTAGGTAGCCATTTGGGGCACAGTGTTCAGTCTGGGGCATTCCTGCACCCTAGACACACACACACACACACACACACACACACACACACACACACTATTATATACACATGAATCACTAAGTGGTGTCAACCCTGAGAGCAGGGGCATCCCTTGCACGGCTGCCGGCTGTGGCTCAGGAGGTCGTCCGCTAATCGAAAGGTCGGTGGTTCGATCCCTTGCAGCCTGCATGTCGCAGTGTCCTTGGGCAAGACGCTGAACCCCACATTGCTCCCAATGGCTGCGTGTGAATGTGTGCACGCAATCTGTTTCCAATCAGCCACCGGTGTATGAGACAACCCTCAGCGTCTGCTGATCAAGGACAGATCGGGATGCTGAAGTCAGTGTGTAGATGTCAGTGGAGTAAAGTTAGACTCAGGGAGTGAGGAGAGGAGGCAAGTGGGGAAGTTAATGATGAAGAAACGGGTGAGGGAAAGAATTTCACAAAGGGCAACGACGTAGAAAAGAACAGACTGGAAGTAGAGTTAGGATGAAAAAAGAGAGAGAAGAAATTAAGGAACAAGTGAAGGAGCAAGCAAGACATGAAGGACGTCTGGGAGGATAATAGCATAGGAGTTTGAGATAAGGCAAGAGGTCAGACACACGGAGAGAAAGAGGTGAGGGAGGTCAGAAACACAGCTCCACGTCTCTGCCATCACTGTCTGGATGAGGAAGAGGCTGAAGAAGCTGATTCCCGATTACACAGTTTCGTTTCATCATGCTCCGGAGTGGTACAGTACTCGGCCTAGTTCTTTCATGTAAACATTATTTTTTGCATTTCAGCTACAGACAGAGCTACCGCTAACACACTGCTCTACCACAGAATCAGAATCAGAATCAGAATGGCCTTTATTGTCATTATACAGGATGTACAATGAGATTGGAGAGCTTCTCCTTTCAGTGCAATAGTCAAGTTAAAAAATATACAAAAAATGTATAAGTAAAAAAGGCAGTTTAAGAAGTTGCAGGGAGGCTGTAAATATACAAGATATATACAAGATGAGATGCAGACTTGTGCACAGCACAAGAGGTAGATGGTAAAAAATAGTCCAGATTTCTATGTTGTTCACATAATATTGCACAGCAGCAGATATGTATTGCACAGACACCAGAATATGTATTAATTTTAGTGCAAGTGATGAATGGGTTTTAGTGCAAATGATGAATGGTATATACAGATGACAGGGTTGCAGTGGAGAGTTTGAGCCTTGAACCACACATCAGGCTATGGCGAGTATGGAGTTACCACATGGACACCATAAGAACTGTGGTTGGTCAGCTTAGGCTGCCTCTGTTTCTGTGGGGGTTTTTTTCTTCCTAAAGCTTGTTGATGTGACAATATGTTGTTATGATGACAGTATTAGAAAGTTGAAGAAAGAGTGAACCCTCTGCTCTTTTTCTTCCTCTCTCCACAGAGCATGATCACAGAGTCTTCGTCATACTGACCATTGTATTTTTTGTATTCAAATACTGACAATTAAGAGCCCCAGAGGATTTTTTTAATTTCCTCATGACTTCACTTAGATAATGGGCGAAATAATGTTGTATCACATTGGCTATGTTTGTATATGCTTGCTCTCTTACGTCACTTCCTGCCTCCTGCCAAATGCAGCTGCTTACAAACTGCTGTTTTTAATGTGCTTTTTCTATTAATTATATAGAGGGCATACTATATAGGCACTGTATACCGCACACTTAAGATACTAAGGGACTGTGTATGAATTCAAATCTCGTCAATCCCCACATGTCTCCAGGAGCCCCATTTCCCATGGAGCAGCACAGATGTTCATCTTTGGTCATTTCTGCTCACTGCACATGCTCTCATATCAGCTCAGGACATCCCCTCGACTCTCCACATCTGTCTTTATAGACCTGTTTCAGTACAACTCCAGCACCGATGACACTGCGCTACAACAGCACAGTATCATATATAACAAATGTCTGACAGGCCTGGAACCAGTGTACCATAGTTGCTCATAGCTGTGAGTGTTTGAGTACTTTTCTGATGAGGTAGCAGTTGATTTTAAACTGCAGACTTTCCAAGATCAGGATTTACAAAAATCACTTTCATGTCCATGAGTGAAACCAGCCTGTGCTCGAACCGTAGCAGAGATGAGAACAACCCCTCCCTCCTCTCTATCTACCCTACATTAACATTGCAGATAGAACATTTCCAGGCAGCTCCTCTCAGAGTTGGAGCAGCCAGCGTGCTACTGTACGAGATTCAGAGTGTATGTATACCTGTCTGTCCCTTGTTCACTCCGTCATGGTGCCGTTTCGCTCCGAGCCGGGGGTGAACATGTGAGCGACTGACTGACTGCATCCTCAGTGTCTCTCACAACTGTTAATGATGTGGACATGAATAATTTGTACGTGTGTGCGTGTGCATGTGTGTGTGTTGTGTTGTCAGCTGGGTGTGTGTTGACTGATGAGGTTACACCCAAAGCATGAATAATGCAGAGGACTGTAGGAGTGAGACAGGGAGTCCATGTGTGTGTGTGTGTGTGAGACAAAGAGAGAGAGGTGGGTAATTGGGTGAAAGGAGAGCAGAGAGGAACTCCACTTGGGGATTTGATATAGAGTTGAGGGAGTGAGAAAATAAAGCACAAATGAAACAGAAAGCTTAACACAGCGTACAGTACGTCGTCCTCCTTCTCTCCTAACCTCCTTCATTCTCTTCCTCTGCTCTCTCATCTCCTTTTCCTCGAGCATCTTCTCTCCCTCCTACTGTTTCTCCCCGCCTTCCATCTCCGTCATCCTCCTCGCCTCCCGCCATTCCCATCTCTCTCTCTGAAGGCCGATGAAGCTGGCATGATATCTGAAGAGCCTGTATGTTTTTTGATGCCTGTTAGTGGGCTCGCCTTCTGTTTAGAAACAAACTCAGGCACGCTGCCTGCTGCTAACCAATTCCAACACTCACTTCCATCGGTTCATTCTCTCCAATAAACCCAATATTTGGTAATGGATTAGCTCTTTCTTTTTATAGCTGAGCGCAGTCCAGACTGCAAACACAAATGTCCACCATGATAATCAGTTTACTCAATTTTGGATGTATTGAGCCATGTGTATTGACCAAGCGG
>JBBMOC010000123.1:343926-391426 GCA_037975185.1 Centropyge bicolor
ACGCAGTAGGACCCAATTAAGCTCAACACTCTTTTTAAACTATTATAGTATGAGAGACTATGAAGATATGGTAAGTTTTGTTTATTGATGTTTGTGGGGGAAAAAGAGTAAAAATGTGTGTTAAGTGAGTCAAACAGCTCATTCACTTTAAAGTATTTGGAGTCATGTAAACACAGATGGTTTCATATATAACCTGAATGACGTCATGAGCTTGGCTTGTTCTTCACTAAAGTAGCCCATAGTGTCTCAACATTAAGGATCTGCCATATAATATTTAAATGATATATGTGACCAACAGTGTCTAAGATAGTGCTGAATGTGGCTGGACGACTGATAACCTTTCAGCTTTTATTTTATGTTGCCAATTCACTTGAGAGGCCGAAGCGAGACGTACCTGGGATTTGGCACACGTTGAGGTTTTTCATGTATCTGCAGGATGTTTACGTGGTCGATGTGGTGCAAGGAAAAGACCACTCTCCTTCGCTCTCTCACGCTCAGGCTGCTCGAGGTGACTTGATTTCCCTCCTGCGAGAGTGATCACGCCGCTTCAGGCTAAGCTGAAGGATATAGGGAATTATCAGTGGATCAATACCAACACTTACATCCCCTCTCTGACCTGTCTATCTGAGCGATGGCCAGCTTTCAACACCGTTTTTTTTTTTTTTTCTCGAACTGCCTCGTGCCTGACACTCCAGCACTTGTACTGGCACAGTGTTAAAGCTATTGTGACATCACTATGACTAAACCAGGCTACAATCACAATTTTATGACCTCCAATCCACAGTCATTATTCTGGAGGGGGGGGTTATACAAGAAGGAGTCACTCACTGTCTCATTATGCAGCACTCTGTCATTACAGATTGGTGGATGCTATTGTGAGCAGAGGCTCTTGTGTTGACCTCTAACCTCCCAGTTTTTTTTAGAGAGAAGAAAGTCAATGAGATTCCCTGCTGTGGTTTTATGAAGTGCAACAGGAGGACAGCTGAATATCACTGAAGACACATGGCCCGACACTGATTAGAACTCACAAGTGGATACAGTGATTGTTTGTGTGGATAATTATATGCAGGATTGATTATTCACACAAGTGAGTGAATTAAATGGAAGCCACTTGCTTCGATTTTCAAGACAATATGTCATCATCTACATCAGGAGCATTCAAGTAAAATTTAAAGAGGTCCAGCTGGAGAAAATTTCTTGAAGCAAAGGTCTGGAAGATCATAGTGTCTAACTATTCAGTTTGATATATATTTAAGTAGCCTAGTAGTTGTATCAACCTCTGCATGTATGACTGTCAAATCAAATGAATTCAGGACAATTCCAAAACTTTTTGACAATATTTATTGTCAAGAAACATAGAACTGAACTTATAGATGTATGACTGTCAATATATATAACATTCTCTCATTTACTAAATAAAAATGGGCTGCATTTCAAAATAAGAGAAAATAAATACAATGTGAAAATTGTGCATGTTCAAATAAAGTGCTTCACTTCAGAAAAATAAAATAAAGGAGGAAATGCTTGAATTTCCCCTTTTCTGAAATGAGTCTGTCCATTCCGGATGAAATGTTCTATTTTTGCTGTCCACTTTTCTTTTTTTGGAGAGCACCATTTGTTCATTATTGTCCATCTTTCTTTTTCTTTCTGCCATATTTTCATGTGTAACTTGCCTCTAACTCTCTCATCTGTCTGAACGGTAGAGTCGCAATATTAACCACCTGGAACGCACAGACTTGATTGGCTGAGTGGTATCACATGGAATGGTTTAACTCGCATATAATTGGTCTGTGCGTTTCCTCATCCACTAAACCACTACTGTAAAAACTACAAAAGCTGCGCCGGGTTAAAATAGAAACAACATGTCAGGTTTCAAATCATAACCTTCTGTTTCTGTTTTCCTTCTGGTCCGGGTCCATATGGGACAGCTTCTGGGTCCGGACCCGGACCACGGTCCGCCTGTTAGTGACCACTGTTCTACATTATCGTGGCATGAGGCTTTTCAGACTTTACATTGACATAAATACATTTTAAATTCATTTATCTCACTTCTAATGCTGATTAAATATTAGAAATATTTTACTATTCTCATATTTCCAGCTTCATCATTTTATTTCTTTACACACTACCATCCTGTACTTTCTGTTGAAGCTTGAGTACATTTCTGATAAGATGCCAGTGTGATATTAAATGGCTGGTTTGAGTAGAACAGTCAGTGCTTCCTGTCTAGAAGTGAGTGGTTTGTGAAATTCATTAGTCAAAGCTGAAAACAGTCAGAGTGAAAACATTGCGCTCGGGCGTTATTGGATGACTGTGGCAATCAAACGGGAGGCCTGCATCCTTGTCACCTCCACAAAGCTTCTGTATCACCATGTGAGACAGTGAAGATGGAATAATTTCCCCTAACTAGACCAACCTCTGTAATCACTGATTACCACCTTCTACAACCCCCTGTAATCAGCCTCCACCATCTTATCACAAAGGACTATGTATGTGTGTGTGTGTGTGTGTGTGTGTGCGTGCCCTGCAGGGGAAGGCTGCGCTATACATGTGTGCATGGAGCGTAGGTGGATGATAATGAGGAGGTTTGTTGTTAACCTTAAGAAGATGAAAATGTGAAATCTGAAACAAATACACATTCACAGGCTTCATGGCCCTGCTGCCTGGGTCAATTACTCACACCAGATGAAATTTTTCAGGTCCCATAAAGATCATGTCACCTCCACTTTGTAATAAAAAACTGATACTTAAATTGACTGGAGGGCATATTACAGCTACATGTGTGTTGCCTGTGTGTGCTGTTTCAAATGAAGCCTTAAGTGATGTGTGGAAAAATGACAATATTTAAGCATGAAGGTGTGATAACTTCTGGAGAGCTCTGTCATCAATCATCACACAAAACCAGGCACGTCAATACACACTCTACAGGAGTGCACACTGAGACACACTCCTGACTGGAATCTCACACACAGATCTAAGCAGATAGACACACACGTCAACACACACCCGCTCACAGATGCGAACAATAATACACACTGTAGCTAATCACCAGGCTGTGTTGGAGGAGCCAGCGGAGTGAGACGCTGTATCTCCTCCTGGGTCAGTGATCTGTGTGAATTATAGATCACAGCTTTTCTATCCCAGGTTTTGTAGCCGGGCCCATGGGACACGCTCGGCAGAGAGAGCGCGTATGAAAGGCACATACAGGAAGGAGAGAGGGGAAAAAAGCGAGGGCAGGGGAAGACAGGGTGAACTGTGGAGCACGTTTTTAAAATAGAATATGCAATTTCACACAACACACTGCATTTTTTTTAGAGGGCGCAAATAAACTCTCATAAAAACTGCATTCTTGAATCAGTCTGCTGTGGTTTGGATATTTGCTGATGGATGGATTTCTTCATTCTCAGTAGCAAAGTGGGAAACTGGGTCCCCAGAAACTGAAGGGCCCTGAAAGCTCCAGGCTTAATGTGACTAGTTAGTGCTACATTTGGAGCACTGAAGCACAGTCTCAGCTGATTTTTGATCCTACCTGATCTTGATTCCCTGCCTTGTGATCTATGATGGGAGTAATGGCGTTAAATTAATCGGCGTTACTTTTTTCAGTAACGAGTAATCTAACTAATTACTAGGGATGAGCCGGATACTCGTTTCAGACGAGTATCCGGTACGGATAATGCATTTTTGACAAATACAAGTATGATACGAATAAAACCTGTCAATATCCGTGCTCGTGCTGAAGGAAAATCCTCATTGTGTAACTGACTGTCTTCGCGCTCTGTGATTGGCCAGTCACACACAGCGCCCGCCCCTCCCTACACAGACACGTCTCTTATAACGTATGCGGTGCATTTGACAAGACAGAGCTGAGTGAAAACGGCTCGTGTCGCGTCGGTCACTGCCTCCAGTCCAGTCGTTTTTGTTTTGTTTGTTTGTTTTTTTTACCGTCTGCTTGCTCTTAGTTTGGACGGTGATATAAATCAGTAGGAAAACTCTGCTCGTACTGAACGCGGTGCTTTTGAGAAGAATACAGTGAACAAGGCTGACATATTATTTCCCTGTTTGCCATCACTGGATGTTTGCATGAATCACCAAGTTCACACAGATCATTGAAAAATAAACAGTCTTACAGACCACTTACACACATACACACATATAGCTGAACACACAAAGTAGCCTGTATTCATATTTTTATTGTACATGGCTGCATGCAGTATCTGAAACTTTCTCACTGCAGTTCATAAAAATAAATATAAATATTACAAATTAAGCTTTATATACTGTATATATGTTTTGAATACAGTAGATTAGCAACCAATCCAATTTCAGACTTAAAATAATGTACCGTTTTTAAGTCACACCCATTTCCGCTTCCACTTCCGGTCCAGGCCCCGCCCACTCCGAGTACAGATACAGATACAGATAGTGGTATACTCGCTCATCCCTACTAATTACTATTTCCATCGTTACAACGCCGTTACATTTAAATGGGGCGCGTTACTAAAACTACTCATTGAAACTCTTGTCACCGACTCGGGTCTCAGCCACAGGAGCTGCACAGCTGTTTAGTTTTTTCTTTAAAGACGGAGAAGGGAGGGACGAGACAACCGCATACGTGATGATTGGCTAAAGTAGGATACGCTTTCATCGTAAGCCAATAAGAGGCAGCGTTCGGTTTACGCACACAAGCCGCACACAGCAGCCTCACAGAGGTAAGCTGCTGCAGCGGCGAGTCCAGAGGGAAAGTTGGCGTTTTCAAAATGGAAGTACAGATACTACTTTCTTCTCCTTGAGGTAAAAGGCAAGAACGTACATGTGACGTGTGCATTGTGTCCCGGAGCGAAGTTTTTTTCCACGTCTGTTATTAGCAACTCTAATCTGATGACGCATCTGTCAAACGGTCAAAATCACTTCATATAGTTAAACTGTTTACTTTTATTGTTAAGAAAATACTTAACAATAAATACTAAAAACAGTACAGTCTGTCTACCAGTTGTGGTCTGTTGAGGTTCAATATATATTAGAAGTTCTGTGTAAGTACCTGTCTATGTAACTGACATGTGAAACCTGCCACCTGACATATTTAAACTTTTTTTAAAAGTAACGCAATAGTTACTTTCCCTGGTAACTAGTTACTTTTATAGTGGAGTAATTCAGTTACTAACACAGTTACTTTTTGGGTGAAGTAACTATAACTAATTACTTTTTAAAAGTAACGTGCCCAACACTGCTTGTGATAGCTTTTTTAGACCTTTATCATCTCTGTTTTGTGCTTAAACTGTATGTTTCCTACTCCTAAATGTCTTTCATTGAACTATGATAGTGTGGTAACCATAGACTGTATAAAATATGGACGTAGTGTCCGTGAGGTCACCCATAGGTTTCTGAAGCAAATCGTAGTGCGTAGCCATCTTGGTAGCCTACCTCCGGTTACACCAAATATGGACAAAGAGGTGGAGCAAAGGCGGAGCTGAGGCGGGTCGAATGAACGCTATTGGCTGAAAAAAGCCGCTTTATTCGAAACAATCAAACTAGCTACGGCTAACCAGCTAGGATGTTAAATGCTAAATATCGTCGCTAGCCGGCTAACCCCACGACGATCTCTTTCCCAAACTCAGTGACTAGAATTAGCCGGGGTGACGCCCTTTAGACCGTCAGTGGCTAGTTGTCAATCAAAGTGGCGCCACTTAGATTGACAGCTATGAATTGTGCATAATGATGTATGATGTATATTTTAAACGAACGCCTTATAAAAAAATTCGCCCCCACCCCCAGAGTTGTCATGGAGTAGAAAAACAGCTTATGAGACTAGAGCCATGTTTTGAACCAGGCTGTAAATATGTTTTTTCTGTGGTAAAATCGGACATTTTAACATGGGGCTCAAATGTAACTGACTCCCTTCTGCAGCCTGCTCTAGCGGTTATTCGAGGAACTGCAGCTTTTTTTGCACCTCCGCATTGGCTTCATTTTTCAGCGCCAGGGGTTGCCACTTGGTAGTAACCCAGCATTGAAAATCAGTGCAGGGTTCTGCAAAGATTTGAGACTAATATTTATCCAGTCAACTGAAGATGTGATTCAGTTTGTGCAAAATCAAACAAACATATAACTACTCAAACATCAAAAGACATAGACTTTAATGCATCTAGTGTGTGTTGTGTTTAATAGGGCCTCAGAGACCCTTTACTGCATGTCATCCCCTCTCTCCCTCCTGTGGCTTCCTCTAATCATTTCTTCCTCTGACTCTATAAAACAACTATACAGTTGTCTTTGTAATCCCCCACTGATCATTTCTCAACTTTAGTAGTTTGTTTCATTGTGTCCTTTAAATACTTAACCCTTAATACTTAACACTTTAGGTTTTTCTATACTTAACCTGCTTAACTCTGCAGAGAAAATATATCAGCATATGTCAGATTAATGTCATGCTATATCAAGAATCTATCACCATTTTCTTATTCAATGACTAAGTGATCTTAATGGACCATAATGCACTCAAAATCTCTTCAAGAAAACTGCCCAAATTCCTCTGTATCATTTCTGTTCATGCAGGCGCATATCCCACTATGATAATTGAATCTCAGCGTGATAGTCATTAGTGAGTCATCAGTGCCTCTTGGGTAAAAGGGCAAATAAAAATGGTACCGCAAGCTTAAATTCTGCAATCAGAATGATTCCTGGATGTGTTTTATGCTTTGAGTGGATGCTTGTTGAAAATCAGAACGAGCTGACGGCACTTGGACGAGCCGGCGTGTTTACACGGTCGAGTGTGCACGTTTGTGTGTGGACACGCGTGTGAGTAAAAGCCATTGACTGTGATAATAGAAGTCAATACGGCCCGTGTGATTCTGCATCTCGTGGGAGCGTTTGTCTTTGATTGGAGCGCGGCACAGAATGGCTGACTGCACAGGAACCTTAATTGTCTTCCTGAATCACTGCGCTGTGACTTCTGACAGTAAAGCCGCCATGACCGACTGACTGCGCTCTCTGGAGTACATGTGTTGTCAATTATGGCCCGGCGTTTGATTTGCGAGGTTCTCAGGTGTCAAAGTCAGTTGATGTCCCCCTTATTTACAGTTGGCACACCAGCTTTCCGTTTCTGCGCGGCACATATGCACTTCACGTTGGTAACTGTGGTAGATTTACTACTTGAAATTGAAATCCATATTTACATCTTGGTCGTAGGTGGACCAAGGGAGGCCACTCATTTCAAGCCAGTGTTGAATTTTCGCATTCAGTTTTGCTTCAGTTGTATAAGTTGGCTAAAATATAAATCTTGACAAAAGAAACAAAGGAAAAGATGAGGACTAAAGGACGTCTGATGTCCTATCTCAGGTAATAATAATAATAATAATAATAATAATAATAATAATAATAATAATACATTTTATTTAAAAGAACACAGAGTAAAATAAAAACTCAAGTTAAAAACAAGCGAGAAGGAGAGGTGAAGGTTATGGCGAGAAGGCAGTCTGAAACAGATGAGTCTTGAGTCTGGATTTGAAAACTGGGAGTGAATCGATGTTTCTGATATCAGGTGGGGGGGAATTCCAGAGTTGGGGAGCAGAGCGACTGAAAGCTCTGCCCCCCATGGTACTGAGACGAGCGGAGGGCACAGAGAGGTGGAGGGAGGAGGAAGATCTTAGGGTGCGAGAAGGGGTGGCAATGGAAATAAGGTCAGAAAGATAAGGGGTGGGGGGTGAGGCTGTGGATAGCCTTAAATGTGAACAACAGGATTTTGAATGTAATTCTGAATTTGACTGGGAGCCAGTGAAGCTGCTGAAGGATGGGGGTAATATGGTGCGAGGAGGGGGTCCTAGTAATAATGAGGTAAGGTAACATTGACAAGTTGCCACAGCTTAAACTTGCCCAAATCCATACAAAGGCAGAACAGAGCTGCTAACATCATTTGAAACTTTAATGGTATCCAGGATGGACTTAAAGAGGGAAACACTGGTTATGCTTGTCTTTAACATAAACCATACAAACTAACATAGATAGTTAATGATATGCTAACTCTTGGCCTCAAAAGTAACACTGTAGGTTACTCAAGCCTTAGACAAGCTGCTTACATTAGAGTAGTCAAATACATAGTTTAGTCCATTTTGTCATCATTTGGCTCTTGTGTTTTTGATTTTGAGAAAGTTGAGAAAAGGCCAACCAACCTCTTTAAATGCAAAGCTGGCACATGAGGAGGAACCCAAATCCTGACGGGCCTGCTGTTCCAGCCGCTGTTCAGGGGAGGTGTTTTTTAACAAACAGTCAAATCCCTAAATAATTAAAAGGTGACGGTGATAAGGTCATTACAGTTAAAGCAGGAGCTCTTATCTGAAACAGCCGACTCCTCTGACAGTTCACTCCGTCTGAGGTGCAGTTCGGGGACTCTTTGATGCTGTCATCTCTTTTTTTTTTAGTTCTTCTCTTTGAGTGAGTCTCGCTCAGGTTAACAAAATTCAAACTGTCCACATTCACTAGTGAATTCTCTGACTGCATAGATTTCCCCTCAGGGCTTCATTGCAGCCTGTGTGACAATTTAAAACCAGTCTATGAAGGTTGATTGATTACCCGTGGATCAATACACTTTGAGTTGATTGTTGCGTGAGGTACAATTTTGTTTGTCCTCATGAATGAGTATTGTTTAGAGAAGTGACTGATGCTGACAACTGGACTTTATTGATTTCCTGGGCTTTTGTTGTGTTTAAGAGAAGGTGGATAAGATTTCAGTTTGGCCTCGACAATATAGAATAAAACCACAAAACAGCACTTTTAATTCCACAGGGGGCAGGTTTTATACTAAGACTAAAAGGTTTTTAAGGCCTTAACAGTGAATCGGGGGAGAGTCAGAGAGAAAGGAGTAAGAGATGGAGGAGAGAGTGAGGAAAACGAGAGGGGCAAGATGACAGCAGGGCAGAGAGAGTGAAAGGTACTCGTCTATTTTTACTTGTTATTTTGGCCTCCCGCACGTTGCCTGTCCACCTTGAGAATCCCTTCAACCGTCAAATGGATGCGAGGAAGGGGAAAGGAGAGATTTATGCTGGAAAATCTTTGGAGAGAAGTGAAGAGAACAGAGTGAGAAACAGGGAGGCTGCACTGTGATGTGGAAAAGACTTTCTCTATCAATAACTTCCCCTGACTCATTTTAGACATTCTGGTATTAAAACGTCTAACAGAATGACTCGTTTTCAGTTTCAGATAAGGTTTTATAAACGACATACATGATGATACTTTTCCTTTTGCTTCCCCAGGTTTATGAGAGAGGAACCAACGTGGAGCAGTTCGTGACCCGTTTCCTGCTCAAGGAGTCAGCCAATCAGATCCAGTCTCTCCTGAGCTCTGTGGAGAGTGCTGTGGACGCCATTGACGAGCAGCACAGCCAATCAGGGTGAGCCAGCGAGGGCGTCACTGTGTCAGGCAGTCATGTTTGAGAATGTGTGTGTGTGTGTGTGTGTGTGTGTGTGTGTGTGTGTGTGTGTGTGTTCACATGCGTCATGGCCTTATGTGTAAAACTCAACTTGTCAGCAGTCATTATGGTAACCAGGCCGTGTTTCAATTACAAATCTTTTCTGGTTAAAATATCTGTCGCTTACACACACACACACACACACACACACACACACACACACAAACAGTTTCTCATCTTGTTTATACCATTTTCATCACCCTCTTTCACTCCCTTATTCCTCCTCCTCGTTCCCTGTGGATCCTTCCTTCAACCCTCCAAATTCTTTTGGAAGGTTGGATTCTTTGCTCTTTCTCCACTCTCACTTTCTCTTTCTTTAGCTTTCCACAATCCCACAATATTTTTCATTGTTCATCATTTGATTCTTTTCTTCCCTCCTCCTCTTCTCTCTTCAGTCATCTACCTGCCAAGGTGAGCCCACGGATGTCAGAGAGGCGCAAGGAAAACGTCCCTGACTATCCCCCTAACAACAGAGTCAGTGCCAGGGAGGCTGTCAGGACCATCAACACTGCTTCAGGTGACAAACACACACACACACACACACACACACACACACACACACACTGCAGCGCATGGTTGGAAGCCATCCGTCATGTGCTTGTATCATTAGCCTCATATCCACATCCTTTTCACTGCCGGTGAGCAGAAATCAAACTCTGACTGCCACTCAGCAGTTTTTCATCCACCGTACACAAATACACACAAACCCATACTCTCATCACCACGTGATTTATGCTCCATTGTAAAACACCTCAATCAGCCACCTGCACAGGTCTGATGTAGCTTCCCTACAGCGGACAGGGAATTTCAGATAAATGGGTGGAAAAACGAGGGAACGGGGTTTAGAGAAGAGGGGACAAGGGAGAAAGACACAGCAAGGAAGGAAGCAAGGAAGCAAGGAAGGAAGGAAGGAAGGAAGAGGAGGGCACAATAAATAGATAGAAGGCAAGGCCACAAAAGGAAAAGGTAGAAGAAGTTGGTTCATATATCTTTAAAGGTGTCCAACCTTTAAGTGTATATATGAGTCCAGTCAGCACTTAACACTTTATATCTGCTAGGTTTGCTGCTTTTAAGGTGTGTGTGTGTGTGTGTGTTTATGGATGTGTGCTACTTAAGTTGAGGGGACATAAATCTGTTTAATAAGTCCCATTGTGGGGACTTGCCTTTTTACATTTTTCTGTCAAGACTTGTGTTCAGGTTAAGGTCAGGGTAAAGGTTATTATTATGGTTAGGGCAAATTAATGTAAGTCAGTGTAAAGTCCTCCAAAGTGATGGATGTGTGTGTGTGTGTGTTACAGCAGCTAAAGCAGACACAAATTGATGGAGGCTGGCGGTTCTCTTTGAGGGCGTGCAGGACCTTCGTTGTTCTTTCTCTGTACATTTCTTCAGTCGCCCTCTCTCTATCTTACTTCGTTACAGTCGTCCTCTCCCTCTTCCTCCACCAGCTGGTAGTTAACGCCGCAGAGCACGCTCGCCATGACACTTTGCACCCACTCGAACAAATTGCTCGCTGAAGAAATGACACTTCAGAAGTCGTTGAGATATGGCATGACTTCATCGCTACTTAAACTTCACAGAAGAAGAGTCGAACAAAAAAAAAAAATTACAGTTGAATCAAGGCTTAGAGAGAGGAAAGCCTCAAAGGGCAGAGAGAAACATAATAAATCAGTCCTCGATGTTGTTACTGACACGTGTCAGTTAAAGGTGTTCAGTGCTGTTGTCTCAGGGTCAGTGTGACATTTGGTCCATGCACAGCAGGGTGAGAAACATGGAACAATTTAAGGTCAGCCTGAAAAAAGACTTGCACTCTGTGGTAAACATTATACAGGATATTAAATCTGCGCTATTCAGTTTTCTAAAATTGTATTTTTCATTTATCAAATCAATGTATAATTTAGATTTTGGAGTCATTCATTATTTGTTTCTTGAGTTAATAAACCATATAATTGTTTTTTTTTTCATATCAGTTACAAACTGTCAAATTTGAAAGGCGTAGAGCAGTGACCTTTTCAATGCAAGAACCCACACTGTCGTAATCCTTCACATGGTGTCCTGACTGCTCACCCTTGCTGTTCATCCATCCATATAAATGCATCAATTTATAATCATGCCAATTCAGCTGTACTGGTCTGTTCAAAGAAATGAATAGATTGAATCACTGTAGCTTCACTAATGACAGATAAGAAATGCGTTGACTGTAAGTGCTAATGTACTTACTAATGTAAATAAAAAGGCAGTTCAAGTAAGGCAATGCTTAATTGATAAACCTGCAGTCCTCACCTAACAGATTAGGAACAAGGTGAACCGACTGGAGCACCTTTATTTCATCATCACTGAATCTGACAATGATTTGCAAATTGAAGGAGTAAAATTCTATATTCAAATTTCCTTGTGACTCTGAACTGAAACACCTTTCAACAAACATCTGACTCTCAAATTTGAGATATTGGCGTTCCCACGCACACACCACTGGCGACACATTTTTAAAGTAAGCATATTGAAAAAAATATGAAAACACTTGTATAGCTGATGTTTCCTGTCACTATAGACAAATTACTCATGTTTTATTAATGCAAATGCACATGAACATACAATACCTTCAAATCCAAATCTCAAAACATAAAAAAATGTCCATTTATAAGAGGAAAAAGGAACTGGTGTTTCAGTAGTTACATCTGATTGACTGCTATGGACCAAACATGCATAAACAATAGAGTCAGAGCCATTATTGATTTAGTGAGTGATCGGTCGAGCACTGATTGATTTTCTGTGTTTTAAATAACAAAGTGTTAGACGTGTGACTCTCACACAGCACTAAATCAGCGACACAGAAAACCACAGCCTACAGATGGTCATATGAAGTGGAAATTCTTACTGTTACAGCACACACATGTACCAAGGCCAAGTAAGTGTCATTCGGCATGATTTAGCAAACACTTGAACATTAAACAGCAATTAGTTTACAAGAGTTGATTTGCATTGATAGGATTCTGTGGTTATGGCCTCACTGCTGCAGTAAAGTGAAGAGACTTGGTCTCTATAAAGTTTTTTGTTTCACTGGAATGTCATACACACGCACACACACACACACTGATCCTCACGCTGCTGTCAGACTGCATGGGACATGGCTGTGATGGGTCTTTGTTCTCACGTGGCCTCAACTCTTACAGGATGCTGTCAAAGTACAGTTTATCCCGTGTCTCTAAAAATACATCATCATACATGATACAAGCCATGCTTTGACAAAAGAGGCTTTTCTATTTGCATGAGACTTTGTACCACCCTGATAATGAATGCACTGGTGGAAATACACAGGAACACTAAGAAGAACATAAACCCAGAGAAAAGAGAAATGACAAGGCACTTTCAGTAGACATAATTGTTATGTTGCTGTATGCACTAAAACTGTGTTTGTAGCAGTGAGTATTGGTGCCAATGTTTTGAAATGGGGGCCGGGGGCAAACTTGGAACGGCACTGTACATAATTGGCGAGGAGTCTTGAGGTCATCCCCCAGGAAAAAACAAAGTAATATAAACCTAATTCCCTGCTTTTCTACACCACCTAACCTCTTGGATTAAGACAAGAAACAGACAGAGATCATTTAGATTGAAGGTTATAGAGATTGGGCATAGGAGTGGAATAAAAAGTGGAAAACTATTATTGTCCATATGTCCACATGTTAACTCATGAAAAGTAGAGTAAACACTACGCTGCTTTGAAAAATTTGTGTAAATTGTGTTTATGTGTCTACCCTCCACTACATCCCAAACAATAAAATCAACAAAGTTTATCAAAATATTAATAGAATAGATGTAAAAGAGCCCACTCTGAGTGGGTTCCTTCATGAATGCCCCATCTCCACAGCTGAACCCTGATCAGTCGGCTAACATTTGGTGGCAAAGTTAACTAATGTTGACTTGTAAATGGGTTGGGGATTTCAGTGACAGTACACTTACCCTCCCCACCCCCCAATTTGCTCTGGTTGCTCCATTGCATAACAGGGAATAGTCAGTTGTTGTACTGAAGAACCTCACTGGATGTACAGTATGTCTACACCTAAAACAAAAATGCTGATCTTTTTCTTTATTTTTAAACATTGTTTGGTACCACTCTAACATCTGTATACAAAATATTTTTAGGAGTTTGGGTTTAAGTTAGTCATTTCCTGTTTTTTTTTTGGAAGAACACTTCCTCAGGTGTGTTCAGTTACTTTTCTTCCTGTCGTTGTGCATTTCCTGCCTTAAGGATTGTGGATTAGTTTCACCTGTTGCCCTGCTTGTCTATTGAGCGTGTGTGTTCCTTTACTCTATGGCAGCTCATCCTTGAACCTTGTGTCAAGTGTTCCAGCCCAGTGTTTATTCCATGTCTTGCCTGTTTGTGGACTTTTGATTTTTGTCTGCTCCTATTTTTTTGCCTGTTTGGATGTCCTTATAATTTTTTTTTCTTTTTGATTCTTGTCTGCCATTTAGCTTAGCTTAGCATAAATACTGGACACAAACCACCACATCCTACAGGTGCATATTACACTTCTTAGCCTGCTTAGCCACCTGGATGCACTGGACATGACAATATAAGGATGATTTAATGCCTGCTTTATACCTACATGGAAGTCCTTTCTGCTGAATTATTGATTAGCCTGTCCTTGGGCAAGAATGAATTAAGAGACATTGTCTCTTGTTAATTGAGCAGTATATCCTTTAAACAACTCGCTCCACGATGTGTGACCTTTGACCTTGACCAAAACCAATGTGTTCCTGGGCAATGAAGTAGCGTCTAGTGAGCACTGTGTATGACTTTGTATTACACCGACACAGTCAAACTCAAACCAACAGACATACCTGACATTTTTTAGTTAGTGACATGCGTTGGTCTGATTTCCAACAAGTGAAAAGTTTCAGTAGAAAAATCGATTCATGCTGTCAACTTGTGCAGAAATGACAGCTCAAACAGACAGGATTTTCACTTCTTCCTCTTTCAGAGTCCAAACATTTGTCACCTGTCAGGGGAGTGTATTCTGGGACATATTTGAGTTTACAGCTCGTCAGAAAAGGCCACTGAGCAAACATACTGCGAACACACGCTTGGATTATGTTAACAGGGAATTACAAGTAACAGTTTGGGTGATGTTTTCATGTTGCTTCATGTTGGACCACTGTGTTGGTTCAAATTGGTCACCTCCTGTGCATCATCTGTTCATCTCTTCATGGGAACTCTAAAACCTCAGAGTTGCCAAGTTAATCGGCAACAGCACCGGGTCCCTGTGAAGTTCAAGGCTTCGCTTCAAGGCCCAGGGAGCTCGAGACAGATGGTGATGGACAAGTTCAACATCAACCCAAACAAGCACTACATTTCCTCTGCGCAGTAAAACTTCACATGAAAGCCATTTCAGTCCTCATTTCACTAAACATTAGCGTGTTGCAATGGCTGTTATCAGGTTTGATTTCAGCACAAGATGTCATCATATTAACAGCTATGCAGCTTCAGAATCGCTGGAGGAGAACACACTGCTTGGTTGGAGCTTTTCCCAGCTGGTTTGGGAATTTGAACTGGAGTGTTTCCGGTCATTGTTCATGCTCTGATGAAGACGTTTGGTAATATTATGTAACAGTATAACAGTTGTGGTGTGGTTTATGTCTGCTGCAGATAAAAATGCCACACTCACAACAGTGTAGGCTTTAGTTTACTGAAACGAGAAGGGAGGTCAACGATCACTTAACACAATAGCAGTGAGCATATTTATAAGGAGATTTTAAAGTATTTATTACTGTATATATCATTAATTCCTCCTTTGAAAAGGACGTAACTGATATATACTGTTGATAACACAGAGGAACATAACTGTAACCATATCGCTGTAATTACACACATGAACAAAGGTTTGTCACAGAGCATTTATTAACTGTTAATGCAAGTACAAATCATTCACCGTCACGTTTAAAAATATTCATAAATGCGGTTCTTGTGCGCCGAAGTTGTTGGCCTCAGAAATGGTGACTCTCTTCTCATCTCTCAGTCACCCCCCCACCTCTTTTCTATACTGTAGGCTGTAAAGCAGCTGTGACAGCTGAGGACCCTGATGTCAGCTGCACTTTGTCTCGAGTCAGGACAAGTCGATTGATTAATGACTCTCAAGTACTTCTCTCTCTTCTCTCTCCCCCACTCGCTGTCCTTCTGCTCCAATATATATGAGTTACTCCTGCACTCCTGAGTCACTTCTTCATCGTCCCTCTCTTATAGCTGCACTGTATGCATATGAAGTCTCTCTCAAGTTTTCTTATCTCCCTTTTTTTGTGTCATCATAGCATATAGAGAGGTGTGTGTTTACGAGGTGTGTTTTCACTCTGAATTGATTTGAGTCTCTGCAGAAGCACAGACGAATAGAAGCGGAAAAAGACAAAGCAGTGAGTGGGAGATGAGGGGGGGTGAGAAGCAAAGAGCGAGGAAAAGAGCAAGAGGGAGAAAGAGAACAAGGAGCTTAAAATATCCGCCGCCGCCTTTAAGGTGAATGCTATATTGTTACTGCACTGCAATGCTTCAGTGCATATCTCCTAAGTGAATGTCTCACTTTGCTGAAGACTTTTAATTCTAAGTGAACTGCAGTTTATTGTTCAGTGCTTTCACAGCCACTGATGTACTTGCAGCCAAAGAGTGTAGGTACTGTATGTATTGAGACATTTTCCTTTGAGCCCTAATTGACTCTTAGTCACATTTAACATTACAAGATATGACTACTATTGTTCTAACTATAGCCCCATGCACACCAATACAACATGTGGAGAAATGGGAGGCTTGACCTACATAATGAAGAAATTATTTTATGCAGGGGTCTTTGCGTACACATGTATAGTGTGCATTTATATGTGCACGTCCATTTGTGCCTGCCTTTACATGGCTGTGATGCAGAGGGGAGTGGAGCTGCCATATGTTTTCCAGTCTGCTGAGACAGATGTTTGCACAACCCCAAACAAACAAACAAGCCCAGTTGCTGGCGTAAAATTTAAAATGGGCATGTATTTTTCATAAAACAATTACATTTTTCAGTTTCAGTGTTTAAATGTTTAAAGGTTTAAATGATTTGATTAAAATCTGTTTTTATCAACGTTTGACTGGGATGATGTATTTATCCATGACAGGTCCTGATAAAACTGGAGATGGTATTTCAGTGGGTGGGAGTGGACTAGTCGGCCAGTATGAGGGGGGGGCAGAGGAAAGGCCCTCACCTTGTTAACACACACACAGTAAATGTTGGCTCTCCACTCTATTCTGTGTTGTTCAGCTTGTGTCCAGTTGAGCTTTAATATTTCATATCTGAATCAGTACCAATCACATTTTTTGCAGCAAAATAAAATATTTTGTCATGAAGAATTGAAATGCTGCTGAGTATGACACACCGTCTACAGAAAGCCAAAACTCATCAAGAGAAAATCCAAGGATAAGCACGTTCAGATAATGTTGTGCAATACTAATCAAGTTCTAAGATCAAGAGGAAGGGTAACCATGGTTAAGGGGCATAAAAAAAGAGAGCAGCCTCACCACATTTATTGTGGGAAACAATCAAGATAGTTTTTGTTGGAGTACAAAATGAAAAGAAATCAAAGACACGAAAAGAGGAGAGGGCTTTAAAAGTCATTCTAAAACATACAGATAGTTAATGTAGTAGGTGCAAGTCATGATTTTCTTCAGGATCCTGGTTGCAATTGCATTTTAGAACTCTAATATTCTTATAGATTTTTTAGGCAATGCAGTGAAGGGAGAATTACAATAATGTAGGTGACTTGTAATAAAAGCTTGCAGTTGAAATGGTCTAACTTTGGCAACATTCCAGATAAAACTAATAATTTTGTGGCCTTGTTAAAATGACAAATAAGTTCCAATTTTAATATTATTTGTTGGGACAGGATGCAAACTCCATTATCTGGTGTGAACACACCAGTATACCATGCCTTCTCTGTATCTGCATTCTTATCTTTTGGCATGCAGCACATGATGTCCAGCTTTGGCTATGAACTTTGGCATTACAAATAAATCATATGATGATGACCGTAGGTTCTAGTGTATCAAGTCTGCCTCTTCATTCAGGTCCAAAACTAGTTGGCCTGGAGCAACAAAAAAATATCCAATCAAAGATGAACAGAGGTGAACAAGCTAGAACAAACGTTTGTGAACCTTTCTGTCACTTAATTTGAGAGACAGTGTAACGGCGGACCTAACAACATTTAAATACTGGCTGACACAGAATGGAAAGTTAAATTAAGTGAATGTGGAATATCTCAAATCAGGTTTAAGTGAGGAGAAAGTCAACAGAGACCGCCCTCTCCTCACTAGATTCGCAGTCTGTAATTCCTCACACACTTCTATAATTGACTGGGACACTTATTTTCTAAGTCCATCGAAATGACCGCTGGGCTTTTATCTTCAACTGTCTCCATGGTTACAGACTATGGTTTAGTGGATGTATGTGTGTGTGTGTGTTTGGGGTGGAGGGAGGGAGCTCCTAATTGACTGGCTGTTAAAGCTTTTAATGAAGAGTGGGCAGCCAGCTCTCCAATTAGCTGTGAGGGGGCCATCAGGGGATGAAAAGAGGACAGCAGCTCAGGAGAGAGTGGAGGAGACTGGAGAGGAAGAAGAAGAAGGAACTGAGGGAGGAGAGGAAATCATAAGGGGCAAAGAGAGACAAGACAGAGATGTTCATCCGGTGTGGGGTGGATCAGAGGGCAACAATCCGTTTTCTCAGCGTTCTTCAGTGTTATTTCACAGCTTTTCAGTCATACAAAAACACACAAATAAGCAAGCATCATCAACGAAGAAACTGAGAAACAAAAGGGAATTTTCCAGTTCTTCTCTGCACATTTCTCTATAGGAGTTAATACACACTTGAAGGTACAATGTTAAGCATTTTTACAATACAACAAGCTTTAAAGGTGGCCTGTGGAGTCTCGTAAAAGTTATGTTTACATCAATTATAACTCACCAAAACACATAGTATATATTCTTGAGGTTAAACAATGTCTTGAACACATTTGCAAAGCCAATTGTTCATTGTTAGCATCCATGTTTGCTTGCTTGCTCATAGTCTTTTCCTTCCTTGCCTTTATTGGCATATTATGTTTCTTGGCACTTTACTGCCACCGATGGTTGTTCAGCAGTATAGCATGAAGCCAAGGGCATGAATTTCTATTTTATCATGTAAACAATAGGAGGCTCCACTGGATAAAATATTATCCCATAGAGGTACACATAGCCAGCAACTCCACAGTGTACTTCTTAATTGTAAGTTTTAAATACCATAAAGAAATAAGAGCATTAAGGAGAAGACAAGAAGCTCTGCACAAGTCCACCATCTTTAAGCCCTTTGTTAAAGATGTTTAAAAAAAAATGCAGCATCCTCTGCACGACAAGAGGCATCCAGCTTCAAGGGAAGTGTGTTTTTATTTCTGAGAAAAGTTCAGAAAAGTTGAATTTTTTACAGTAATCATTCAACTTCTTTATAATGAATTATGAATTCTTGTGTTATTATTATTTGTCCATAAATCGTCCAAGAAGCATCAATCTGTACCACCAATTAAAATGTTGCAAACAGAGCTTAATTCTGTTCTGATTAAATGTATGTCTCACTATACGGAGGTGGGTTCATATCACTCCATTATTCTTTGTAGTTCTTGATAGATGATAGATGATAGACTTGGTCTTTCTCCCCGTTGGAAGTCTTCCTTTCTGAAAAGTAAACACTTTGTGCCAAAGTGAAATACTGCTTTAAGACCAAAGCTAATTAAGTAGAGCCCAGTGTGGTTGGGTATCTAAAAATCGCACTGGAAAAAGAGCCAATTAAACAGAGCACCTCAAAGGAGCTGGCCTCCCATCCGTCCATTGCTTTACTGTCTTTAAGTTCCTTCCCATAAACACTTATAATTGCCTATTTATCAGACGCTTCGGAACTCACGCTTTACATGAAATAGGTCAGGATGAATAATGGAAATGAAAAGAGAGAAAGATGAGAGAGGAAGAGCAAAGATAGTTTATTATTATGTGGAATAGTTCTTCATGCAGTACCTCCTCAGTGTAGCTGTGTATTTACTGCACCTAATGTGTTTGTTAACCATAGACCAATCAGGACCATAACACTATCTGTGGCAGCATCTTATTCATAGCATAACTGATTTGACTAAAAAAGTCTTATTGTATTTCAAGATGAGAAAGATTGAAGCTGTGCAGAAATATGCACGATATCCAGTTGTATAGAAAGAAAGACGGCCCTGCTGGTGTCAGAAGTGCAGTACATTGATATTCACTGATGAACTGCTCAGATTTAAAGGCTAAATGTATTGCAAGAAAAATTTGATGTGATTTGATGAAAATTGAATTTTTTGACTAGATATTGCGAAAAAAAAAATTGAATAAATGTAGTGCAGCTGCATCAGATCCAGACACAATCCAGAAACAAGTCAATGTATATTGGTGGTACATTCAGTGTATTTAGACAGTGTCTGTGTGTGTGTGTGCTCTGCAGGTACAGTAGAGGTGAGGAAAGAAGGTCTGGAGGCTCAAATCAACCGCCTGGCTGAACTAATCGGACGACTGGAGAATAAGGTAAGGAATGTTGTACAGATCACACACACACACCACGCACATACTGTATATACCTGTTTTGATCATTTAGGAAGATATTGCATTGCCCTACATCAGTTACCTAGAGACCGTAACTACTACATGCTCAATCCTAAACCTGATCAAGTCTTAAAGGATAAAGCTGGTGTTTTTCCTTTTGTCAACAAATCACATGAAAGAACAAAACAATTGATTCTGTCAACATGTTTGTCCGTATCCAAAGTCTCATATATCCTCCACCTCTGCTGCAGAGCTCCATTGATTTCCAGAAACTGTTACACACCAATGAGACACACTGTTGCACTGGCTGACATATTCCTTCAATACCATGAACACACACACTTTAATTTTTATTCTGAGTCAATCCCACATACACCATCCTGCTGTCATAAATATTCACACATCAACTGTGTTAGTCCACAGAGGGAAATAGTCCCCAACAGTTGGACAGATGTTTTTGGAAAGTTTAAAAAAAAAAAAAAAAAAAGTATTGAGAGAATATTGAGAGTTTTTTTTATGGGATTTGTTGACAGTAAGAAAAAAGAAAAACTGTAACCTACAACCTCAAATCAAGGAGTTGAGTCCCCGTAATGTGACTGTAGGAACATATTATTGTCCCAACAAAATTAGAACCACAAATACACAGACCGTCTATCATGGTATTTTATTTTAATAGACTTAATAGTATATGCAAATATATATTAATATAATAATAAATAATAAATTATAATATATATTCATTTTTGATAGAAGCTTGCCACATGCAAATTCAGGAAGAAACATCCTATTAAGTAGATCAAATATAAACCTAACCATTTTTTAAAAGTACAAATAAATATAAATGAATATAATTGTACATAGAATGAAGTTGCAGTATGTGCAAAAGGATCTGTTCCACTGTTGGTTGCTCCTTTTATTTTTAGAACAACTCCTCCCTTCGACTGCCAAAACTCCTCTATCTGCTACAAACAGCACAAGCCAGTGATCTTGTCCTCACATTTAGCTTTTTTACGTAGTTGTCAGCATGCGGGGGATTTTTAAGTTAGAGTTGTTTCACTGGTCAAATTATGCCAAAGCAGAATGCTGAAGTTGAAGGTCTGCAGAGGACAGGAGAAAAGAGAAATGCAGAAGGAGGAAGACACAGGGTGTTGATGAGGAGGGGAATGAGGGGATTGGATGAAGAGTTAATTAAGACTAACTGATGGAGAGGAAAGGATGGAGAGAGGGAGCGGATGAAGAAAGAGACAAGGAGGCAATTAAAGGCCCGGTGTCCAAACTATTGCACTATGTCTTTTCCATTCACCCTCCTCTTTGTAGCTGCTCTCTACTCCCGGATGCCTCTTCGCCCTGCTCTCTTCCTTCCTCCATCTTTACATCTATCACTCCTCCCTTACATGCCTCTTCAACCACTCCTGCTCCTTTGTCCTCCTCCCTCCCTCTCTCTCTCTCTCTCTCTCTCTCTCTCTGCATTGCCTACATCTCGTCCAGTGCTGAACATGTTAAGGCTAATGGAGCCCCAGCAGACTCAGGTGTCTCAACAGCCGAAAGAGCTAAGAATAACTAAAGACAACGTGCTGCCGGAGGGGGGAGGGGGATGTGTGAAGAGAGAGGGGAAATCACATGACGAAAATAGAAAATGAGATGAACAATAAAAAAGAATAATGAGTGAGCGTTTGATCAGGTTTGATAAGGTAGAATACCTGCTTGTGTTAACAGACCCCTGTCTCCAACCATGGTCCCTGTTTAGAAATGACCTCTAGACCCTGTCACTAGATGCTAATTTAATATACTTGTAACAAATTGCCCTGGTTTAAGTGGAATGGTTTCACTCAGTCGAGTGACCTCCAGTTTAGAAGAAATGATTGAAACGCCTTCAAGTAGAGAATTGTTCAATAATCACCTGTGACCCTGAAGCTCTCCTGAGGGCCCCATTCTTCCACTCCGAGGCTGACCTGTTTACAGGGACTGTGGCACAAAGGCACCATCTCCTCACAGCTGAATAAACACAGTAAAGTCTGATTTTTACCTGTTTTGACAGGAATGTAAACTCTCTAGAAATTATTTATTTATGGGATTTTTTTACTCCATAAAAGTAGCCAGTAATTAATTGAAGCGTGAAATTTTGTGCCAAAGGAAAAGTAGAGTTGACAGCGACCGTTCTTTTTCCATTTCATCAACAAGCTAAAT
The DNA here is from genome assembly GCA_037975185.1 of Centropyge bicolor. NCBI lineage: Eukaryota > Metazoa > Chordata > Actinopteri > Pomacanthidae > Centropyge > Centropyge bicolor. The sequence goes on from JBBMOC010000123.1 coordinate 366,174, forward strand.
CCAAAGTAACTTATAATTAAGTCAGCTTCCAATAATGTCCCAGTAAGCAATGAAGTATAAATAAATAACAGTGAAATGAAAGGTTAAATGAAGCTTTAGTGTAGATTATCATTAGATACTTACTGGGTACCCATGTGTATAGTACAAGCCAAGGTACAACAGGCAAGGGAATAAGGGGCTAACTACACCTGGTATAATAATTAGACTCATTAATAATGTTTTTCTTATTGCAATGAGTCATGGTGTCATTTCATTTAATACCTTGATGTACTTACAAAATAAGAAATACTTTGAAAATCATTTAAGAAAACATTTTTAATATGGAATCATTCATTATTGTTAATGTCATGTACATTATTGTTGTTGCAGAGGAATAAAACATCAGAACGTTTATCAATATGTCCTAGGAAAAAACACAGAAAAGAAACATTATACATCATACATTTCCACCCTTTTTCATCCCCCTGCACCCCCATACACTCATACACATATCCATGCAAACATGCATCATGGTTAATTAAGAATCGTCCCATTGCGCGCCCCCAGCAAGATTTTTCTTATAATAATTTTCTTAATCGAACAAATAACAGTTGAATAGTTAATCAAGTCCAATCGCACAGTCGTTTCTCTCAAAAAAATATGTATGTTTTTACATTGTTCAATGAGTGTTAAAGACTTTTTAAAAGGTTTGAAGTTCAGAAGGCAGCACACTGTTGAAGATTTATTGCCAAGTTAGGGATTTACAGTAAGGAAAAGGATTGTGATTAAATCCTGGAGACTTTTCCGACCTTGCAGTTTATGGTCCACTAACTAGATGTGTTGTCTTTGTTTTGGCAGCTGAGCTCCCAAAAGCACCTTGGCATTCATGGTCATTCATTTTCTGATATAAAAAGCAGGTGGGAGAGCTGCTTCGGAGAGCCGGTAGGAAGAGTTAGAAGAATTCTGGCAAGAGTTTTTATTGGTTAATCCAGCCCTACCGTCAAGAGAACAGTTTGACGTTTTGGGAAATGTGCTTATTGACTCTCCTACAGAGAATTAGAACTATACCACTTTATATTTTTATAGTAAATATGATGCATTATATCTCGCATTGTAACACATTTTGTCTTATTTGTTTAATCTGCACAAGTTGTGGTTTTACAAAGACAATTCGTAGAGTCTCTGCTAGTTATCAACTGAATGATGAAGACTTCACTCGGTCACTGTTTTTGGTCAACAAAAGGTTCCCCTATTAAACCGTGGTATAATGTTAACGTGGGCTTTAAAGGTGCTGGTGCAAATTTTGTTTTTTACAAATCCCGGCTAGCTGTTTCTCTCTGGTTTTGAATCTTTTTTAATCTTTATGCTTTGCTAAACTAACTGGCAGTATTTTTATATTTAACATACAGACGTGCAAGCAATGTCGATCTTCTCATATATCGCTCAACAGAAAAGCCAATAATAGTATTTCCCAACTATTCATTTCATTCAAGCTCAAATATTAGTCACGCATCTTTCAACAACTTAAAGGCAGAAAGATTAATACAGCTCTGAAGCTAAAAATTCAAATGGCCTTGACTCTATAAAGAAGACGTACTCAGAGCATATAATGACTATTGATGGGCGATATTTTCTAGTGCATAACTAAGAAAGGACGATATTACTGGCTTAAGGTAGAGCTGAAAATATAGTCTGCTAAGAAAATATGTCTAATTCTTAACCTGATCAATGATTTCAAGGATGACTTCAAGCAACATTTTAGAAATACAGATATTTTTTCTCTCTCTCTGAATTTAATCCAGGGCAGAAATTTAAGTAACACGACATATTTCAAATACATTATACTGTCCTACTTTTATTGGGAGGTCTTGCAAGATTGCTACATTTTCATATGATTTTTTACAGTGATGAAAGTTTCTCACTGCTCATTTAAAAAAAAAAAAAAAAAAAAAAACGTCACAAAACTTTTCTGCTGGAAAGTGTGTTTTCAGAATAATCAGAGCTAAAGAAAAGCCAGTGAATCGGCTTTTTCTGCTGGATTCCATTTTCAGACCAGCAGACAGTATTCTGCAGTAATCATATCAAAGCCAAGTATTGCTTTGAGGAGGCTTATTGAATGTGGCTTTGTCTTTGTCTCTCTGTTTGGCCTGGTATTACCTGCATGGATCTCAGTATTAAGACCGTGCAGGAGTCTGGAAGAGGAGATGATATTATCACACTGCGTCAGAGTGAATCATGAATTGTTTACTGAATGAATAATAAGCCAGCTACACACTGAGTGATGTGGTGCCTGGCGAGATGAAAATAGTGGCCTGTGTTGGCACCACTGCTCTGTGATAACACACTGGAAATCCTGTTACCTGCGAACTCTCCTCAAAGTGGCAAATTCATCTCGCCTCTGTTGCTCACTCTCACTTCCACACCCCCCCACCCCCCCGCTGTATTCCTCCGTGCTCCCTTGGGAGTTTGTTTGTTCTTTTAGTTGCAAAATATCATTATATATTACTTTCCGCGTGCCGACAAGAAAATGCGTTTGTCACCTGGAAAAGTCGGTCTCAGGATGACAGCCTTTCATTGTACTTGCACACATGGTGTAAGTGACGCTGAGGCTGAATACTGACAAGCACAGTGGTGCAGCTTTCTGCTCTTTTTTCAGCTAAAGAGTAAAGCTGTCTTTGACAAACTGTTGGAATTTAGCTACACCGCCCTATTTGTTGTGTCCTGACTCTGAGGATTGGGATCCAGGCCTATCCAGGGATCTGTTAATGGATCTGTATTCAAATCACATCCTTTCTTTACCGAACTCAAGTGCGTGCCTTCTACAGTGTGAACATTTCACTCCATGTGTGAGGGTCTTGATCGCCCCTTTAGGAGTGAGTCTGTTTTGATGCTTGAGTTGAAAATGCACATTCCAATAATTCCAACAAACCTTCAGGGTGCAACTTGTGTTTCTGGCCGTGCTTTGACACAGCTGTACAACCAATAGTGGACTGAAAGTTTTCATGGTCTCATCAACTCCAGCAGAGGGCTACATCTTCTCTGCAATCCCATTATTTAAATAATAGCCTTCTAAATTTGGCTTATTTTTCACCCACTTGATCGAAATACTAAATGTCCTGCTACATATAGTTAAATAAATCTAAGTATCACATCATCAGCTTTTTTTTTATTTAAGTGAAGAACACTAAAGAATATAAAAATGAAGAAATGATCTCCTCCAGTCTGACTGTCAATGGAAGTAACCTTTTTGTTCAGAGGAGGGATTTTCTTTTTTTTTTCCGAACTCATGTTTTTAAATTTGTTTCCTGGCATTATATGGGACACTTGAGGTTCAGTTTGCGCAATTTAAATATCTAAAAAGACAAATCAGCTGTGAAAGAGGTCGATCATTGTGACGAACCGACACAGCACTAACTCCTGTCTGTGCAGTTTCCCTCAGCTCTGCACAGCATTTTAGCATCCTTCAGCTCTTGTTTTGACTTTACAACCAACAACATTGTTATTTCAATTCCCTGTTATAAGCATCATTTCCAGGCAGACGGCTGTTGCCATTGACAAAGTTTGCAGACAAAGTTTGCGTTGAGCTGGTGAACAGGGTGCAGCATTTAATGGGTAAAGACCAAGCTGTTTTCATCAGACCAAAACAGAACTAAAAAGCGAGTGGATATTCAGATTTCTTTAATCCAAATGAATGTTACTGTTGCTCCCTAACTGCTTCGTATACACAAGTCATATCCTGAAGCCATAAAAACAGTGTTTTTACAGTCAGTTTTTTATTCTCAAATCAGTTCATGTACTATGTCATTATGACAAAACAAAGTGTCCACCTTGAAAAAGATCTACTGGTAAAACAGCTGCAGGCTGATAAAGAAAAGTGCAGACAGTGAGTGTTGACCTCTCGAGTCTTTTATGTGCAGCAAACAACCAGCACGCAACACCTTCTATTTCAGTCCAGCTGTGACCACAATCATTCATCTGGAACTCAGTGTGTTTCTGGTAGCTTTTACAGTACGAATGTGTGTGTGTGTGTGTGTGTGTGTGTGTGTGTGTGTGTGTGTGTGTGTGTGTGTGTGTGTGTGTGTGTGTGTGTGTGTGTGCCCACTGTGCCAAACCCCATTGCCTTGACTTTCCCCGCTGCGTTTGGTAAAAATGTCACTTACCCTGCAAGTGATGCAGAAACTATTCATTCACAGTCGCAACAGTGAAAGTCATCAGTAACCTTGGTGACAGAAACCTTACTGTGATTTATTAGACCATGTTTATGTAAGTCTGACTCACAGGCTTTGAGAGCGGAGAACTGCAGAAATCAATGTCTCGTCATCTTCACACACAGACACATAAACACACTGTACTATTTGCCCACCTGGATTTACTGACATCTTGTCTGAAGAGCAGATTTGAACTTAACTATTAATATCTCCCTCATTTAAATCTTGAATGTGAACAATTGACAATCTAAAGAGAGAAAACTCATCATCTAAAGAACTTTTTTTTTAACCTTTCCAAAACAAAAAGAGCAAAAGTGAAAGAAGAAGAAATCGCTCTATCATCACATTAGTGTGTCTGGCAAAGTAGTTTATTATCTGCAGTAGTAAATTAACATGATAAATAACACTTTAAAATACATTATTTTTATTTTTGATACTGGTACTGACTCCACACTGCAATGCATGGACAGTGTGGCTCCTTCATTTCCATGTCTTCTTACATGGATCGTCAACTGTGAGGATGTTTTTTATTTTTGCCTGCATGCAGCTTTAGCTTTCTTTTAGCATTGCATCATACATATAGTTACCGTGTGCATAGTTAAGCCCCTTTCAGAGCACTGCTTAAAACTTGAATAGAAAAAAACATGCATCATTTTAGACTGCTTATGTGCCATGTGGCAATAATGAGCTTGACAGGTAGTAAGTGAGGGGGGGGTTAGTGAAGGTCAGTTTAGTTCTTGATGACATTATAAGCTACATCCCCTTATTTAGCATGCTGGCTTATAAAAAATAAAGTAATTCCTAAAATACATCTCTCCAGTATTATGATGCTCAGTTAGTGTTCTTGTATGTTTAGATCTTTCATGCTGATATAAGTCACTCAGTTTCATTTCGGGGTTCTCTCGTTGGCATGCATCCACCTCCTCTCTCAACCCTCCTCCCATAATCCCTGCTCAACTTATTTTCATCTTGAAAGGAGCTCATGTCCTGCTTTCATGCTTGTTTTTGCTCTCAGCGTGTCCACTAATACCTCTCGTTGCGAGTGACTAATGTCTGCTTCAAGCTGTGGTTGTAGTAGTTGCTGTCGTTGGTCTCGTTGATTGACATGTTGCTGCTGTTGTTGTTGTTGTGCTTCTCCTTGCAGACGGTCTGGTTTGATCTGCACCAGAGGCTAACAGACACAGATGGCACTGCCAGCGCAGTAAGTAGACACTAAATGAATAACCGTTGTTCATTAAAGTGCAACACACAGCCCGAGGTGCAGCATTACTTACTGTGGCCTCGCAAAGGCCAACGACCACTGCAGCAGGACCTCAGGCTGGGTGTTACAAGGCCGAGACATGACTTTGTGATGTAATTAACATGGGACAGCATGACCAGCGGCATCCAAAAATAATCTAGTTCTCGGTGCCCGTCCCATGAGCGCCGATCTTTTGAATTAGTTCCCAGGAAATGTGCTTGTTTTGTTTTGTCGTCTAGCCCTGAATAATTAATAGATGCAGAGTATTCTGGAAGAATTAATAGCATCACTACAATCACAGCTTACAACCTAACACTTAGAGAAAATATCATATCAGCTGTCCTAGAAAAATACAGCATATTCAGCGTGTGTGATAATGTTCAATGATTCATATGAAAAGCCATGAGCACTGTGTGGGCTTCTTCTATTCAGCCTGTATTTGGATTGAATCATAAATCAGAACGTGTTCAGTTGCAGACGCTCAACTATTTGACACCTTTCTCAGACATAATTTCACCCAGTACCGCTATCAGATACAGCACTTGTATGCCTGCAGTGAAGTAGAGATAAGAGTGTGAGGGTGCAGTCAATACAGTCAAAAGCTATCGTGCAGGTCTGGATGCCTGCAAAAAGCCAGGAGGAATCTGTATCTAGAAACACAGATTTATTATATTGCATGCACTTTTCATGAAACCCTCTGCAGCTCAAACATGACAATAGAGAAGTGCTCGCTCTAAAAAGAGCTCAGGGGTGTCGGTCATGTACATTGATTCTTGCTGATGAAACAGGCTGCAGCATTACTGGCACCAGTGTAAAGTTACAGTACATTTACTCCAAAACAAGTGACAAATGGATCCTGGAAAAATGTATTCCATGTGATTGTGTTATCCATAAAAAGTCACTACAATAGCAGATGCATACAGCTTTGATTCACTACTGAAGCCCTGTGTATGCATCCTTTCCATCAGAATTATAAAGCTGTGTATGCATGGTTTTCTTTTATAAATCTCATTCATGGAACTGGGCAAACATGCACAAGCCTCATTTCCACCCCCAATGTTCAAACATGCATTTAATCATTACTACTCAGTACATCTGTCAACAGAAAGAGTGGCAAAGAAGTCCAGCTTTAACAATGGTACCAAATCAGCGAGTCTCTCCAACGATGTCAGAGCAGCCGTCATTACAAGCGACATCATTACTCTCGACTCTGGCTATTTATAGCACATGCATCATGAATTCATCACATGTACCTGTGATCTGAACGTCAGCAATATGATCAATAATTTAGCTGATAGCTCTGTTATGAAAATGGATTTGCTTCACAATAAAGGATAAAAACTGATACATACACACATGGTGAGAAAGTGTAAAATGATGCCTCCATTGTAAATTAAAAAAGAATGATAATGTTATCAAAAGGTTTGCTACCTTCAATGTGGAAAAATGGGGGACATCTTACCAGTGGCCCCAAGCTTGGGAGACCGTGGACATGAGATTTTGAGTGTCATGTGACACTCCATTTTCTACATTCTGGACCAGTTTATGCTTTGTATGCATCAATTTCAAGGCCTCCGATAAAGTTAAGTAAATATAGACTAAATATTTATAGGCATCATTAAATGAGGTAGGTCTGTCCTCAGAGCTGTCATCACGTGTGTCTGGAAAAATGGCTCAGTGTAGCTAATAGGGATGAGCGAATACACCACTATCTGTATCTGTATCCGTATTCGGAGTGGGCGGTGCCTAAACCGGAAGTGGGTGCAGAAATGGGTGGGGCTTAAAGCTGTTCATTATTTTAAGTTTGAAATTGATATGGATTGATCAGCAGTTGCTAATCTACTGTATTCAAAGCCTATATACAGTATATCTCAATAATAGTTATATTATTTTCATGAACTGCAGAGAGAAAGTGTCAGATACTGCATGCAGCCATATACAATAACAATATTAATATAGGCTAATTTGTGTGTTCAGCTATATGTGTGTATGTGTGTAAGTGGTCTGTGAGACTGTTTATTTTTCAATGATCTGTGTGAACTTCATGATTCATGCAAACATCCAGTGATGGCAAACAGGGAAATAATATGTCAGCCTTGTTCATTGTGTTTTTTGTGCTCAAAAGCACCGCGTTCAGTATGAGCAAAGTTTTTCAGCTTCATATCACCAGCCAAACTAAGAGCAAGCAGACGGTGAAAAAAAAAAAAAAAAAAAGTGCAATCTGAGCGGAAGCATTGACCGACGCGACGTGAGCCGTTTTCAGCTCTGTCTTGTCAAATGCACCGCGTACGTTAGAGAGACGTGCAGGCAGAGACGTGTCTGTGTAGGGAGGGGCGGGCGCTGTGTGTGACTGGCCAATCACAGAGCGTGAAGACAGTCAGTTACACAATGAGGATTTTCCTTCAACGCGAGCACGGATATTGACGGATTTTACTCGTATCATAATCGTATTCGTCAAAAATGCTTTACAGTTTGCCTTGTGCTAACTGATGCTTCACCCATGGTCCATCTGCTGCTCACATCTTTATTTGCACAGCCTCTTTCTTTTTACGGATTGACTTGAGCTTTTAATGAAAACGCACGTCTGAATTCCTTGAACCAGTAACCGATGACAGTGTCGTTGAGTGACGGACAACTTGCCTGTCATTCAAGATGTCAGTCTAGTTAAAAAAATTCTGATTGAGTGCTTCTTTGCTGTGTTTCATAAAACACTTTTAGTTGTATTATTTCTCACATCATTCCAAGCACGTGAAAACATAGTGTATGTATTAGAGTAAGAGTTCACTTTGCAGCAAATATGTCAACCTCACGGTGGCGTTAGAGGAGGGAAAGTCAATAGACTTCCTCCTCTGCAAACCATCAATGTCTATAAAAAATTTTATGACAGTCCAAACTGGCCAATATGACCATGTCGCTAGTGTGGCTAAAAAAATCAGTGAATACATGTGGTCCCAGATCAGAGCCACAAGGGGTTAAAAACCAGATCTTTTTCTGTCCTCTTCTGTCTGCAGGAGATCAGTGTAATAATCACCTATTGCACTTTTACCCACAGCAGTCGGGCCACTTATGGCTCCCCATTAGCTGCCTGCGAGCAGTGAGAGCCCTGACTAAATTGTTCTCTTGTCATGGACACAGACGCAGAAAGGTTATTAAAAGAGACACGCAATGAGAGGCAGGAGTTTGAGGTTGTGATTTGCCTTTCAAATGCCTCAAAGAAACACTCCTAAAACACCCCAAAATGGGCACTTATGAAGACAAGAAGACAAGGAACGGGCAAAAGTAGGAAAGAGGAAAATTAAAATGAGGAACCAGTGAAAATAATGAACTTTAAACAATGAGAGCTTAGTTATTCAGGGCACAGCCTTTAAAGCAAAACATCCTCCTGAAAACACTTTGAGGCAATTAAAGAAGTAGCTTTCAGCAATTACCGTGCTTTCCAGGGTCCATTTGGCTGTTCGGTGGTCTACTTTACAAAAACAGAGTAAACAGTGGCCGGCAGGGAATTTTTGCCTTTGAGCTAATCATATTTGTACATTCACACAGACCGGGAAAACACTCTGCTTCAGTTCCCATGGTAATGTAGCAGGGGCTTCTTCTCGCTTCCTCAGAAGTCGATAACTTATCACATGTACAAAACAGTCTGTCTGAGGAAATGTTTTTAGATGTGCCAACCCACACATGAATTCAATTATTGTAGTTATATTACATTATTATATTATTGCAGTTTGATATTTGAATTCATTTTTGCGTCATAGCAACAGAAGTCTGAATTTCAACATATATTTTTTTTTAATGGCTTGAGGGCCTTTTATAAATATGAATGAATAATTGCTAACCTGCATCATGTCCTCAAAAGACGTACATACATGGTGTGCTTTACCTGCAGTCTGTACTCAGCTAATACACCTACATGATGAACGTTCAGTGTGTGGTGTAGCTCTACACTGGGATTCACTATACTGTACTTACTGGCTTAGACACACTTGAGAAAGCACAGCCTCTTTTTAAATTTAATTTCTTGATCCACATCCACAGCATATCCTTTTTTTTCACTTCTCACCTCTTTCTGATTCCTATGAAGAAATTCTGTAAGATTCAGTACAAACAGTCGTGCCAGCAAGAAATTAGCAGCTGATTACATACAGTAATTAGCACAGCCCACTCTGCAGTAAGGGAGAGATCAGAGGGTCAAAGGTCATAGCTCAGTGGTGGGATTTGGCCAGAAAGCACAGAAAAAAGAAATAGAAACGTAGAGGTGCTAGAAATAGAAATGTCAAGGGTGCCCTGATAGCTGACTGGTTAAGAGTCTGGGTACGCAGGGGCGGATCCAGATTAATTTTAGTTGGGGGGCACGGAAGGTACAACAGATATTTTTTTGGGGGGGGGCACTGAAAAGTTATTTTAAAAAATGAATATATGACCTCATTTTGGACTGTTAACATTAAAATTATGATGGACATGTTTCCTTGTTTATGTGAATTGCAACAGCAGCATCATCTGCAACATCTGCCTGTTATGTAAAACTTGTAAGATCAAGGATGGTATCCTAAGGGCAATTAAGTGACAAATATTGTCTAAGAACAACACTATTTACAACCCTGTCAAATTTCACTTCTTATAATGTTTACTGCCAATTATCACACATAAAATATAAAACAACATTATGTACTTGTAGCAACCAGATCTCTGCTGTAAACCATAAACATCAAAATGAGTACTACCCAATACATCACAGTGAACAATAGCAATCTTTACCCTTGACTTGTAATAAACTATGTGCAGTAATGTATGTTTTAAAATAATAATAAAATGCAATAACAATACTCCATATTCATAGATCATATATTAATGCACAGCTCAGTAAACATCATAGTGTTCTGCACAGAAATGAAAAAAGCAGCTCCCAATAGACTTTCACAGTGAGGAATATTATTTACTCTTAATAAGTACCTAGTGCTGAGCTCTGGTCCTTAAGCATTTTAGTGTTGTGCACAGTAATCAGTCTTAATCAGAATAAGCATCAGTACATTTTCATAGTGCAATTTCAAAGTCCGTTTTTTTTTTTGTTTTTTTTTAAGGCAAAAACACTTCCATGTCGGCAATGTAGGGTCGCAATCAAAAGATCAGAAGAACGTCCTTGGTGCATTCAGTTGCAGTCGGACAACGAAGTTGCGTTCATGAGCATCGGAAATCGGAGTTTCAGTAATGTAAACCGCCAACGAAATTTTATTTGGGGGGGTGGGAGAAGGGGGGGCACACGGGGTGGCCAATCGGATCACAGGGGGGGCCACGGCACCCCCGTGCCCCCACAGAAGATCCGCCACTGTGGGTACGCTCAAATAGAACTAGTTTGTGAGACTTGTACAACTTTACTTATTTAAGTATAGGAATAAAGCTGCACATTTTGAGACAGTCTCTCCTCAAACTCAGTTGTTCACATGAGCAGTACCATGAAAAGCTAGCAAATGAAAAAGAGGGCTGGAAAGACACATTCAAATGTTGGCTCCCTTCTCACCTCTGCAGTCACGACAGGAAGTAAGCATGATTGTCAGGTCGTCCCTTTCAGAAAGTTACGATCCGATGTTGGCTGATTCTGAAATTATTCAGCCTTTAGTTCTGATGAAGTATTGGTTGTTGAAGGAATATAAGATGCATCTCTAACATCCTCGGTCCACCTTTGTTGCATGTTGGTGTTGCATCCCCCTCCCCTCATTTCCTTTTAAAAAAGTATTGGACATGTACTGACATGATTCCAAAATATACCATAAAGCCACTATCAGCGCCACATGGGAGAAATAATTTGGTTGTCCATTATTCATACAATTCTAACTGAAAAAAATGAGAGATTAAATCACATTATAAAAAAATGATTGTGTAAAATAGCAACAACCACAACGTTAATGTCTCACTGAAAGAGTAGAATCGCCAGCATGCATTAGCTGCCCAGTGGATTTCTGCTTCTGCTTCAGTATGCTCAAAACCAAAGTCCCTCTCTGCTCATTGATTATTATATAAAATTGTTTGTTCTCCTTTATTGTTTTCTACTTCTTTCTCTTCCTTTCAAATAAGTGTTTTTTTCCCTCCCTAACACAACCTAGTATTCCAGCATAAATCTGCATCTGACTTTTAGAGGCAGACAATATTTCCTCAAAGAGCGACCCTCATAAATTGTGTACACCTTAATAAATCCAGCGAAATGCACAAGCAGCCAGTTGTATCATATTTCCTCCTGTTATTTGCATCTTCCTTTAAAAAGAGGCACACTTCACTGATTACTCGCAAACTGCACTTCTCGGCTGGCGTGCCTGTTTGATAAATAAATCACACATCTGGAGGCGCAGTATGCTTCTAAGACCAAGTGAAAAGGAAAAAAAAAAATCTCTTCTTTTACTCCCAAGCTCAAGTAAAGACATAGTATGTGTACTGAAAAGTGAAACAGACTGAAAAATGTCCTTCCACCATCCACCTTTCACCTCCTCTCCTTGCCCCTTCATCTCACTCTCTTATCCTACAACCAAGTGCATCATCAGCCCTCGAGCCGTCTGTTCCTCGGTAACCTCTCCTCCCGCTTCTAAACACAGATTACTTTTAACAAGGTCATGCTCCTCTTCACCTTTACATAATTTCACCCTTCCTCCCACAGCAGGCTCGATCCATCCCCTCCGACCTTCCGTTCTCCACCAGGGGGAAGATTCAAACGCGATTAGCTGCCATCTCCTTTCCCTTTCAGTCCCCTGTCGAAGCAATCATGCCTCCTCTCCACACAAAGACACCTCAGTGATTCATATCGGCGCGCGGTGGATCATAATAAGATCATGCACTGTGTGAGAGATGCAGATATGCTTTGAAAGTGCAGTTGCGGAGCGGAATTAGCATGTGCATTTTACTTGTAGTGGACACTCGTGAGCAGTGAGCGGCTGGCTGACAATGATTCCTGTCATGTGAAGTGGGTAAATCAATCACACACACTGTATCTTGTCAGTCTTTTGATCCTCTGGAGGCACATCATAAAAGGGAAGAGATGCAATAAAAAGAGGAGATGCTGAGGCTGAGAGAATACAAAAGGACGGATGGGCAGATTACAGTGTAATAAGAGACAGATAATAGAGATGAGGAACGGGAATGAGAAAAGGAACAGGCCAAAGGGACACAAGCATGTTTCTGTTTTTTTAAAGAAGGGATGGTTTTAATAGCCCCTGAAGTCTTTTTTTTTTCAATCTCAACAGCACAAATTTGTCATCCCTTCCTCCTCTACCATTGCATACACTACCTCTGCACAGCTCTGTTTATCTAAATGAAACACATAATTAACAGCCATAAATCTACACCAACGCTCAAATATTTTCCATTTTGAAAAACCTGCAGCCACTGAATTATTGTTTGTCTCCTGGGTTTGATCTTCCAAGAAAATATCACATGAATGCAGTGATGTTTAATAGGTGACCTGAATATTACAGACTTGCCCACTGGCATGTTAATTCCACCAAGACGACACTATGTGAGGGTGTAATGTGCAGGGATGCTTTGATGCTTAATGCTAATGTCGGCAATGCAAACATGCTGACGTTTATAATGTTTACTGTGTACTGAACACAAAGTGCAGCTAAAGCTGAAGGGCAGGTTGTTAGTTTTGCAGATTTTTGGTCAAAATCCAAAGTATTGGACAAATTAAAACTTTGACCAGACGATTGTGCTGGATGAAAAGTTAAAGGATCACAAAAGTTATAAGAATTCATCATGAGGGGATATGATTGTCTCAACCAAATTATCATGGCAATCCATCCAATAGATGTTGATACAGTTCATGAAAAACAACAAATGCAAACCTTGTGGTGGTACTGGGACAAAAGTTAAGGCATCATAAAAGTCACTAGGATGCATCCTCTGGGAACCACAAATCTCTAAAATGTTGTTGATATATTTCACAGTAAGTGCAAACTTTCACCTGCTGGTGGCACTACATGAGAAGTCGGGGTCACCTCTGGCTACCATGAAGGCGTGAACAAGAATTGATTGCAATCTATCAAATAGTTGTTAAGAAATGTAAGTGTGGACACAAGTGGTGGACTAACCAATCGATGCTGCTATGGCTGAAAAGATTTCAATCTAAATCTTTAGCACTGAACCAAGCAGCAACCTCCGCCGCTGAAAAATGAAGCCAATGCGGAAGTGCAAAAAAGCTGCAGTTGCTCGAATAACCGCTAGAGCAGGCTGCAGAAGGGAGTCAATTACATCTGAGCCCCATGTTAAAATGTCCGATTTTACGACAGAAAAAAAACATATTTACAGCCTGGTTCAAAACATGGCTCTAGTCTCAAAAGCTGTTTTTCTACTCCATGACAACTCTGGGGGGGGGTGCGAATTTTTTTATAAGGCGTTCGTTTAAAATATACAGCATACATCATTATGCACAATTCATAGCTGTCATTCATAGCGGCTTTTTTCAGCCAATAGCGTTCATTCGACCCGCCTCAGCTCCGCCCTCGCTCCACCTCTTTGTCCATTTTTGGAGTAACCGGAGGTAGGCTACCAAGATGGCTGCGCACTACGATTTGCTTCATTTTTGCTCTTCAGAAACCTATGGGTGAGGTCACGGACACTACGTCCATATTTTATACAGTGTATGCACTGAACTGATCCTTGGGGTGAGCGTCACATTTCAGCCAAATCTTCTGTAACACTTTCTGTAATGCACTGTCTGTTGCCAACAACCAAACAAAGACGATACTCTCACTACTTTCCAAATTCATTAGCAGAACGGAAAAATTAAAAAAATAATAACAGATTAATGGAAGGACTGTGTGGGAAAACAAAGGAGAGGTGACAAATTGGCATTTAAAAATAAGTCTGAGGGCTGAGGGAGGAATACAGAGAAAATCACAGCTAAAAACAGTGGGCTCAGGGAGGAAAAGATGTCATTTGAGAAAGCAAATTCACACTGTGTGATTAATGAGTAAGAGCCACTGCACAAGGCTTAAATATATAATGTATGCACCACTAAGCTGTAGATAAATGGAACAGACAGTCAGGAGGTGAGAGGAGAAAGTGAGGTTCACAGAGGGACGTTCAGGACGCTGTGAAGACCCTTATGAAAAATAAATCAAGAGGTTATAAATATGGATATTAGCGTATGAACGAGTCACGCGCTCTACAGCAGCTCTCGCTCAGATGGGCTTGCTCTTTGAATTCACCATAATTCTCAAACAGCACCAGTGCTGACTCACATGGAGATGGAGACGTTGTGTGAAATAGGTCCCGCGGCTAATGCGGGTCAACTGCACATAGTGGCGCTTTGTTACTCACACTGTACATTTCATTTAGCGGAGGGGTCATCCTGCAATGCAAATTTATGATATCAGAACAGTTCTTTTCCCATTCATTTCTTCTGTTATATTTAGGGAAGGCGGAATTGTGTTGTTTTCTAAAACCTACACAGACACAGTATTTTATTAATGTTTGTTCACTTAGACCCTAAAAATGAAACTTCATCAACATATATCCAATGTTATAAAAAAAAGCATGTCAGTTTCTAATCTGCTTCATTTACATTAAAGGAATATTTATTTACCTCCTTGTCGAGACTTAGATGACGTCCATATAGCCAGCAGCCAGGTAGCTTAGCTTAGCACAAAGGCTGGAAACATGTCCAACAATAACCTGCAGCTCACTAGTTAACATGCTATATCCAATTTGTTTGGTCAGCACAAAACCCAAAATGAAAAAAAATACATTTGTCATTGTAATATAATTAATGTAAGGGACTATCTCTTGGCCAGAACAGTAATGCAGTAATTTCCTAGAGTTCCTGGCCATTAATTAGTCTGGCGCATAATCCCCCATAAAACAGCAAATTAATTAAGTGACTGAGGGATTGCTTTTACTTTTGAACATAGTCAGGCTAACTGGTTCCACTTCTACAATTTACATTTTTATTTTAGCAGATGCTTTTATCCAGACTAGAGTACATCAGAGAGTTACATTCACATACATTCAGTATCTTGCCCAAGGACACTTCAACACATAAACTGCCGGGGCCAGGGATCAAACAACCAACCTTCCAACTAGTGGACAACTGCTCTACCCCTCACCGCTCTCTTTCTAGTAACCTGGGAGAACCTATGGTGGCCTTCAGTTAATGTAAAAATGCAACAGGCACTCTCTCGAGTCAGTGTTTGGTTTGTCTGTTCTGGGCTACTGTAGACACATGGTGATGCAACATGGTGGGCATGAGGACCATTTGTAGATATGAGGGGCTCATTCTAAGCTAACAAATACACAACAGTTTTCATTTTCAGGTGTTTATACATGAATGAATACATCATTATAAATATAGGTCTTGATCCAGTAGATCTGCATGTCCTTGAAATGCATAAGACACAGGCCTCCTGCCACTAAAGGTATTTCTGTCCTGTACTTCCTAGTTATGTTTGAGACCTTTCAGTCGACGACAAACTATTTTACCAGTTTATATTTAATTGTATTTTGGGTTTTACACTAATCTTAATTGCAGTTGTATGTAGCATTAAAGGGTCTTAAAAGTCTTACGTATGGTTTTTGTGAAGCCTGCAGATGTGCTCCAGTGGAGCAGTTGATTTAACATCACTGGTATAAATGTTTGTGTGAAGCGTCCCATTCATTTCCTCTATTCACATCCTCCGTTTCTCACTGCTTCTCTAAATATCAGGTTACTAACACTCTTTTTTGTGAAGCAGCACATGATGGTTCATTTAGCTTTACCTGTTAAATTCAGCTCTAAACAAGTCTTTTCTTCTGCTTTCGTCTCCCCACCTCCCACAAATCTTAGTGGAATAATCCAAGCCATTCTCACAGGGGCATTTTTATGAATACGAGGTACTTTTAAAGGAAGAATGATTCATAAAAATAGCCGTAGTAGGGAGATCCCGTGAAGAGCTCCAGCTACCAGGTGTTTCTCAGTTTCACACTGCAGTGAGTTTTAATGTGAGGAGGCATCGCTCGTCAATACTTGAAAGTTATATCAAAGCAAGAAAAGAAAAGACACAAAAGAATGAGAAATGAGAGTATCCTTATTGATTCAGACTGATGTTTTTTATAAAAGAACACAGTGAATATTGCAAAGGGCGAAGCTTTGGCACCGTTTAGGATGTCTATATTTTTATCACAGTGAATTATTGAGAATGAAAGACCATCTGAGAGACAGGTCAGCCCTTGCTGGAGGAATACTTGAAATATTAAGGAGAGGAGTTGTTGGGTGGACCACGATACTCATGTTTCAGGCCCGCAGCTGAAACCACATCAAAAGTCAAAGGAGACAGGAGGGCAGCAGGGTGGTGAACTAGACCCAGAGACAAGTACAGCTGCAGGACACTTTGTTAGCAAGAACTCCTCCCCTGCTGAAGCGTCCTTGACCGAAAACGAATCCCTGCCAGCTTCAGGTTCTGCAACGCAGTTTGACCTCTGACCTCCCAGTGGACAGAGCAAAAAGACTTTCACCTTCTGAGAACAATGCATCAGTTTTTTTCATATAGAAAATCCTTGAAAAGTGCTAAATTACTGCAGGATTTCTAACAATAGGTACAGAGTTATGTGGAGTTCAAGGTGCACTGTGTAACATTTTAAATCTCACTATATCTCTTGAGAAGCTTTATCTCACCCATTGCAGTGCTACTGTTTGTCAAAGCATTAAAAGGAGAGTGCCCTAAGGCTGGCAATATTATACTGTTTTTTTTTTTTATTCGCAACAAATCCCATGAAAAGATTCAAATCAATGATGAACAGATTCTGCAAGTGCTGTTTCTGTATCTAAAGCAAGATATATCTTCTGTGCCATAGAGCTCCATCATCATCCAAAAACTATTAAAACACACAAGTGAGCCATGCTGTTGCACTGGATGTTACACATAACCGTGAACATGGGCACTGTAGTATATTTCAATCCTACATCCACTGTCCTGCTCCTGTAAATACTCACTAGAACACCAAAGTCAATTATTAATCCGCTGCTGAAAATAGTGCCTAACAAATGCTCTTGGTTTACAGTGCACATCCATTTTAGAAAATCACTGAGCTCAATACAAAATAAACACTCTATAACTGTGAACCATGAAGATTATTGTCTTCAGTAACAAAGAAAGCACTTAGTGCCACAGACAGGTTGGAGAAGTGCTGTGTTTGTTTCTTTCTTTCTTTCTCAAGCTTTGTTGACATTATGAAAAATAGAAAATAATGCCAGCCTTATCCAGGGGAGGCTTCCTGCTTGTTTACAGTCATAAACATGTCTCCAAATGTATTTGCTAATAATATACTGTTGTTAAAATAATAATACAGCACATCAGAAGGAAATGTCAGTGAGAGTTACCAGAGGGAGATGTACATGTTGAATTCAGCTCTCATTCCCATAGCAAAAATAACACTTACGACAAAACATATGACCGGGTGATATTAGACTTCAACATTAAAATCAAAACAGGTCTGTTGTTTTGAAGAGTCTTACGAGATCTGGATCTTTTCACTGTCTCTTGTCTTGATGTATGAACAGTGGCACTTTCTCCCTGAATGGCCCCAATCCCCTGGTGGCTGTTTGTGTTCTTGGTGCTCGATTTTCCCTGTAAATTCAATAGCCGCTCCTACATGCATTAATCAGCTGCAACCCACACTGATTCTGTCCTCTCTCTCTCTCTCTCGCTCTCCCCCCCCCCCCCTTCTCTGTTTGTTTCCCCCCCTCTGTCTCTGCTGCAACACAATTTAGTCCACTTAGCCTGCAAAACTGACAGCTTGCTCACTGTACCTGTCTCTGTGTTTCAGTGTGTGTGTGTGTGTGTGTGTGTGTGTGTGTGTGTGTGTGTGTGTGTGTGTGTGTGTGTATGTGTGTGACCCTCGCTCTCCTCCAACTCTTACATTTTGACTTACCCTTTATTGCCTCCCATCTCTCTTTAATTGACTTCATAGACCATTTTGCTGCCAAAAGGCCCCGTAAATTTATTTTTGTTTTCCAAATGAAGCCCTTCATGATCCATATTTAATTATTAAAAAACATCAAAACAGAGTCAAACAAAGGAAAAAGCAAAACAGTGTTGCACAGCGACGCTAACAAGAATACATTTTGAAGATTTGGGTAAGTGCAGCAGAAGGTCAGTGCGTATTAAAGCGAAGAACAAAAGAGGAGAATTACCCAGAGGAGATGAAAAAAACCTCACCTCACACTTGTATTTGCCGTTAACTTAACACACACAAATGAGACAAAACTGATTCTGCTCTCCATAAGTCGCTCATCAGGCAGTCTGCTGGTCAAGGTGTTAACATGCTGATCTTGAACCACACCTTCCTGCTTCACTGCCAACCATGAAGATTTCATGTGTCTTTTCATGTAATTTCTCATCCCCCTCCTTTATTTCTGCCTTCTCTATAACAGTGGAGATTATAATAATAACAATAATAATAATAATAAATTGAAGATGGCGCCGCTCTAGTGGCAGCCTGCTGCAGCAGCTCTCATTCACCGTTGTACTTTTTCCTTTCTTTCTTTGTTTTGTCTTTTTATTCTGTCTTGTAAATTTCACTGTTGTACGGAGCCCCTTAGGGGACATGGGGGAAATTTTTTTTGAAGGGTTAAAAAAAAAAAGATTAATTTTGTATAATTATAAAACTTATATTTATATTAAGAGCATGTTTTTCCGGGTCATCTGTGGTCAGAACACAACATACACTGTTGTTGTGTCTGTTGTGTGGGAGAAGTTTATTGAGTTTTAGTTTGAATTGGGCCTAAAACACAAAGATATTAAAAAAGTACGAGGCACAGAGAACTTTCTCGTCGGAAACCGTATTCTTCATCCGCATAATGTCCTCTTTTGGGACTTCTCTCAGATGCAGGAAACGCTCCAAATCGTCCTCCATGTCTCTCTTTTTGCGAACGTTGAACACAAAAAAATCAACACCGGTACATACAACTCAATGAACTTCACTCTCCCACTCCATTGTTGTGTCTATTGTCATTCCCGGAAGAACATGCTCTTAATGTAAACACTTTTGCAAAAGTTTTGCGAGATCTCACAAAAATGTATCTTTTTTTTTTTTTTTTACCCTTCAAAAATTTCCCCCCATGTCCCCTAAGGGTACTGTTGTGAGACTATTAACAGAATATCTTATCTTATCTTATCTTAATAATAATTAATAAAAGCACAACTCACACAAAAATACTTAAAGAAATAAATTAGTTGCTCAGCATGTAACCTTTGATGATAATTTGCAAATGAAGCAGCACCAGGTTCTCCACATGGGGTGTAAGACAGGAAAGGGGTCCCCCAGGGGTCCAAGCCAGCTAACTGCAGATCTGCTGCTCTGTGGTGTCATTACATCAGGGTGGGATTCAGTTAGAGACGCATCAGTCATAATCCCACAGACGGGTTTAGAATCCACCTCTCGCGGTCCTCGTCATCCTCTATAATCTGTAATCAAGCTTCCAATGTAACAGAATGTCTTGCTGTCTCTTCGCCCGACCTCAGACATGTTTAGATCATATCAGTAATGTTCTCTGACATTACACTCACTGGAACACATATTTCTATGTAATGTTCATACAGATTACATCCAACATAAAAGTGTGTCCCAAGCACTTCGGCAGTGAGTCTTTTGTGTGGCATGTCTGCTTTCTTACATTATGTTACATTGCAAGCTCGATTAAATCCAGTTTACTTCCGGAATTCAATAAAAGATGTATGATGAGATGTCAGAATTAATTTCACTTTTCCTATCGTAACACTATCCAGTGGCTGAATGCTAATGTTAGCTTTTGTCTAATGGCAGCTAATGGGTTGTTTTACTATTACAAATGGTTCAATGTCCCTCTGGTTTTTCACTATCCATTGTCTTTTTTTTTCCCCTTGATAATCAATCGGAAAGCACTGAAATGATAACAATTGGTCAGATTTCTTACGTTTGTGTGACTTACAGCCTAGAACACAACAGTACAATATTATACTTTTGATGTGATCTTCCCGCCCTGAGTCAGAGGATAATGGCTGATCTATAATATTTTGATAGTGACATAGTGACTATTTGTCTGTGTTGGCTCTGAAAGCTTTGAACAAAAAACTCAATTTTCAACCAACAGCATTTGGTTTACTGTAGTTTACTTTACTTTATTATGAAATTTAAGTGAGTGTTGACTTTGTAGTATGCATCCTGATTACCAAAGTACATCTCGTAATATGTCAGACAAAATGATGCTGTATTGTACGTTACAATACTTTGTAGACATAACGTCTTGTGCTGCTGTCAGGACATGAGTCACAGTGTTTTCTATATCATTTTGCTGATGTATTTTGGGTTTGAGAGCACTCGGCCCCTGCACTCTGTACTGAAACATCCCGCATTCAATGTTAAAACACAGTGTAACAGTGAAGTAGATGTAGAGAAGACACAGTAAGCCAACTCAGTACTGCATTTTATTTTTTATTCATCTGTAAGAGGAAGATAGTGTTACGTCTTATTGCAGTCTCACCACAGAGAGAAACTGTCTAAAAGGAGCATCAGTCCGAACAGTGTCTCATTCTCATGTCATTGTCTGCTGAAAGCCTCTTGTTTTGGCTTCATTACAAGTTTCCATGACTTCCTCACTTCTCCCAAACCGCATCACAGCTCAATATTTGCTTCCCTTTTTAAGATTCGAATCATATTTTTCTCATCTGCCTAAACAAACCTGAACTGAAGGAACGGCCTCCTCAGAGCTCAAATATATTTCTGCAAACATGTTTGTTGTCAGCGCGCCCTGAAATGTTCCTCAGCAAACATGGATCCCACATCGACATGTTAACATTGATTAAAGGAATTTGTTTGGAAGATAGATGGAAGAGCAGGAGGCAGAATGAATTTATTGATGTTGGGAGGAGTTCATCAAAATGTGATATACTGAATACATGCAGTCATGTTAGTTGTTATGCCTCATGATAACCACTGCCTGAAAGTTATTTGAGCATGTAAAATGGCTCATTGTGTTTCACATGCAAACAATCAAGGTAATAGAGTCTGCAACGAGACAGAGTGAGTTACAACGGTGAGACAGAGGAGAGAACATTAAAGAACAGTGATACCCATGATGAATAGATAGACAAGCACATTACATCAGTGGAGCTCACAGGGAGCTGGTATAGCTATGTGTGTGTGTGTGTGTGTGTGTGTGTGTGTGTGTGTGTGTGTGTGTGTGTGTGTGTGTGTGTGTGTGTGCGAGAGAGAGAGAGAGAGAGAATCGCAGGGATAAAGACAGACGTGCAGCTTCAGACAGAATGTGTTAGCGCCGTATTTGTAAGGCAGCGACAGATAAAAAGATTGAGTGAAGGTGGCGCCAATAAAAAAAGAATTTGTCCTTGGAAATACTTCAGCTGGTGTTGCATTATCAGGACATCAGTGGCAGATGCCGTTTCAATTCTGTCTCCTTTATGAGTTTTGCAGCTTGATGGCACCTCATGGATTCACGACCAATACACTGTTATGCATCATCAGGAGCGTGTAAAGTAGACAGTTTTCCAGCAGCTTTTTGGATGTTCATTTTATGTGCAAGTGATTTGTGCAGGTAAAGAATTAATCTCTGTAATTTCCCTATAAATAGCAGTGTGTCTGCAGAGATTTGTTGTTGTTTTTTTTCATCAGGCAAAATATGAATGAGCTGACCTGCAGTCCCACAGCGCATTAGTACATTCTGAAAGTGAAAGTGTTGAGTGCAGTCATTCACCCTCATTTCCAGCAGGCAAGTTGGTCCATTTATGACTGCAGAGATGGGATTTTAATAACATCTTGGCGATGCACACTACAACCACAGTCTGGTTCCATTAACTGATGCTGTAATTGAAGGTTCTGGTTACACATAGTTTGTTTTTATTGTTTTTGATTCTGGTTTTTGATGCTAAGAGGTGATTGCTGTTTCTGTCTACTGTCTACCTATCCTACTGTGCATGTAGCCTACATGTTAGAACAAGGAAGGAAACACCCAAAGGAAACCCACACGGACAGCATGATTGCTAACACCACTCACGACAATAATTAATATGTGTGTATGAAGCACCATTCAAAATGAAAAGGGTCTCTTGTAGTTAAAAACCCACAGACAGGTCACCCTCAGCTCGACGGGCCATTTTAATTTCTTTTAGCTAGTGTTTTAATTTATGACCCATGTCTTCTCTTGTAGTCTCATTGTTCTCTTCAACCTCATGTCCAGCCCCAGAAGGCAGTTTTTCAATCAAAAAGTTGTAAAAAAAAAAAAAATCTTTGAAAGAAGGTAACATTCAGAGACAAGGCAACACTAAGGAACACTTGTGAGGAGTTTGAACAGAGGTTGCAAGAGGTTGGCAAGACTGGAATCCAAGGGACAGACAGACAGACAGACAGAGTACTTTATTGATCCCTTTGGGAGGTTTCCTCCGGGAAATTGACATCTCCATCGTTTTTCCTATATTGCACTGTTAAGAATACAAAATATAAAGTAGAATATAAAGTAGAAAATATAAAAAATCTAAGAATAGACACAATAAATTAGGCAGTAGAGATAACAGAAGGTGTATACCTGAGTGTGTACAAGGTACAATAGCAGCAGTGGTAATGCTAATGCTATAGTGCATTACGGTAAATATAATCTAGTAATATAGCACTGTAATAATAATACAATAATAATACAATATAGCATATAGTAGTAGTATAATATAATATAGCATATACATTGTATGACATACATGTACATGTATAATATAATGAAATATTAATGTTATGTTATACATACTACACTCTACTACATATAATTATAATAGTAGTAATATACTAATAATAATAATAATAATAATATGTGGTATAATAATAATATATTATACTGCCCTGTGCTATATAGCAGGGGGGTTCAAATCATGGAATCACCAATGTGGTGTACTACTGAGAATCTTCTGTCTGCTTCTATGAGATATTCCTGTCCCACTGTTATTGAACTAGAGAGTGTAGTCAGCAGTTTGGGTTTACCCACGACCATCAGCAGCATTGCTCTGTACAAACTGAGACTCCTCCTGAAATCCACTGAGGAGGAGTTTGTTTTGCGAGGAATCTTCAGATCCAAAGGTTGCCAGGGCAAGAACGGCAGTGAGAACTTGAAGAAAGTGAGGAGCAGAAATTGCACGATAGGGTGCTGGTGGGGACAGTCGCCAAAGGGAAGAGTGGCTCTGAGCTGCTGACCGGAGCTAATGCAAACAGCTGCTGTTAGTGAAAGAGTAATCAGGTCCTCAACACAACTGCAGACCATATGTAGCAATCTCAAGAGCTGCTGGAAGACAGGTCAGATCAAGAACACCATCCACTTTGTCAACAAGGGAGAAAGGCCAGCAACAGAACACCAGAAACCAACTGATAGGCTCTTCACTGTGAAGGACAGGAAGATGAAAGCAGCTGCAGTTTCATGCACACAGACGCATCAAAACACTTTCCTGTGCTTGAGCTCACCGTGTCAAGGGAAGAATGAAAGAGCTAAGTACGCAGAGCTGAAGAGCAACTGCCAAAGAGGAGGCTAGAGATCCAAGTGTTGACCTCTGGACCAGGTGCTAGGGCACAGGCCAGGGTCTGATCAACTCCACGTTGGGTCGCCTGCTGAAAGGTGTGTGATGTTCAAAAGACCCAAAACCACCTGGTGACCCCAGGTAACACCCCTGATGATGTGATGATGATGTGCCCCTGCAGAGCACCTAAGAACTAATATAATAAGTCCACTGTAACAGCAGACACAAAATATTTGCAGGTGAACATATTGATAGCATTTGGCAGCTAAAAGAAACAGCTGTCTTCTTTGGAGTTGGTGGAGAGCAAACCAGGGCTGAAGAAACACGAGTGAATATTAATAAATGAAACATGCTTCAGATTGTATAGCACTTCTGTCTCCAAGTGAAAAAATAAAATAGATTAATGCAACTTTAATTACCCACTTCTTCTTCTTCTGCTATTTAAACCAAAATGAAGTTAACATTTGGACAAATCTGAAATCATACTCATTTCTTGTTATGTACTGTTTTGAACCAGCCTGCTACAAGTCCTCCAGTCACTTGAGTAATCAAATCAAATAGCCTGAAAACAAAGAACAGCACAGTGTGGCACAGCGCTGCAGGCCAACAAAAGATGACAACTGCTGGTGTGAGTGTACCGCTGCTGCTTATCGTGAGTTACTTCTTCTTCTCCCACTGCTGCAGTCAGCAGGTCAGGGCACTGTAAGCTGTACTGTTGTCATCCATCTATTATTGCAGCCCAAGGAGAGATATGCAAATTATCCCTGAACTAATGAAGGGGGTCTTTCTCTTTTTTTTTTTTTTTGAATAAATGAGGGATTCCTTGAGCCCAGGGCAAGAAGGAGGGAGAGCAGGAGAGAGGACAAAAGGGAGGAGGGTGAGGATAGGGAAAAGAGAAAGCAATGATGAAGGGAGGTGGAAAATGACTCGGAGAGAATTGATGTATGGGGTGGAACAATATAGAAGATATAGGGATGGTTGGCAGGAGAAGAAGAGAGCTCCAAAACAAAAACTGGGACAGTGGAGGAAAGTGGGGAAGGACCTGAGGAGAAGAGAGAGGGGGGGGCGGAGGGATGAGGGGTCGAGATTGAGAGAAGGTGTGGGAAACTGGTATTTCCTAGTTCCCATGGTAACGCTAGACTGATCCCCCCCACCACCACCACCTCTCCAACACACACACTCACATCCTTCTGCTACTCCCATTTTCATACCCAGTGGGATAACAACCCACACTACACCATGTTCAACACACACACATATACAGTATATGCTTAACACATAGAGTACAGTACACTGTATGTGTCCTTGATAGATGGTGATGAT
>JBBMOC010000123.1:395085-529351 GCA_037975185.1 Centropyge bicolor
TACCTCCTACCCCTCGGCCATGTTATACATCGCTCAGATGCCGTGTCCTCTACCTTCACATTAAGTGCAGCCTGGTTGCAGTTTTGGCCTCTAAAAAGCAAAGAGCAGTGTTTTCTTATATACCTTTTTACACAAACCGTCATCCATCATCCAGACAGAAACCAAGAAGATATTTCACTGTAAACCTATAAAGATGTTCCTTGTTCAAACATTTGTTCTCTTATAGTAACTGTTGAAAGCAACGTGCAGGCCTCCACTGGTAAAACAACTACTCAGATCCTTTAGTAAGAGCATCATTATATATACATATATACATTAATGCAGAAATACTCCAATACAAAAAAGACTTGCATCCATAAGTATACCTAAGTAAAAGTGCATAACTAGTATCAGCAAAATGTACTTATTAAAAGTAAAAGTACTTATGCCCCTGGTTGCTCAGAAGCAGAAAGTGTTGGGAACTACTGGTTTAATACATAACAATGCATTGGGTTGTTTTTGTTGTTGTTGTTGTTGTTGTTTTATTAAAATGATTGTAGACACTTTCATATAAATGTAGTGGAATTAAAAGTACAACATTTCCTGAAATATAGTGATAAGTAGAAGTGTAAAGCGGCATGGAATGGAAATAACTAGGTACAAGTACCTCAAAACTGTAGCTTAGTATAGTACTTGAATAAATGTACTTCTTTAATTTAAACCACTGGAGGCTTTCTCAAGGATTGTGAAGTCATTACGAATTCTGTTTCAAATCACTGTCGCTGAAGCAGAACATGGGAGACATAGCAAGAGACAGTAGGTGTAACAAGAGAGTAACTTTTAACACTTCGAAGAACGTATGTGACATAAGCATGCATGTACGTGTGTGTGTGTGTGTGTGTGTGTGTGTGTGTGTGTGTGTGTGTGTGTGTGTGTGTGTGTGTGTGCGTATTGTGAAGCCTCAGTGAGACACTGCTGGAGTTATCTAGGTCACAGTGGATGAATTTTTAATTGTACTGTAGTGCGCTACAATAACACTGGCGCATAAAAAGCTGAAGATAGCAGCTTATCTCATCTGATCTGAGCCAATGCAGCAGCAGTTCGTTGGCTCTTCTTGTTGTAAATAGGATTTACACAAATAATTGGAAATAATCATCCAGGCTCTAATTGTACAGCGTTTCACACACACACATGCAGATACACACAGCTTTTTCACACTAAAGCTTGTATTACATACCGGACCAGTGGGAAGGGAGTTACTGTACTGTACAGAAAGTTATGATCAAACAGAGAAATGCTGCAATCAGAGATCTCCAATCTCTCTCACACACACACACACACACACAGAGCCACTGGAGATGTTATAGGTAGCTACTAGGGATGAGCGAGTACACCACTATCTGTATCTGTATCTGTTTAACCATCTACATTATCTGTATCTGTATTCGGAGTGGGCGGTGCCTAAACCGGAAGTGGGTGCAGAAATGGGTGGGGCTTAAATCGGTACATTATTTTAAGTCTGAAATTGATATGGATTGATCAGCAGTTGCTAATCTACTGTATTCAAAGCCTATATACAGTATATCTCCATAATATTTATAATATTATTTTCATGAACTGCAGAGAGAAAGTGTCAGATACTGCATGCAGCCACATACAATAACAATATTAATATAGGCTACTTTGTGTGTTCAGCTGTATGTGTGTATGTGTGTAAGTGGTCTGTCAGGACAGTCAGTTACACAATGAGGATTTTACTTCAGCACGAGCATGGATATTGACGGATTTTAATCATATCATAATCGTATTCGTCAAAAATGCTTTATCCGTAACGGATACTCGTCTGAAACGAGTATCCGGCTAATCCCTAGTGGCTACATATTACGCATCTTGGGTCCACAGGAAGCCTCCGTCAGAACATTTCCATCAGCTGCATGAGATTATGAACACTTTGCTTTTACCTGTGGGAGCCAGTGGAAGGGCAGCGCCTCCTGTCCTCCCACCACAATTCAGAAAGACAGGAGCTGCTTATAGCTGTAGTGGAGGTAGAGCACTTGCACCACAGATGAAAAGGAGTTGCAGTTGCCATCATAAAGCTGCTGTGGTGCCCAGATAACAACAGACAGTAATTTTCTCATGCAATTACTGGACTATAGCCGCTGCTTCATGACATGTACCAAGAAATCATATGTGATTACAGAAAGAGCTTGCTTGTTCGCTGACTACACAGTTTACTAGAAGGTGAGACAGAAAAATCTTTCTGATTTATTAGCAGTAAATTAAAACACTTACTGCACAGTACTAAGTGTACATTATACATATATAATAAACACAAAGTGCCCCTGAGGCTGATGGTCATTAGTTGTGCAGGTATTTGGTCATAAATCAAAGTATTGGACAAATTGAAATTTTGACCTGATGATGGCGCTGAATGAAAAGTTTTTACGTTTACATTTTTGTTAGATTTTTCAATCTAGCAAGGAAGTATTTGTAGTAAATTTATTTGCAAACTCATTTATGTGATTATGTGTAGCAACTAAAGCTTTTTCTCAGGGAAAGATGGTGGTCTAGGTTAAATACTGAAAAAGTCAAAGACACAGTGAACATAGTGCAGCCAGTATGTACATTTTCTCCAAATGGTATCCGGCAAAGCACATTATGAGTATATGAATGTATTTTGGGTTGAAAAATGAAAAGTGTCAGCCAATAAAGACAAACAAAAAAGGCAATTAAAAAGTTTCAATGTTTGCTACAGAACTGTATGTATGTTTCTATTTCTATCTGTCTGCGTGGAACAAACACAGTGGCGGACACTGAATACAGAACTGACCCCCTCCGCTCTCTTCCTCTGCAGTCCTTGCTGCTGATTCGTCAGGAGATGGTGGTTTCCCAGAAGAAGCTTGGCGAGTTTTGCGAGGCCCTGAAGCAGTATCTGAAGAATGTGTCCACTCAGAGAGACTGCTTTCAGTAAGTCTCACCGCCGCTCCACATTTCCATAACTGCTCCGCTGCTGCAGAGTGCAACACCACAACCCTAATCATTTTTAATATTTAATGTGTTCCATTTTCAGTGTCAGGACCTCGCCATTTTTCTCACTTTATTAAGTACTACCTCAGATATTCCCTCCTCTGGTCTTGAAATGATTTTTTTTTTTTTTTTGGACAGTATTTTTTAGTGTTAATGCACACACACACACACACACAAAACTCTCTCAGCTGAGTGGATACTGCATCGTTATCTTTCACATAACCAATGTGTGTAATATTGCACCTGTAATAAAGTCTTATAGTAGGAGCCAGTGGTGCAGAAGTAACATGCAGCTGCAGCTATTGGACTAAAATGGTGCTATTTTTTTGCTTTGTTTTTGCCTCTTTAACATCGACTGTGGATGTTTTTTTAAACAGTTTTCACTTTGCACTGTCTTCGTATTTTTTTGCAGTCTTGTGCTGTTTTGCGCATGGTTGCGTGTTTGCACTTTCTCGAGTCTTGTGTGGATTTATGTATGTCTCTTGTTATGTCGTCTCTTGTGTAGCACTATGGTCCTGGAGGAACCCGTTTTCACTGAGCACTAGCTGTAGGCCTGTGTGGTTGAAATGACAATAAAGGCAGTCTACACATGCCATACCTATTACAAACCTCCTGTGGCTCCCACTCAGAGCCTCAGGGTGCCGTGGAACAGTCTAATATCCAGGGAGATTTCTCCTAATTCCAGACTCAATATGCTGTATGCATAGTCCAGAGGTATATTCTGCATATGCCCTTGGCAAGGCTTCCAGCTCTACTGCTTTTCTTCTATTGGTATTACAGTTTCTCCCACCAGTAATTGCAGTCTGTACTTTGGGATAAAGGGTCTGCAAGAGGGTCAAAGACAGAGGTCTGACATTTGACAGCTTCATATGGCACAGATCACGTCATGCATTTTTATAATAATCAGTACTTTTGGAGTTATTTAAGACAGGAATACAGTGTCTTCCAAAAATGGTTAAAACTGCATTAACTGATTTTTGGCCACTTTGGGGAATCAGGAACCACCTACAAACACAGCATTGACTTTTCCATTTAAGTTGATAAGGCTAATGTGTTTGCAAACATCCAGCGGACACAGAGCAACATTAGCATTCATTTATGCCGAGTTTCTGGCCACCTAATTAATGTCAAGTCCTTAGCTGCTCAATGCTCCACTATGTTTACCAGCTAGTTGTCCTTTTTGTCTGCTGTTTGGTGCTGGGCAGCAGAGCACAGTGGAGCTATCAGGACAGTCAGTGACAACAATTAGCAGCCGTGTGACAAAGACATTGAGAGTCAACCAAAACAGTAAAGTTGCATAATGCTCTGAGGGTTCATCTCAATGACTGACAACTTTCTATTACTGACACTGTAATGTAGGACAAACACTACATATCTAACTAGAGTGTCAATCTAAAGCATTCAAAAGACTCTTTAATGTCAAACACAAAAAATATATGATTCATTAATTGGTCACTCCCTAACTGTGACACATCGAAGTCATCACAGCAGCAGCCAATTTGTTTTAAGACGTTGCTTAATAAGTTGAAGGGAGATGATCTGTGTTATCAATTAGCCCTGAATACTGCTGTATCTGGAAGGCCAAACTGCTGTATAGTGAGTGTCCTGCCTAAAACTACTGTACATCATGAAGACAAAGGAACCAACAAATCTGACACAACTTTATTGAGCTAAGTATGTGCAAGGCGATGCACACAAGAAAATGTACAAGAGAGCGAATATCTATCGGAGTACAATAAGATCAGTCATAAAAACGAAGCCATAAAGTACAGTTATAAATGTGCCTGGATCAGGGCGTCCTCAAACAGACGAGATGGGAGACATTGTGCATGCGGTACATCTGCCGGCCAGGTGTAACTTTAGGCACATCATCTCTGGGCTGGAGGCATGAAGGAAGCTGTCAAAGACAGAAAAAGAAGGTTCCGGGCCGGTGAAACCAAACTGAGCGTTTTAGCAGTCACACCCAAGAGTTTGGTGAAATCCAAACAGCACACAGCAGGAACGCACCATGACGCCCGCTGGTGGCAGCGTCATGCTGTGGGGATGTTTATTTGCTGCAGACTCTAAAATCCTGGAGGAAAACTTGCTGCAAGAGACATTTATTTTTCAACAAGACAACGACCAAATCTACACAGTAATGAGTGAAAAACTTAATTAAAATCCAGGAGGGGCCAAGTCCAGATCTCACTGCAGTCCAGAATTCATGGCAGGATTTGAAGACGTCTTTCCACTCACACAATCCCCATGCATCCTGGGTAAGCTGAGCAGTTTGCAAAGATGAATGGGATAATGTGCAGATGTGCAAAGCTGAGACAAGCTTACAAGATCCAAATAACTGCGGCCAAAGGTGCGTTCACAAAATGCAATGGCTTTCTGATTGGGTAAGAATTACTAAAGGTTAATGATGAGAATGTTTTCATGTGCATTCATGAGTAACAAACATAGACTGTATAAAATATGGACGTAGTGTCCGTGACGTCACCCATAGGTTTCTGAAGAGCAAAAATGAAACAAATCGTAGTGCGTAGCCATCTTGGTAGCCTACCTCCGGTTACTCCAAATATGGACAAAGAGGTGGAGCGAGGGCGGAGCTGAGGCGCGTCCTATGGGCCGGCTGAATGAACGCTATTGGCTGAAAAAAGCCGCTTTATTCGAAATAATCAAACTCGCCACGGCTAACCAGCTAGGTTAAATGCTAAATATCGTTGCTAGCCGGCTAACCCCCCGACGATCTCTTTCCCAAACTCAGTGACTAGAATTAGCCGGGGTGACGCCCTTTAGACCGTCAGTGGCTAGTTGTCAATCAAAGTGGCGCCACTTAGATTGACAGCTATGAATTGTGCATAATGATGTATTCTGTATATTTTAAACGAATGCCTTTTAAAAAAAAATTCGCCCCCCTCCAGAGTTGTCATGGCGTAGAAAAACAGCTTATGAGACTAGAGCCATGTTTTGAACCAGGCTGTAAATATGTTTTTTTCTGTCATAAAATCGGACATTTTAACATGGGGCTCAAATGTAATTGACTCCCTTCTGCAGCCTGCTCTAGCGGTTATTCGAGGAACTGCAGCTTTTTTGCACTTCCGCATTGGCTTCATTTTTCAGCGCCGGAGGTTGCCACTTGGTAACAAATTGAACGCATGAAAAGGAGCAAAAGAAAAAACCATATTATCTATGTTTGAATCCTCCAACATTTTGTCAAAGGCATATCTTGTCATAGAATTGAGCCTCTGCTTCAGAGCAAAATACTGATCTAAAATCATCCACATGGAAGATGTTGCAAAGTGGAACAGGGCAAAGGTTTTGGAGTCAGATCAGGTTGTTGTTTATCTTTTTGGTTATGAAGTGCTGTAGTGCCCCGGGCTCACACTATTATGGGAAAGTTGCTCACACACAATCGAAACCCCGTAGTGAACTGTGGTTCCACTCCAGCTGTCAAGGGACAGACTATGCTAAGAAACTTGAAATTGCATGTCCCGACCTTTGAAACTCTGTAATAAATACTCTCTTGCTGCTTTGAAAGTTCAGCAACTGGCAGCCTGATTTACTGATGCTGATCCCAGCGCTGTTTTTCAAGCACATTTGTCTCTGTTCTAAAAGTTGTTCCAGAGTGGCCGTTTGTCAAATTGGGTGATTGTGCTGTCGGTCTCTGCTGTGTGTCTGCGATGGAAACAAAACCCAGTCTGTGTGCAGTCATTAGTGTATGGAGCACCAATATTCAAAACCAGAGACATAAATTGAACCATGTCACTACCAATATCCACACAACCAGACTGAATTAACTTGACAACTATGGGATGGATTCTCATGAAAACTCATGGTCCACAGAGGATGAGTCATTACAACTATGGTCACTTTTCGTCTACTGCCACCATCAGGCCAAATAAATTGTCCAGTAGCCTACTTTGGTTTATGACCCATCAGTCTCAGCTGTACTTTGCATCTACAGCTAATCTGCAAATGTTAGGATGCTAACATGCTAAACTAAGATGATACCTCTTAAACATCAGAGTTGAGAAGGAGCTGCTGGTGAGGGTGTCGGATCTTGATTTTGTTTTGTTTTTTTACTTTTTTCCGTATTTTGTGATGAAGATGAAGCTGAAAAGTGACAAATTAGAGTTTAGATGAAAAAGTCATGGTCAAATTGTTCAGCCCACAGACCATTATTGAATTTGTAAAATGTGTGCAAGTCATGTTAATCATGAACGGAAGAGGCTCAGTCCATCGTGAGGGCCATTGTTGGTTAGCTTTCCATCCAAAAGCCCATAATTTATAGTTCACCCATTCTGCACAATCAGATTATTCTCTGACTCCATCCTCTCGACTCTCTTGAACCACCATCAAACCATTCCCAGCCGCCGACAGCAGCACTGGCCGAACTGCAGGAGGGAGGTAACTCTCTGCTGTTGGAGAATCACTAAGTTTGTCTCTTTGACACAAGAGGCATCGCTTTTCATTGACCAACTGCTGCATCGAGTCTCAAACGGAGGAGTTGCTTCCTGGGGTCCTGAAGAGGAGCTTTTTGTTGTGATAAGGACTCATTGATTGGCGATTGAACTGTGGGTTTTGTATTGAACACTGACTGCCTCCTTGGTGGAGCTCTGAGAGCATTTTCTAGTTAAGTATGTAGTTATCACTGTGGATTTTCCATTGGATTGTCCATTCACACTGATTCTTTTTCAGCTGCTTCACTGGCTTTGTTACTCTCTTCCTTTATCAGTAAATGTGGTGGCAACACAATGCCTATGCATACATAGGTAGCTGAAGTAAATAATGCATGAGAGATGAGGCTTTGTTGATGGAGGAAGCCTGCTCATTACCTCTTTTCTTCCCTTTGTGCTGTCTCATTCTTTCTTTTAGTGTCACTGAGTATCTTTACTTCTCTCTCTCCTCATTTCATCACACGCACAGTCTAACTGTAATATATAAATTTTATGTAGGCCCTGCCTTCCCTGCCCATTATCTTTGAAAGTGAATGTGTGATTACCTGCACAAACACTTTATTATACCCTCCATCGGAGCTCACACAGCTCAAGTCATTTCTTTCAAAGCCCTGTGAAAACGTTGAGACAGTAGCAGCAGCCTGTCTCCTCGGTGCCCTCTTCAGGTTCACAGAAG
This sequence comes from Centropyge bicolor, assembly GCA_037975185.1. NCBI lineage: Eukaryota > Metazoa > Chordata > Actinopteri > Pomacanthidae > Centropyge > Centropyge bicolor. Next base: position 403,210 of record JBBMOC010000123.1, read on the forward strand.
AACTACCAGTTAGAGTGCATATATGTACTGCTCATGACAAATGAGAAAATACAATCTTCAGATTACAGAAAAAACAGGAAATGGCAAATTATTAGTGTTATACATATCATTGATCACAGTCATCCATTCAGACGGACTGAACACCAGTTTCATAAAAAAAAGGCATTTGTTCATTATGGCACACTTATAAAGACTGTGATTCCATGTCACCTTTCATGGCAGTGGAATTAACTTAGCAAGTTCACCAACTGTTGCTGAATTTTGCCAGCGAGCAATAGATAGTAGGTAGGTAACTAGACATGTTTTATTGTCCCATAACTGGGAAATCTTCGAGCAGCAAACAGCAAACAGCAAAGGAAGTTTGAATCAACCACCTGGAGGCTGTTGCTGTAATTAAACACACAGTACACAGACAGGGTAACAAACCCCTCCACCTTTTTTGTATATTTTATGGATATGTTCAGAAAGCAATATGAGTTTAGGAACACATAACACACTAAAATCAAACATTGTCATGGACAAAAAAAAGGGACCTTTTTGTTTTCAGTTTGATTCCTGTAGAGAGGCCTATAATACATCACAATCTGAAAAGGATTGATGGTTTCAAGTGGTTTTAAAGGGCTAACACAAATAATATATTCTCCAACACCTTAGGTAGGTAGGTAGGTAGGTAGATACTTTATTCATCCCCATGGGGAAATTGGAAAACAGGCAAAGTACTTCTACTGACGAGCAATTTTAAAAAAACACACAGTAGAATTTTTTTTAAAAGCACAACAGGATTAAAAAAAACACTGAAGATTTCAAGCACAGTAAACAGACTTTGAGGTGCAATAAATACTTAAATATACAGCAGAATTGAAAAACATCACACACAAGAAAAAAAAACATTATATTAACGTTACTTAAAGTTTTGTGAGAAACATGTTTTCATATCTGATAACATGACAAAAAAAAAAAACAACCCAAAAATGCTTATAACACATCTCACGTCTGGGGACCTGACTCTCCTGGCAGAGCTTGGGTCCCCGGATGTGATTCTTGTCCCAAGTATCCTCAATCAAATGGCACAGATGTGCAGGCTGGAGAAGAGGCAGGAGCAGATTGAAGACATTATTGGCTGAAGGAATGGTATCAGACAGCAGTGATCTTTGATACCAGCCAATCACTTCAGCTACTCTCATCCCTTCTGGAAGAAACAGCTGAACGGGCTGCTAGAAGAGTCCAGGCTCGAGTTGTGAAGCACAAATGTGAATATACAGCAGAAGTATTGATATATAGTTGGGCTTTTAAGTGCAGTGTTCCTTTCTTTCATTCCTGGAAACACAGAAGTGATGACAATCATATCCATGTAATATTTTCCCATTGTTACTGTGTGTTGGGTATAATCTTTTTAGGTGATTAAAATGTTGCACTCACTTAGTCACACGTACATTTACACACTATAAAACAATACACTAAAGTAATGCCATTACTGCAAATAGTGTGAGCAATAGTCTGGACTGGACTTAACAAACCTGTTGACATGATTATTGTCAAGACGGGCGGGTGAGGACTCAGGCGCATCACACAATAACTGCTGATTCAAAAAATGACTTTAATAAAAATAAAACAAAGTTTCAACAAAACTCACTTGGCAATGCAGCACAAGGACGTGAACGTGAACATGAAGACAAAACCTGAACGTGGAATAACGATCCGGCAACTGCGAACAAAAAACAACTGACTTAAATAGTGTCCTGGTGAAAACACAGGTGACTTGATGAGGAGGGTGTGGCTGGTAGGTGACATGGATCGGAGACAAGACACTGGACATAGAAATACGACAGACAGAACCGAAACCAAAACACAGAACCAGAACAGACAGAACTAAACATTACATGTGACAGGACAGGACAACGACATGACGGGACTGAACTGAAAGAACTATAACAAAACACAGGCAGAAAACTAAGACACAGAACAAAGACAAAACTAAGACAGAAGACTATGATATGGAAACAAGCCAAACTAGGATAAATCCAAGACAGAAAACTAAAACACAAATCTAATGCAGAACATGGGACAAGTACGAGACACGAACAGGACAATGACAGAAAGGAAACTATGGCATAACAGATATGATGGCATGACAGAGACAGAGCAAGACAGAGCAATGGCCGGCATGAACATAACAGTAAAACAAAGGCTGAACAAAAACGAAGTCTAAACTAAAACCTGGGTGCAAAACTGTGACAATCCTGAGGTCTCTGATGGAGCTCAGGACGCCTGTTATGATCCACCTGTGTAGATTCTGTAGAACAGTTTACCAGTCTGCCATGTAGAAAAATACAAAAGGTCATGTTCCTGTGAATTTAAACATGTCCCAGATTCAAAATATATCAATCCATCTGAAAGAGGCCAAACACAAAAAGTTTTTTTTGTGTGATTTTACAAAGGTCTGTGCTTTCACCATGAAAATTGCTTTGAAAATTGAAATGAAAATTGTGTTTGTGATAAGAGGTACCCTGAGCAAGCATAAATGCAAGTGAAATTTCATGCCAAAACAAGTACCAGAATTGCACTGCAACGCCTGATCTGCATAAACACAACCTCAGCTGCTCCATTCCTCTCGCTACGATGCGTTCAGAGCCAGAAAATTACAGGCCGAGCAGGTGCAACTAATGGACCCGAGTCCGATGAAAATGGGATTGCACTGCGTCAGTGCCGCTGTCCACTTTTTATTGCCACTAAATTAGAGGCCTCTGTGTCTTGTCGAAGACTCTTTTGACCTTTTCTTTCCTTTTCATAGAGCTTAAGTAGCTCACGATATTCTTGTGTCATAGACCTCATGTTAAAAGTTAAATGCTGCATAATACAGTGGAGCACAAAGTGTGATTTTTTTTAGACTCCTGTCAACTGTAAACACTGAAACGAGAAGACGGTTCAGTGGGCATGTGATCAACAACACTATATGATTGAGTAGCAGAACCTCTATACCTGCCTCAGATGTGACATGTTGATGGCAGGGGGAGGAGTCAGGCTAAACAGTATGGTGGTGCTGAAAGCTGCTATAATCAACATGTTTGGATTGTGAATGATCAAATGACTATATGTAATGTGAAAGGGGTCGTTATTCGCACTAGGTAGAATTTTAGTGTCTTTCAGTTTATTGTTTTGGTTTTACTGCTGCAGCTTTACTACATTTGTTCACTAAATTCACAGCACATTACCTGTCCAGTACTAAGTGGTGCATAAGCAAAGTTAGCAACTAGATGCTTTGGTATTATAGTATCACCTGAGGAATGGTTGGAGACCAAACAGAGCAAAAACACAACTCTAACAACAATTAAATTCTACTGCTGCTGCATGTCTAGTCAATGTGTAAATGTCTGTGGTGTTTACATTTTTGTTGCACTACCCCCTAGTGGCCCAAATACCAGTGGGTACAGTTTAATGATGTGGGGAAACATCCAAGTGAAGACCCTTTTGTTTCACCTTTGTCAAATGGACACTTCCGACAAGACTGTTGGAACAAGATGTAGCAGCTGCAGAATGGTTGTTCATGGAAGGACCACTCAATCAGGGATCAGGATCAGGTTTAATTTACAAACAGCAGCATGGGGCACAGTTAACATACACACAATGAGAATGGCAATCCTCAGTGCAAAACTCATCCCCGTTTTGCCTGGGATTTCCCGCTGCACCGCCAATGCATCTATTGTCCGTCAACAATTAGAGCCCCCCTGCTACAACAGGTAACGCGGAACTATAAAAACATCTAAATTATTAATTCGGTATAAAAATAATACAACATTAGAATTAATATTACAAAACATATTTTAACTGATTTTTCATCATGGCAGAGGATTTTATACACAAGTTTTGAGAATGTTCATAAAAATATAAAATTATAAAAAATAACATATTGACTCAGCTACAAAGACAGAGGTTCAAGTTTGCCTCTCCAGCACTTCAATGCAGCACTTGCTCCGAAAATCGAGGGACACCTTCAAGTAAACATGGACAAAGCTTCCCTCTGGATTATTTCCAGCACCTCGTTGAACCCATACGTCAACACATTCATAATGTTCCAAAGGCAATACTGAGGCCTTGTTCATTACAGCAAAGTACCCCATAATGTGCCTCATAGAAATTTCCAGTAACATCCAGCTTTCCACCGTTTGCACTGACCTGGTCACACATTGTTCCCTTGTATTATTGCACATTTCATTTTTATAGATGGGATGCAATTTCCAAGCCCTCATCTTGTGCTGTGACATCAATATTGTGCAGAATGAGGAATCAATTCAGCATCTTCTTTTTCCTAAAGTCCACACTGTTGTTGTGTGTCTCTTTGGCTTCGATGATATCTCTTTAATGTGCACCTGTTGTGACTTATGTTTCCTCTCCATCCTCCATCTTTCCTTCTTCTGCTACATCTAATCCTTCTCTACCATCTCTCATGTTATTTATCGACTGCACACATGCGTCTCTTCTCCTCACCTCCATCATTCACATTCTGTCATAACTCTCACTTTCCACACCACCTTCCCTCTTCTATTGTTGTCTCATTCCCTTTGTCCTCCGTCTCTTCCCCAGTGTGACTGCGGTGCGCCTGCCAGACGGTTTATCCTTCGTCGTCTACGAATTCTGGGATGGAGAGGAGGAGTGGAAGAGGTGAGTTTTCAATCACACGTGGCTTTATGTGCTGCAAAATAATAATATTTAAATCTTAAGCCTAAGCCCCTGGCTAATATCTGTCACTCAGTATTAAGAGCTTTTTTGGTTTTCTTTGACTTGTGTGAACAAGCTTCTAAAAAAGTGTTAAGTAGCAGTCTCGCTTTGATACGAAAACTGAGCCAATTCAACAGGCAGAATGAAACAAGTGTAAATGCTGAGGAATATGGAGGGCAGAATGTGCCAAAATGAAATTAATTAATTGTGTATTTATTTATTTCATTTTGGCACATTCTGCCCTCCATAGAGGAAGGCCCATTGCTGCGAAATGTTTCATTCCCAATGCTGATTCACTCTGAAAGTATTAAAAGGCATTATTGGCTGCAGACGTTGGTTTTGGTTCTGAAAAGGCCTTTGAGTCAGCACTCCGGCTCCTCTGAAAGTTTTTTTGGAGCTGAGCACGCCGTTCCTTCCTGCCATTGTTGTCATTGATTGGTGATCGGCAAATAAAGAGAGCGCTCACTTTTCTTCCATTACTGTCATGAGCCCTTTGGATGAATTCCTCCATCCACATTTAATTAGCATCCTTCAGCCATTGCTCGCTCCAGAGTTGCTGAAGCACTTGAGTTGCGTCAGGTCGTCATGATTTAGTGATGGTGCCGGTGCCGGGCATGAGGAGAGGCTGCTGATGTAGCTGCCTGCTGATGTGGGTTTCTGCTCCACTGCTCACAGCATCTCACTGCCATTAATATTTCAACTCTTACAGTAAAGGCTACGGCCGTGCTAAGCGGTTGTAGGCTATGTGTGCTCACGTTTATGAGTGGCTGTGCAGATGCGTGTGCATACGTGTTATACGTGTGTGTGTGTGTGTGTGTGTCTGCACTCTCTCACCCTCCCTTCTTTTTCCAGGCACCTCCAGTCGGCCCCCAACAAAGCTTTTCAGCATGTGAAGGTGGATACACTGTGCCAGCCGGAGGCCATGTCCTCTGTAGCCGTGCCAGGTCAGTGGTGAAACAAATATGAGAAAATAAAATAGGAATCATTGTTATTTTTAGTCCAATAATCTTAGATATCAAGATCAGTTTACTCATCAAATCTCAGCCTGTGTACAAGTTTGAAACACATGGGCTTTTGCCAAGTAAGGGAGTTTAACCCTCCTATTATCCTCAAATATTACTAACACTTTTCACCCTTGGGGTCAATTTGACCCCATGGATATTTCCCTCCAAAAAATGATTTGCAGAAAATTATTGACCAATTTTTGGTGACAGCCACTTTGTGTATATGTTGAAAACATAAATAACCCCTTGATAATGAAATCTTGACCTGTCCTCTAGCGCCACCATCGGGACAAACAAGCCCAACAGGCCAAAATTGGAATTAATTTATCTTGAAAAGTTTTCTTCCAAATCTTCTCAAACTTACTGACAACCTTAGTGACCACAAGAGTATGAACCCTATAGGTTTTGGTGATGATATGACCTTTCCTGCGGCGCCACCATCAGGTCAAACTTTCAGATTTAGAGTTAGTGTATATTGAAGATCTTTCATCCAAATCTTTTCTAATTTGGGGTGCACATTCATGATTCTCACAGAATGATCTATATTGGTTGATGCTGGTGGATAATAGGAGGGTTAATTATGGGATGGTGTAATGTAAGTACATTTACTTTAAATTTTTAGGACTTTACTCAGGTGTTTTCATTTTGTGTTACTTTCTAATTTATTAATACAAATACAATTAATTTATAGATTATATATTGCAACCTAGTAATCAAAATTAAAATTATCTACATCTCTTCCAGCTGCAGAATTAAAGTAATGCTTACACATTAATACATTATTATCTATAATCCAATAAAATATAAATACATGCTCTGGAATTCTATATAATGAGTAGTTTTAGTTACTTTAGGTACATTTTGATGCTGATGCTTTTGTACACTATGTAAAAGGAACAACTTGACTTGTACTAGCAACAGAGTATTTTTACACTGTGGTATTGCTATGTTTACTTAAGTAAAAGATCTGAATAGTTCTGCCGCCACTGGAGGATTCAGTGATTTTGGAGAATGATAAACACGAGGGACAGATGTGGTTAATGACGTAGGCCTGTCACTCCCTCAAATACATGGCTGAATCCAGATTAGACAGTTTGTTTTTTCTGCTTTATTTCCACATAAAGAGTCAATAAGTAAGATGACCTGTACGCTATTACAGTTACAGTCAGATGGCAGTGAAAACCAAATTCAGCTTCAAGAGCTAAAGGACTAATAATAAAGCAATTATACTTATTAGTTAGAGTTATCTAGAAGGATGTACTGTAGGCCTAGTATATATAAGAAAGACATAAAACAATATTATTTTGAACAGTTTGTTAGGGGATGAACAGGGAAATATTGATCAAAATAATCGATAAATATCTAAGTTATTCTTATATTATTGCTATCCATATGATCTAAAAAAAAAATTAGATTAATTGACTCCTTGTTAAGTATATAAAATAATCAGAAAATATCAGAAAGTAGTGCTCCCAGAGGCTGATGATGTTTTAATAAAACTTGTTTTTTTCTACCAAACTACAACTTTCAAACATGAAAAAAAAGATGTAAAACAGAGAGAATCACCTTTGAGGAGCTAGAAAACAGTGAATGTTTGGCATGTTGTCTTGTTAAATAAAGTAAATTATGAAGTGATTATAAAAAATTGTAGGTGATTTCAGCGCTGAATAGAGAACAACAGAACAAAACAGAGGCTTTGTATTGAGCAGAAAATAAGGAAATTATGTAAAAACACACAATTACAGAGCAGAACTCTACTGATAATACAGCGCCTGGATATTCCAGAGAAAGCGATTAGTGACAGTCGGTATATGGCCGGCTGTGTAATTACCTGAAGCTCAGATGCACTCTGAACAATTAAAGCAACCTGGCAGCGTTGAAAACGTCTGACACTGGCATGCATCCATGCTCCGAGGCGGAGACTGTCAGTGACTCGAGGTGATGCCTGGCAGTCGGCCATTTCTACTTTTTTTCTTGTCTAACTCATTTTTTATGGTCTTCTCCCACCCACCCCCTGCTCGCCCTCTCCCCTCTCCCTCATCTTGTCTGCTCTCTTTCTCTCTCTTGCCAAATTTCTCCTCATCTCTATTCAATCTGTTTCCTCTCATTCTCGCACGTCTTCCTGTCTGTAACCCCCCCCCCCCTCCACCGGGGCTCATTTTCCTTTCTCTCTCAATCTCTCTTTCTCTCTAACCTGCTTCTCACTTGTCGTCCCTCTCTCTCCCTCTGTCTGCAGCCGCCTGGTGCAGTGTGAACCGGGACTGAGCATGAAGATATTCAACTACACGCCAAGACTCCTGGACACTCCCCACCTCCTCCTCTTTAACTCCCCCTTCACCCTACAACCTCTCCCCCCCTGCGTTCCACCTGCTCTCACCCCCCCCAACACTCCTCTCTCAACCCTCACATTCCTCAAGTCTTTTTGTAAGTACATGTTTACACAGTGCAAATGAATGGTGTCAACGGCAGTGAAAATTGAACAAACAGTGTGAGATTACTAAAACACGTTTGCATCTCACCGTAGTAGTTTGCTGGCTCAAGATATTGGATTATGTCATGTTCATGTTTCGAGTAGCTCTGACCCACTGTAAAGTGGAGTTTGTCATGTAGCAAGGATCCTGATGATGATTTTTTCATGTAGCAGTTACTGTTGTTGAGTCTGGGAATGCTTTTCTTTTCCACTCCTGTTAGAGTTGCATCTATTTAGCTCTTATTTCATAGTCGTCATTTGCTCCCATACAGAGTGATCCAATAATTAATTTTTTTTATTTCATTTGTAACTGACCAAATGCTTCAGACATTATTCTCACATCAGCCATCCTGAACTCACGTCCACATGTTGAGTGAATGAGGCCGAGTTGCCAGATTCGCTCAGAATCTCAGGAAAACTGAACGCTTGAATTCAGCTTAAAGGTTAACTAGCTCCCCAGCCGGCTGTCAGACTGAGCCCCTAAGTAACTGAGTTGGGCTTGTGTCAAAAAATATACACATAATGGATGATGGCCTTGAAAGCAGCGAATGGATTTTTAGAATAATACAAAACAAGCAGTTAAAGATTTTCTGCCCTGATATGTTCAAGAGCGAGCAAAAACAGCTGGTGAAAACATCTATTCATACAATATCATAAACAAATAAAACACAGTTTCTCTTCATATTCATAATGTACCAACTTGGATCTTCAGCTTGATCAGTTTCAAGTTTCTCAGAGAAGCATCACTGAGTCTGATCGCTGGCTGGCCAGGTGCCATATTAGCTTGAATTTAAGACTCCAGAAAGGCACATATGTGATATCTTTAAAACACATTTAATTAAAACATAAAATATTTTACTATCTCAAAGACAGTTGGCATTGACCTGTGGACTAGCCAACGTAATCCAGTAATAGGTTTGGGTATGTTCCTGTAAGATTGCCTCTGCTCCTCTGTACATTAGTGTGGTGTTATGGTGATAAGTTGAAGTTGTAAATGCTTTACTTACATTTATGCAGCTGCTTTTCAATATAATATTCACATGATATTTTACCTCAAATCTTTATTTTTTCACAGTCCTCAGATCCATTTATTTTGCTTGCATGTGCTCTGATGTACAGTGGCTGCTGTGGGAGTAATGTCTGTCTGTGGTATGAACTCATTTTGCTCATAGAAACACATTTTTTTAATGGGCAACAGAAGCCTCAATCCAAATCTCTGTGAAGCCCGACATGGTGATTCTATCTGTACATCAGATGGGGACATTACCTGAAGTCCCATATTATGAATGTCACAAATATGTCTTCACATGTATTTGGGTATGCAGATGCCAGTTTTTGATTTATATTTCTTCATGTAGCTTTTATTTTGAATGAGACATTTCGGGGGTTAAGAGTTGAATCTCCAAGCATTGACATGAGGGTCTCGTAGGAGGTGAGATGATTTTGCTGTCAAGGGATCGTTTCTGACTTAGACCAGAGTCTGCTGCTACCTTGAGACAGAAGAGACGCGGGACGAAGGCGGCACCTCACTGTTCTCCATGCAGCTAAAGTTCGTTTCATTTCCGCCTTCTGTTTGTGTATTCCTTGTCTGAGTTGGCGATGGGTAGCTTATATTAGCTGTGTGAGTCTAGTAGAGATTGTACATATGAAAATGTCGTTCTGTTATGATTATATTTGTATTTATTGACATCTTTTAGTGCTATGGTGCAATTTTTTTTCCTTAGTGGAAGCGGCAGCGGCTTTCGTGCCCTGCAGCTAATCCTAACAGTTTGTTTGAATCAGAAAACCTACCATCAGAAACTTCAGACAAATACACCCATCTAACACTGAATATGAAGCCTTAAACATCACCACATGGTAGAGGAGGTCTTAAGGGTTTTCAAAAGACGACTTTCTTTTTCAATGTGATGTAAACTCCCAGGAAGCAGTCTGTCAGCGTGGACCTCTTGGCATCAGAATACACAAACTAGTTTTGCATTGACATATTATTGATACAAAGACAGGTTCACCATTAGATTTCTAGACTTTCTCAGTTGTCAGCATATCACTGGAAAAATAACTTTGAGATAGGACTTCACACAGCATACTGTAGCTGATAGATCAACCACCTCATTATCAATATATCGGCACCATTAACTCCAACTATACGAGACAAGGCTCTCAATTCTCTACACCTACGACTCAACTGGAGGACATTACAGAAAAATGTGGACCATCAGAAACAAATGCTGGATGGGTTTGATCAGCTAAGACCAGGCCAACATCTGGAGGCTCTGATGAGAGTTATTGTCATGTGACCGGCAGAAGAGGCTCGTCTAGCAACAGAAGATCAACTCATGTCCGGAGCTTTAGGCTGAAACCTCTACACTTAATTATACATAAATGTGATCATGTATTTCCAAATTGACTCAATTGGCAAAATTTGTCTTCAGCAAAATTCACGCTGGGAGACACAAAAGCTAGAATTAGATTAACAAACTGAATCAGTCGAGGTTAGATCTTGCCACATTTTCTGTGTTTGGCCTTTTCCTGCGTTCTTGGTGGATTTGTTGTCCTGATCTCTGGAACAAATCTCACCTTGTTGGAAAATGAAATCTCATCCGTTCAAATCCTGGGATTAGCCAAGGTCAAATTCAGGTCAAACTCAATCCCCCAGACGCCTCACCTGACCTCAGCACCGCGATAAGCCCACCACTGTAAAACAATCAGACTGTCACTCAGAAAGCACAATGTAAAAATGAGTGAATATTGTGACTTAAAGATACAGTATATTAGAGTTTGTCGAGTATGACGAGAGTATTTAGAGATATATAGTATTACTGTTTATCTGGTGAAAGGTTTGTTGATGTCTGATGAATCACTCCCTCTTTAGAGCTCGATACTTTCAAAGGTGCCATCTTGCCATCCACCTCACTCTTGACTCTGTTTTCTCTACTTTCATCTATGAATGACAGTCGCTCTGTCATCTGTCAGTACTGTGGTAGCAGTGAGTGGGGATCCAGCTACAATGATACTAATATTGATCCAGCACCTGGGCCTTCCTTCAGAGCACTGGACTGCATTGAGCAGGGCAGATGTGTGGAATGTGGAAGTATTGAATATTATTAAATACAGTATATTGTAAGAGAAATATGTATTGCAGTAGGCTTATAGAACAGGCATGCAAAGGCGTCGCTCCTTTATCTGTGGAATGTCTCTACTAACCTCGGAGCGGCTGTGTTAAAGGTGTCTTGTGGAGCTTTGACCACTTGTGGCACTGTGGAGCAACAGATGAAAGCTGGCAAACAAAGCAGGATTGAATGTATAAAAAATGGCTTTGCAGATGTTTTATGAAGACGAAAATGTGTTAAACACAATTGTCAGGATCTCTGTCTTAACATCCATCAGATCTTAAAAAAGACTAATTTTCATTTTTTTTACTTGCTTTTTCATTTGGCTGTATGTTCAGTTACCAAAAATTTGACTCGTAGACGGGCATTTTGGACTGTTTACTTCCACAAATATTTTAAAAATATCAGTGTAAAAATAACATGACCTCAGTAACCTCATATGAGATGTACATCTGGAAAAATAATATTTCATACTGTCTCCTGTTCCCAGGAGCAGAAATCAATAGTCAACATATTTTAGCTGACATTACATCCTGTTACAGGCTGTTGTCCATGCCTTTATCTTGTTTATTGCACTTCACTGTGTATTTGCCCATTTGGTCTGCAGTTGGTGCAGAAAGCAGCAGCAGCGTTTCAGAAACCGTATCTCTCCATCACTTGGCTGGATTTCCCTAGGCCCCCTATAGAGTTCAGATTCTTTTACTTTTAAAGTTGTCTGTGGCTGGAGTTGTGCTTGGGATCTTTAAACACCTTTTTTTCTGCTTCACTCAGGTTTGACACTTCTTTCTTTTTTGACTTGTATGGTAATTATGATGAGGTCTAAAATTACTGATTGTCACACACAGCAAAGCTCCACGGGGTACCTTCAACCTTTCACTTCTTAAAAAAAAAAAAAAAAAAAAAAAAATACAACATGCACTCCTGTGCCACTACAAATTGTGTCAAATCTTGTTTGCGTTCCAGAAGGAGCTGCTGAGTAGAAACATAAAGCCATATTGCATGGATTGATGTTTATATGTCAATGACTTACTATACTGATAGCCATAGTTTTTCAGTATTCGAGTGCCCGGCTGAATGCAGCCCACATGCTCTAATGAAGGCTTTCTTTCCTGTACATTGTGCCCAGCTTGGTTAGGTTGTGTATATGAGGTAGATAGTGAGTGAACTGTCAGAAATGCCAATACTGTTTCCTATTGATACATTCCTGAATGTCCCTCAGACTGTGCAACCTGTTCTTTTCTATCCTCCTACTCCTCAGTGCAACCTGTGCTTCGTCATACAATGGAAGAGTCATGCCATTGAAAAGTAATGAAACAGGCCTTGATTGAATGTTTCCTGGCAACATGTAAGGCTTCAACACAGGGAGGACTTCAGGCCTCATGTGAGCAGCATCAGCTCCTGTAGCTGGCGGGAAGCTGGTGGACAGGAAGTGTTTCAGCTCAACAGGTGTTGTTACTTTGATACCAAACCAATCAGGAATTTGCCGAACTGATCAAGGTCATAACTCTTCCCTTCTATGGCTGTGTTCTTTTCTATCCTTCAACTGAGTGCATGTCAACTGAATGTCCAGTAACTCCTTTGCTGTAGTATTAGGCCATGCTACTCTTCAATGGGTTTTGTGCATTTCTTACCTTCTTTCTTTTCTAGTATTCCTATGAAGGAGACAGAGACTAAAATCTATTATATAAAATATATATGAATAGAAAAATGGCATACAAGAATGAAAACTCACTTTTATGGCAATGTTTAATGAAATATTAATTCTTAATGTATGTTTCAGTAAAACAGCTTTCTCTTCTTAAATGTAGAGACTTATTGCAGGGATGCAAGTATTATATTTGGTCTTAAAAGAATATCTTGTTGAAATTCTAGACGATGTAGAGTGATGCAATTCAATAAAACTATAAAACTGAAAACTGCTTTGTGGCTCTTGAATCCTGTTGATGATTCACACTGGGGCTCGTTTCATACTCAAAGATCTGTCTGTCATCCTGAGGTGGAGTTTCTGTCCTGATGGAAGGCAAATCAACCTGCATGACAATCCTCAATTCACAAATGTTTACGTTACGGTTTGATGAGCATTAAAATGAGATAAACCATGAACAACCCATTTCACCTGGTCTCAATCCAACGAGGACGCGCCAGAGTCTCATTAAAGGGGCACTCCACTGATTTTACACATCAGTTGTACTGGAAAAGTGGCAAATGAAGTATCCAGTATATTTCTGAGCGTGCTGCTGATGTACACTCCTCTCCCACAATGCAATGGACAAAGATAGAGGAGGAGATGCTCACAGATGGAAAAAATAAAAATCAGTGGAGGAGGAATTATTCATACGCAAGCATTATCACCAAAATGTAGTTGAAGTATCAAGAGCAGAAGTACTTGTTGGAATAGTCCTTTTGCATATTATTATAGATCAAAAATGTTAATGTTACAGCTCATTTCCACCACTGACAAACAAATCAGTTGTTAATGGTGGTGAGACACCTCCAAGAAAATGTTGGAAAACCAATAATAAATCTTTGAAAAAAATAACATTTTGCTTCCTATTTTGGACCTGCAGTGACATTAGAAAGTTTGATTGACATCTAATGCCACACATTTAATTTCCTGCAAGTGTGAAATTGTTAAGCAAGCAGATATGTTGTATATTAACTGCTGAAACAGTATGCAATGATTAGTATGTAGTACATAGTGTGTAGAATTAGTGTGTATTATAGATTTATAAATCTTACTGAGCCTGTGGAAACAGGCCAAACAGGGGTAAGCTTTGTAAGCCCTGATGATGTTATCAGGGTAAGGATCTAGTAAATTTGGAGCTTGACCCACACTAGGCAATAAAATCTGTGGAACCAAGTGTTACGGGGGAAAATTTAGCCGAACAGAAAGAACCTCATGTGGGGTTTTATTTTCCATGTTTATACTAAAACAGCTTCAAGAAAGGTTTCATATAAAAATTATTTTATTCAATTACTTTTTTCAGTATTTACTATTGACATAACTACTTCACACGTCATTACATACTTATCAAATATCAGAATGCAGCTCTTTTTTTAAACACACAAAACAGATATAACAAGACTTATTTACACACACATTTAAATGTATTGTTCATGTATAGAAATATCTCTTCTCCCCATCTCTCGGGGCTCCCTCAGGAACCTCTGTCAACTCAGTCTGATATGGCTCTACAGCAGATACCAATACTTGTCAATATTCCCAATCTGACCTCCTTCATCACACATTCTAATGGAGACTGTGCAAATGATTAAAGCTTTCCGGGTTTACAGCACCAAGTTTGGCAGACATGATAATATTCTAACAGTTTTCATTTCATATTGGCATATTGTTCTGGTTTTTATGTGACAATACTGATAAAAGAATATTGTGGCCACCATTAAAGTAAAAATGCAGTGTTCAAGAAAATGACTGAGGAAATAAAAACCGTGACATAACACCCTGCCTACTATCAGTTTAAGGCCCTTCAGCTTACCCACAGGTGAAAGTTAAAATCTAGTCACCACTGAAAAAGCCCGGGATTGGTGAGGAAGGAGGAACGGTCAGAATTTTCCAAGGATCTGCATGACGGCGATCGTGGTGCTCTGGCCGAAGATGAACGCTCCGCAGAGCAGGGTCACCACTCCCCAAAGTGTGAGGATGACTCTGGAGAGGACAAGGCACAATGTCACAACTGAAGCAAATGTTGCAAACCTCTTCTAGATCAGTCCATGGAAAAAAAAATTATCATCACTTTGTTCTATTACAGGATTTTTCAAAGTTACTCTAGGTGTCCCTGTGCCCCCCAGCTGAACGGTCAATTATGGAGTCAGTTGGCTGTTAGCTATTTTTGAGCCCCGTTTTATTTTGAAGGGGGACTTCTAGAGTACGAATTGAACCAATGCAAAGTTACAGTCCTCTTCTCTTTCCATTACAAGCATTAGTTAAGACTGATTTCTACAAACAAGAATTAAACACAAGATTCCGACTGGTGTCCTAAAATGAATGCAAATTATTTATTTTTTTTAATTTAATTTTTTTAATTTTATTTTTTTTATTTTTTTTACCAATTAACTCAAAGATGAGGTAATGATATAATATAATACTTAAGTCATCATAAATATGTTAAGGTCATGCTATACTAGCAATAGAGCTGGTAAGTAAGATTAATAGAATACACTCATCAAATTTCCCCACTGTGGGACAAATAAAGGAAAATCTTGTCTTATAAACAACAAATGAATGAGTGAATTACACCTAGCTGCACACACAGACATCACTGAAAAGTAGAAGTGACTAAGCAAGGAACAACTACTAATACATACACAGCACAGCACACATGCACATCAAGAACATCTGTGCTGAAAAATAAATAAATTTAGGTGACCATAAATCTGCCTGAGTGTAAGTGTCCAGTAGGGGGCCCTGCACTTCTCTATAGCTGAATTATAATTACAGTCTGACCATTAAAATTAGCTGGTCTTTTACTTACATTCATTTACATTTTGGCAAATAAAATCATTATTTTAAATGCTTCCACAAAAGTGTTGATAGCCATTCTGAATGGCGACACACGCTGCCAATTACAGCAGAGCGAGGGTAGAGTTGGTGGAAATGTCATGGAGTCATTGAAATCAAAAAGGGTTCATCTCTGTGGGAGTGTAAATGTGCTCAGTCAACTCCATGGTAATCTGACCTGAGGGTGCGCTACAGGAAGCCCATTAACTGTCCGAGCACTTAAGACCTCAGGTAAGCACGAATGTGACGAAATGTCATAGTGATCTTATTGTGAAAAGAAAGTTTCACCTGCAGCTCATTTTAGAGCAGTAACAACCCACAAATATGTTCATGTAAGATTCAGTCATACTGTTTATGTATGAATATGTGAATGTGTCTGAGCATCTGACTGGACCAACTGATGGCAAAACCTCACCATCCTCACTCACCACTACAACAGTTTGAGAGTTAAGAATCCATTTAAAAGTTGTTTTAATTTTACGACATTCATTCTTTGTCACTTGAGTATCATTCTGGATTATCACCTAGACATACAATATATTTGCAGTACAATAACATTTAAATTCAGTTCTTCCTCACCTGGTCTTCCAGGTTACTGGCTCCGACTGCATGGCAAACATCAAACAGAGTCCTGTTCAAACACATCTCAGGGTTTAAGAGTTGCAACACAATTGAGAGAATGTGAATTTATAACCCCCCGAGTGTTACCTGGGAAAATGAAGATGAAGAAGGCGCTGATCCCTCCGATGACACTTATGACTTTGCTGATGTCTGGTACAAATGTGGCGATGAGCAGCGTCACCGTTATCCACAGGAACGTCAGCACGTAGCGACTGCGGCTTTCAAAGGCCACCGTCACCGCACCGTCACGCCTCCGCCACCAGCTCAGCAGGGGGTCCTGGATCACTGATCTGATGAGTGTGGGTATGTTATTGATCAATTAGTGTGGATAAAAATAACACTATTCTCTGTAAACACTAACTAAGACTTTGGCATTATGGGGGTTGGCATCCTGTTCCTTTGGAAGCAGAAGTGACCATATATGGACGAGAGGGTGGAGCTCAGTAGATTTGGACAAACAGGGGGTGGATCTGAGAACCTGAGGATACGCTGTGGCAGCAACTTGTCAATCACAGGGTAGCCCCCACCCTAAAACATACCCTGCTTTATGGTCTGTTTTAGCCTAAATGGGACCATAATTTACAACATGAACATCAGGCTGTATTGAAGACTTGAAACTGGCAACTGACACTCATCAGGAAAATGTTTACTGAGGTAATAAATCAAGTGAGAAGTCAGGTTATTTTCTCAGAACAGCCAACTTCTTTCTTTCTGCAACCAGGAGAGTGCCCCCTGTTGGCCAGTAGAAAGAATGAAGGTTTAGGGCAGTTGTGAGTTGGTCTCTAACACAGTCTATAGCCCAGAGTGTATAACCTGGGAACTTTAGTTAAACTTAAACTTTTCAGATGATGTAAAAGCGAAGTAGTGAGATAAGTTGGGTTTTTTTTCTATGTGTGTCCCTGACCTGCCCAGCAGCAAGATGATGGGATAGATGGTGATGATGGAGACTCCAAACAGCAGCCTGGCGATCAGCATGAGAATGTCATCACCAGTGTACGACATCAGAATGTCGGCCTTTACATCCTTTCCAAATGTCAGGTACCCATAAACCCCTGCAACGGAGAGAAGGACAGCGTTTCGTTATCCAGCTGAAACAAATACTACGTATCTGATGTCAAATGGAAAAACTGACATTTTTACTCACAAACAATGTTCAAGTGAGCATATCATCACATCATCATATCACATCATTGAGTTATTTTATCATAAATACAATCAGCTTATGGTGGAAAAATAGTGTCCATCAACATCTTATTAAAAAATTAAGTTTTTCTTTTAGTTGGCATACTGATGGTTAAGAGAGGACTTTATTACAATGTGAACACAATGTACATTCAAAACCTATGTATTTAGTATGAACTACATCAGTATGTAGTATACACTACAGTATTATGTAGTATTGATTTGGGAGTATCGGCCTTGTGAGACACTTGACTAACTTGATATTTGTATTTGAATATGTTGAGAATGTCAATGCAAAAGATGTTGAGATATTTCAGCCTGGACTGAAGCAGTGGAGTGACAGAGAAGCTAAAACTGTTCATGAGGACAAGGCGGCTCTCAAGTGTCATTAAGAGCCTCGAACTTGCAAGAGTCTAAAGTATAATGCTCACTTCACCATGACTATTAAAAGGTGCCTGATTGCTTGGCTTCCAGTATTAAAAGTGCTTCAGTTGTGAGTCAGAAAATGAATGGGATTTTTGCTAATAGAACCAAAGGACCTCCCAATTAGTTCCTCCATCAGACAGGTAAATATATATTAATATTGACCAATTTCCTTGGGAGAACTTTTTTTACAGGAGTGTATTTCTCTGAATCAGACTCATGCTAATAACTGTACTGATATTATGGCTTGAGGTATTATTCCAGTAATTCATGAATTCATGACGAAGCTAGCCAGTTGAAATGCACAGAGAGACAGTGGGTGTGTTATGTATGATAGAAGAGAGAGGAAGCAGAGACCTGTGAGGGAGTAGATGATGAGGCAGAAGATCATGGAGACCACAGAGATGAAGGCCCAGTGAGAGAGGCGCTGGTTCTCCATGCTGCTGTAGATGGCGATGGATGCCTCGTGGCACTGGAACAAACACACAGACAAGAAATCCAAACTGAGCCCAACAGTGCAGCAGCTGACTTCAGGTTCTAGTTCCTCCTCTCTGGTTAAAGGTGGAGACACAGACAGATCCACTAAGAGATAACAGCAGCCTCTCTAGCCACCAACCTTGGATTTTTCTCATGTGTTTGGAGCGCACAGTGCAGCATCCAGAGGTCTTATTATCTCTGATCTCTCCACCAGCGTGATGAACTGAGATGAGATAGGGAATGAGACGAAGGCTGTGGGCTCCAGGCGGCACAATGGGCCGAGTTAAACCATCACAGAGGTCAGGATACAGACTCTTGTCACCACTTGATCCCAGCTGCCATCGCCCGCTTTTAAATCTCGCTTCCCCCCCCCCCCATCCCTGCCGTCCACTCCTCCACTCCTCTCAGGATCTCATCAGCTCTCTTTTCAACCCTACGCAGTGCAATCACTCACCCTGAGGGAGTGTGTCTCTCTGTGTGCGTTTGTGCGAGAGGACACGCATCAGTCCTTTCACACTTTCCCCTCCTGTTATTAGATCCTGCCAGCATCCCTACAGGGTTACCTTGGCAACTTGGGACATTACACATCAGTCTGTCCTGCTTTAGATTGACAGAATGATCTTTTTCCCGAACCCTACCCTGCTATTAAATATGAGCAGCTGGCTCTGCAGAGTTCCCGGGGAGCATGGCGGCCGCAGGCTGCGCCAGCCCGCTGACCTTTACTCCACACTGAAACACACTCTCCTGAGAAAGTCCCAAAAGTTATTGAGAAAACCCACTCTGCATCGCCACAATGAAATCTGCTGAAGCACGAGATTAAGATAAATTCCAAAAGCCAATTTTCTCATTCGCCTCTAGTAGTGCCTCGCCATGCAGATGGGTTCTGAGATCTGCCTCTGAAATGGAAAGTGAATGTGTGTTGTTGTTAAATGGAAATGTGCTGCTCACAGCAATAAAAAAAAAATTACACTTTAAAACATTTGACAGCCGTGCGTCCTTCCAGAATGAGATTCCCTGTTGCAATCCAAGACTTCATATTCATAGCTATTTCTTCTGTAGAAAGTAGTTCCAGTGTTCACAGTGAGGTCTACATTAACCAGAGTACAGCAAACACATCATCACTTCAGATCAACCATCTTTAGCGCTTCCTTGCTCCACTGTTGTGTATATGGTGTGTTTTTCCTTTGGCACCAGTCTCGCCCTGCTGTATGCAATATAGTGCATTAGGCCACCGGGAGAAGAAAGTTCAAAATTAATGAACTTTGACCCCAAGCCGCGCTGATTATTTCGAGCATAGCTAATGGCTGAAGGCTCCTGTGAGTCGCACATTTAAATTAAGGGACTGACATATTGGCCTCTTGCTGAGAGTCAGATGTGTGGATCGATATCATCCTCATGTCTGAAGAACCTTTAGTCAGCAGGCAATTAGCTTAGCTTAATTATGCTCAACTATTTCTCAACCATATACAGTGACTACCAGCCAACATGCTTCAACAGAGGAGCTGCTTTTTGGCATTTTGCCTTTATCAGATAGTGATAACAGAGACACAACAAAGGTCCATAGACAGAGTCAAACCCAGGACATCGCTGTACAGTACATGCATCTGTAGCACTCTGCTACCAGATGCTCCCTCCAGGGGCGGATCCAGATTAATTTTAGTCAGGGGGCACGGAAGGTACAACAGATATTTTGGGGGGGGCACTGAAAAGCTATTAAAAAAAAATATATGACCTTTTCATTTTGGATTGTTAACATTAAAATTATGATGGACATGTTTCCTTGTTTATGTGAATTGCAACAACATCATCATCTGCAACATCTGCCTGTTATGTAAAACTTGTAAGCTCAAGGATAGTATCCTAAGGCCAATTAAGTGACAAATATTGTGTAAGAACAACACTATTTACAACCCTGTCAAATTTCACTTCTTATAATGTTTACTGCCAATTATCACACATAAAATATAAAACAACATTATTTACTTTTAGCAACCAGATCTCCGCTGTAAACCATAAACATCAAAATGAGTACTACCCAATACATCACAGTGAACAATAGCAATCTTTACCCTTGACTTGTAATAAACTATGTGCAGTAATGTATTTTTTAAAGTTTAAAATACAATAACAATACTCCATATTCATAGATCATATATTAATGCACAGCTCAGTAAGCTCTTAAGCCTTAAGCATTTTAGTGTTGTGCACAGTAATCAGTCTTAATCAGAATAAGCATCAGTACATTTTCATAGTGCAATTTCAAAGTCCCTTTTTTTTTTTTAAAGGCAAAAATACTTCAAAACTGTATTTTGCGATTTTCATGTCGGCAATGTAGGGTAGCAATCAAAAGATCGGAAGAACGTCCTAGGTGCATTCAGTTGCAGTCGGACAACGAAGTTGCGTTCATGAGCATCGGAAATCGGAGTTTCAGTAATGTAAACCGCCAACGAAAATTATTGGGGGGTGGGGTGGGGGAAGGGGGGGCACACGGGGTGGCCAATCGGACCACGGGGGGGCCACGCCCCCCCCCGTGCCCCCACAGAAGATCCGCCACTGGCTCCTTCAAACTCCCATAGCTGTTCTTTCCAACTGGGTCAGACACTTTTCATGCAACAGAGGTCGTGCAACATTATGAAAGCATTTGAGGAAAGAGTTGAAAATGATGCTCCATTATGCCTATTTAAACGATCCCATGAGACAGCAGACTCTTCACTCTGCTGTTCGGAGCACACCTTTGCCTTCAGATGCTGTAGGCTGTACAAACTAGATCTTTTCTATCACACTCAGGCCTAAAATAGACCTGGGCAAACAGTGTAAAACCCAAACTACCTGAAAAGCAAGATAGTATTCGTGAGAAAAACCTGTTTATTTCTTGCAGGCTTATCACTTTTTCATGTAGTCGAATGCATGTCTTTGCAATTACGCAGCCATAACTGAGCAGGTTTCCCCTCCTGAAGCATGCATACATACAGAAAGCTTCCCACACACAGCTGCACACTCCGTGGCCTCCAGCCTCGCCACAGCAGGATGTTCCAAACACATGTTAACCAAGTCTCAAAGGGTCCTACACGAATACATTTCAGATTATTGCACTCACTTGGAAACCGAAGCAGATGGTCGGTATGACGCTGAACATGGAGGCCCAGGAGCTGATCCTGCACAGAGATGGGACGAGACGCAAGAGTCATTTTGTGGAGTTCAAATGCCACCAGAAGAAGAAGAAGAAGAAGAAGAAATAAGCTATTATTAGGGCACTATTCATAATGCCGTGGCATTTAGAGACACACTGCCATAGAGTTCATCTGTCAATCAGCTGACAAGAGCAGCCGGGGTGAGTCAGTGAGGCAGACAGAGCGCCGAAACAGGGGTTCAAGGAGACGGAGCGAGCAGAGAGGTTTGATCTAGTTTGTCTGTCCTGGAGGCCTGGATTCAAAACAGATTTATGGATAAGACTCATGACAGCCATGTTTCCTGGAAGCAACCTCAAAACTCGCTCTGGTGATTAAGTGTATTTATTATATAGAAAAGACAGCCTCAAGGGCAAATCTTTACTTTTTAGATACAAAAAAAAATCTACTGATTATGACTTATGGTACAAATATTTAGGGCCCGAGCCCACTAAAGTGGCGAAGGCCCTATTGTAACCCTTAGGATTTTTTTTTTTTTCCTCGCCCGACTTTAAACGCAAATTGCGGGCCCTCAGCTTGAGATAAACGCGAACACGCCTAGCCACAAAATTCAGACACAGGAGAAATTTTATGAATCCAGTGTTTGCACGAAAATACGTGCTCTGTAGTGGCCCCTAGGGGCCTCAAAATCAGCCTCGGCAACTGGTTTGGCCTACAAGCCCGAAAATTGGCGTGCATGACAACCATTGCGAGACCTACAAAAAAGTCTCTTACGACCATCGTGAATTCCAAACAGGAAGTTCGCAAATTAACGTTGAAATTCCGATTTTAGCAATTTTTGCGCTATATATTTGAACGAACTCATCCTAGGGTTTTAATCGGATCGACTCCAGATTCGGAGGGTGTGTACGAGACAAGTTGACGATTAAAAGCTATTAAAAGAATTTGCGTAGGTCAATGGGGGGCGTGGCCGCGAGGGCCCGATCATCGCCGCTTGCGGCTTTAATTTCTGTTTGTTTTCCTTCTACAGTTCCATCCAAACTGCTGAGGTTTGAAGGTAGATTACACACCTCGCCTCAGTCATGTAGACAATAGACTGCTGAGCATACATTCACAGAAAATAACTCTATAATAAAATTTTGAAATGCACTTAATTTGCTTTCTTGCTGAGAATTAATGAGATCTGTTTGTCAAATACGGAGCTACAGTCAGCAAACTGTTCACTCAGCTGTGCATGAAAAGCGAAAATACGGGGCTAGCAGCTAACTTGTCTCTGTCCAAAGGCAACAAAGTCCAGGGACCAGCATGTCTAAAACTCACTAATTAATACTGATTAAAACACTAATTAGCTGTTTTGGCCTGTTGCCAGTCTTTATGCTAAACTAAGCCAACTGTCTCCAGGCCGGATCTTCATATTTATCCAGCAAATATGAAGGTGGTGCCAATATTTTATTCTCTGCAAGAGAGCAAACAACGGTTCCCAAAATGTCATAAATAAATGCTGTGAATAGGAGGACACAGCATTGCACTCCTGATGGAACCAATGTGTCTGCAACTGGACACATCGACTCTCAGCACTAATTTGGAGTTCACCAGCCATTGGGACCAGTGGAGCAAACAGATTGTTTTGAGCCCTGGATCCATCATTTATCCCCTCCCACACACAGACACACACACACACATACATACCCGCTGCTGTAGAGAGGGGTGATGTGAACCAGAACAGAAGGCGTGGTGTGGTATTTGATGATGATGGCAATGGTCAGGTAGGTCGCAGCCAGAGTGCCGAGGACACTGAGAGGACAGAGACAAAACGCCTGGTTCAGACAGAAATCACTGAGACATTTAAGTCATTTGAGCAGAATGGATGAGTGGATTACTGGAAACTAACCAGCAGGGGTCTTTTATCCGTATACACACACACGCACGACTCGAGTAAATATATGCAGTGCTTTGCGTTTCATATATATGTATCAGGACAAACACTAGTATCCTCAGCATTAAGGCTACGTTGTATACTTATAACTGACTTAGAGATATTTTCTCCAAGTCAAGGTGCTACAGTGGATTTAGAGGTTGCAATGTTCATTTCACCCTACACTAGAGCTGCAAAAATTAGTTGATTCACGGTTAAAAAATTAACTTCCAAATATGTTGATATGCAATGAATAGCCTCAGTTACTTTTCAAGCAAAAATGTCACACATGAGATTTGGTTGCAGCTTCTTCAATGTAACCATTGTCATTTATGATAGTAAATGAAGATGTTGGATTCCTGGTTGGACAATAGAGCAATCTGAAGATATCAGGGAAATTGTTATTTTCCACAATTTTTTGATATTTCATAGACTAATCAATTCAGCAATTCATCGTAAAAAAAAAAAAAAATCATTAGCAGCATAATCGATAATGAAAATGATCATTAGTTGCAGCCTCACCCTACAGTAAGGGAAGAAAATACTGATCACAGGGCAAGATATTGTGTTTAATGTACTGTAAAGCTTTAACAGTCGTGAGTAAAGAATTGTGCTTTGTTACACCTGTAACCACCCTGCAGTGATGTCATGGTTAGGGGTGGGCATCGTTTGAATTTGAACGATTCCGATTCAAATTTCGATTCCTTGTTTCGATTCCGGTTCCTAACGATTCTCGATTCCGATTCTTGCAAGAGGCAGGGTCAAAAAGTTCTTTCTCCATGGATTTTAAATCTATAAACTTATGA
Source organism: Centropyge bicolor (assembly GCA_037975185.1). Taxonomy (NCBI): domain Eukaryota; kingdom Metazoa; phylum Chordata; class Actinopteri; family Pomacanthidae; genus Centropyge; species Centropyge bicolor. Next base: position 427,581 of record JBBMOC010000123.1, read on the forward strand.
ACTTTCCTCTGAATTTCTCACAGCATATTTATCAAATCTATGAACTTCAATATAAATGTTAAGAATTTTCTTCTCACATGGGTACACTTTTCACAAGAGAGCTTTATTTTAAACATCTTGAGTGTCTGGTGCTGCTGCAGGTACATGTTGCAGAACTCCCACTAATGGGCTAGCAAAAACAATTGTACAATCCAGTCCAGATTAGCAGCAGGTACAGTGTAAAATCATGTTCTGGTCGGCGGACTGGACATCGAAATTAGGAATTGAAACTAAAAAATTTCCGATTCCGGGAGAATCGGAATGTTAGTCCCGGTTCCAATCGATGCTCGATACTCGATGCCCAACCCTAGTCATGGTGTACTGACACACCCTCAAGTATGTTTCTACATCACAGCAGTAAGATGAGAAGTTTAACCAGTGAAGCTCACCAAAAAAAAAAAACTAATGATAATCTGCTTGTTAGGTTATGAGATCCAGCATCATGTGTATAAATTTGACATTATGGCCTGTAGGTGGCACTAGAGAAAAGTTAATGAAGCATCCAAAACTATGACTATGGTTTATCCTTAGGGGAGCATGAATGTGCATTTATTCCATGTGTATTTCCATGAATATACATAGAATGTTGATTTCTATTTCGTGTAAAATCTGGCCATTAGTTCCCAAGTTAGCCTATTATGCATCAAGGAAATTTTGAGCTGACAGTGGAGCTACATATAAGGTTAAGTGGTCACCACATGCATGATTTTATGGCAATACTGGCCACTAGTTGTTGTCTCATCCTGTTTTTTTAATACCAAAAAAAAAAAATCTAAATAAAACTTGTAAAAATTATATTGTAGTAAAAACTACTTCAAATCCAAACTGATAGGTACACTAACTGCTTCTGTAATGCCATGTTGTATTTCTAAACCATATGCGTGCAGACAAACAGTCGATTTGACAGGGGAACAGACCTGATGTATTTCTGAATGCTGATCTCTTTGGGGATGGACAGCGGCAGGATGAGGAGGAAGCAGAGCAGCAGCAGGGCGAAGCGCTGGTCCGTGTAGAAGTGGTACGGCATCTCTGACTCCGGCAAACCAGTCACCAGCTCGTACAGGGAGCCGCACACTGACAGGTAAACAAGAACACACACACATGACATGCAGGCACACAAAGGACATATTTACTGGCTTGATAGTTAGAGGTTGAATGTTACGGTCCCAAAGATAAGAAGCATGAAAAGTCTAATGTCCTGCAACTGATGTGGACAGGAAAAAGACACAGAGCATATTCATATCAGTTTGGTGTGAGAAGGATGGTGTGTGTCTGTGTGTGTGCTGCAGGGTCCAACATCTTATGACCCTCTTTTCTCAATTATTTAATCAGCATTTTCACTATTAGTTAATCACTTTTTTTTTCACTAAATCAGTTAATACAGAAAATGGTACAATGGAAATTTCCTTTCAAGTTTCTAAAATCCAAATTATGCATCAAATCGCTTAGTTTACCTGAACAACGGTCAGTATTCAATTTAAAAGCATAAAAAAACAGATAAAACTAAGAAGCTTTTCAGCCTATTTTATATTGACCTAGATTGTTTTGGTTTTGCAGCACATTTATTGTACGATTCAGTAAAAAGCATCTGATAAATACACTGTGCACTAATTGGTGTTAACAATTAGCAAATAGCAAATAAAACATTTAGCACCTAAAGAGATGATGACGAGGCCAAAACAGAGCTAAAAGCGAGAGTTCCCACATTAGCCATGCAAACAATTCTGTGTTCCGGTGATGTGTGTTAGTTGTGCATCTGTTAGCTGGTTTTGATATTTTTCTGCCCCCTTGTGGCAGGAAGAATCAATACATGCAGCTTTAAATTACATATTTAAATCGTCACTGAAGAGTGTCCTAAAGTTTTGACATACTAAAACTCTCTTTGTATCAGGACAAAACAATTCATTCAATTCCACATCACGTTTGGCAAACTGAAGACACAACAATGAAACCATATGGGTGTCAAACAGGAAACAAACCCGACTTTCTATGTGACAACAAAACTGACACAACAAAGACAATTCACGCTGAGATGCATTCCAGCCTTATTCTGTCCAAAGTATGCACAAGAAGCCAATACACTGAGGTGAATCCAGACTGAATAACAGACGAGGAAAAAGACAATTTACTGGCTTCATAGTCAGAGGTTGAATGTTACTGTCCCAAAGATAAGAAGCATGAAAAGTCTAATGTCCTGCAACTGATGTGGACAGGAAAAAGACACAGAGCATATTCATATCAGTCCTCCATCTGTGAACCAAGTATTAATGGCTGTTTCATCTGGTTAGACTTGATGCAACAAACCGCAGACATGAATCTGCCCTTTAACTGAGAGGAGACAAAAGCTAAACAAGGTCACAGAGGATTCATTCACTCTAACATTAGGAGAGGGGGGAGATTGTAATCGACCAGAGAGAAAGAGTCAAGCTGGTCCAATAAAAACAACAAGAGATTCAAAGTCAAGTTCAAGGAGGCAACAGACTCCAATTAAAGAAGAAGTCATGGCCACATTGTGTTTCCTTTTCCCAACGATCTGGGCTGTATTCTGGGAGACAAAGCTGACACGCACACATTAGAGCTGCTCAGTGATTCATGGATTCCACTACAGGTCATTTCTGAGAGCAGGTCTGTTGAAACTTAAATAAGTCATTACCAAAAAATATAAAATAAAATTATTAATAATAATTTGAATTATTAATAAAGAAAAATAAAAATCAGTACTTGGTGCCTGCAAACATCGACCACACTCACACTTCTCCAGCTGGTCATCCACTATGACCAGAAAGGCCACCGAGATCATGAAGAGGTTGAAGACGAAGCAGATCTCACACAGCTGACCGATGGACGGCCCGCACACCTCCTTCACCACCGCCTGGTAGGTGCACTGGCCGCTGATGGACGAAGCGTAGCCCAGGATGATCAGACCGCTGATCAGGAACACGAGGGAGACCTGAGTGGACGAAGAAAAGCCAGATGATGACGCTAAATCATTTTAAGGCTGGACATTTATATCTTTATGCACACACTGCAGCTTTGACCTCATAGCTTATTAGTATTATTATTAGTAGTAAGTATCCATTTAGCTCTCGTTTAGATGACAGTCAACATTTGAGAATTTTGTCTGCTTTCGTTAAATGAAAAAAAGAACTTGTAGAAAAAACACTGTTTTGGTATGCTGAAAGTCAGAAATCGTATTCGCATATTATTCAAAAAATTTACGATCCTAAACCTGACCACCAGGTGGTGCCAATGTCAAACTGCTTTCCTTTTAGATTTGAGATTGGGAGCGCTTATTTGTTTATTTAACAGGGACAAGGAAAACTTCATTTATTACTCCAGATGAAGCTAAAAGCTCATTTCCATCTGTTGTCCCTGTAGTAATGTGCAGACTGACAAATGAAAAGATCATTTTATTTGTTAAAATTATTTGTTGTCTGCCTGTACAAATCCAGAAAAAACACAATTTTCCCTTTTTTTTTAAAAACAAATTTTCCACTGTTTGGTCTGGTCTTCACATAATTTTGTTATTGCTTATTTAAATTTATTGTTTACTTTTGATTCATAATAAAGATAACACTAACACAAAAATGAATGCCTGGATGGATATGCATCATTTTGAGGCTATAAAGCAGTAAGACAGGCCTTTTTTAATAAAAAGATGACAATGAAAAACGAAGCACTAATAAGAGCTATTTGAAAGTTTTTGAAAGTCAGGCAAATACACAGTCCATGTCTATGTATCTTCACATATGCTTGCTCTGGCTGCCGGGGGCCTGGGAGAGATATTATCCCATTCTGGCTTGTGCATTCTACAGCTGCCATAACACAGCATCAAAGACCAGAGGATGGCCATCGGTGACCATTCTAAACTTTCCAGTCAGCCCCTTTAAACTTACGCTTAAAAGATGTGCCAGCCAATTGCCTTCACAGCCCAGGAGGTCGCCCCTCCAGCCCTGCTACGTATCAGGATTAATGTCAGTGTCTTCTGGGTTAATATGCTGATAAGAAGCAGTGAGCAACTGAACTATGATAAGAGGGGAAGATACAGTGTTTGCTCAATAACAAGAAAATCAGCAACACAACATAAAAGCAGAGAAGGGAAAAGACTGGAGAGAGGAGGCATCCTTCAGGCTTATAGATCCCTGCTGAACAGCTATAAGGTCAAAGATGGGGATCAGTCATTACAACATGGATACACAAGTGACTGCAAATCAGGTCTATCGAAGATCTGAGAGGAAAACACCTGGGAGTGACTTTGCAAGAGTTTAAAGAGCAAACAACTTCAGATTCAGGTCTTTGACCTCATTTAGCACCAACTGCACTTTCCAGGAATTTTTTGGGAGATTATTAAACCACGTCAGAGCTCTGAAATAGTGAACAATGAGCTAAGCGTTTTCTGGCGCCAGCAGAGATTATCCAGCATCAACATTTAACGCTGATATTGATTAGATATATAAATAAAAAGTACTAATGTTTAGATGTTGAGCAGTGCAGGGCATCAGCCCAGATCAAGATGTAGAGCATTCATTTCAGAAGAGGATGGTGTGTGTCTGTGTGTGTGCTGCAGGGTCCAACATCTTATGACCCTCTTTTCTCAATTAATTAATCAGCATTTTCACTATTAGTTAATCACATTTTTTTTCACTAAATCATTTAATACAGAAAATAGTACAATGGAATTTTCCTTTCAAGTTTCTAAAATCCAAATGCTGAATCAAATCGCTTAGTTTGTCTGAACAACGGTCAGTATTCAATTTAAAAGCATGAAAAAAAGATAAAACTAAGAAGTTTTTCAGCCTATTTTATATTGACCTAGATTGTTTTGGTTTTGCAGCACATTTATTGTACGATTCAGCAAAAAGCATCTGATAAATACACTGTGCACTAATTAGTGTTAGCGATTAGCAAATGGCAAATAAAACATTTAGCACCTACAGAGAGTATGACGAGGCCAAAATAGAGCTAAAAGCTGGGTGAATTTTGTACCTCTGAGTTCCCACATTAGCCAGGCAAACAGTTCTGTGTTCCGGTGATGTGTGTTAGTTGTGCATCTGTTAGCTGGTTTTGATATTTTTCTGCCCCCTTGTGGCAGGAAGAATCAATACATGCAGCTTTAAACCACATATTTAAATCGTCACTGAAGAGTGTCCTAAAGTTTTGACATACTAAAACTTTCTTTGTATCAGGACAAAACAATTCATTTAATTCCACATCACGTTTGGCAAACTGAAGACACAACAATGAAACCATATGGGTGTCAAACAGGAAACAAACCCGACAAAGACAATTCACGCTGAGATGCATTCCAGCCTTATTCTGTCCAAAGTATGCACAAGAAGCCAATACACTGAGGTGAATCCAGCCTGAATAACAGACGAGGAAAAAGACAAATGAAAGGAAGCCGTCTGTTTCTGCTGCCAGGTGATTAATCCAGCAGAAGGAAGGAGGACAACCAGGGCAGACAGTGGCACCGGGGGAATGAGGAGAAGATTTATATTTTCTATCCAGCTCTCACACAGTGGCTTCATCTGTAGACTTATATACAAAGAACTAAAGCAGGAATGAGTTTCTCCTCTCCTCTTAGGACAAACTCCAGAAACTCAAGTGGATACCCCTCGTCCACATGGCCAAAAACAAAGCATGCTGGGATTTGTGGTGAGTCTTTTTTACACATGACTAAAGAGATTCAAGTCAGTTTTCAGGGTCAAAGTGAGAAATTGGGGGTGAAAAGGGTTAAACACAAGTTGAGTTCAGTGTTCAGCAGAAGGGGGGGAAAAGGTTAATAGTCGTCAAAACAAGTTTCAATATTGCAGAGTTGTGAGTGACAGGAGAGACTGGTGAGAATAAAGTGTAAAAGGTGCAAAGGTCAAGTCTAACATGGCTTCTGCTGTCAGGTGGAACACATCACAATCTCCTTAATTGATCTCAGTGGAGCTCAGCAGATCAGATGCAACCTCCAATAAAAATAAATATAAAAAGCACTTCACTACTCTACTTTTGATAAATAACACTTGGCTGCATCTTCTCATGAGATCTGAGGCAGAAAGCAGCCACGCATGCAGCTCAAATATCTCATCATCATCTCACTCGTGCAGAGACGATCACCCACCAGCTCCACGGTCACGGCGCTGCGGATGCCCCCGGCTCTCTCGAAGGCCCAGGGGAAGTTGAGGAGTCCGGCTCCCAGGGCGGACTTGAGCATGATGAAGATGGCCCCCATGGAGCCGAGCCGGGGCCCGGCGCTCACGTCCAGCGGGGGCTTGGCTGAGGCCGAAGCCAGCAGGCTGATGCTCTCTCTGGCCAGTTCCTCCATGCTCGGACCGGCGGGACGCACTGAAGCTCGCTCCCGGGCTACATACACACACACACGCGCGCGCGTGGAGGAGGCCAGCTCTCGGCCACTCCCCGGGCACCGCGCCGCGCGCTGTGGGCCGGGCCGAGCACCGAGAGCGGTGAGGTGAGCCGGCCGCAGGGAGGAGGGCCGCTGCTGCCTTCAGGTGCTGCTCGGAAACTGGACCGAACCTTTCAGGGAACCACAGGGCACTTTGTGTTTTGTGTGCTACGTTTTCAATGAGGTTTTTAAAAAGATAGTGTTGTAGAGCACCATACTGAAAAAGCTTCTCTGAATCTTTTACAGCTGAAAATACTTCAACTTTACAATAACTTAAAAGCAACTCAATGTCAGTATAGTGACCTCTTAACAATCCTGAAGATATTTTTTGGCTGTGTACTTTTTCTTATTATCAAAATAGGCACACACATATAACAAAGTGTGTGTGTGTGTGTGTGTGTGTGTGTGTGTGTGTGTGTGTGTGTGTGTACCCAACTATCATCATGTTAAAGTGCAAATATCATGTCTCAGACTGGCTGTAGTTTGCATTAGATTCCCTGTTTCCCGAACCAGTCATGATCTCACAATCTCACACTTTATTTATTTATTTATTTATTTATTTCTAAGGGGCCATGCACAATAGTAGACATAAATGGTGCTATTTGATCTGTTTTACACAGTTAGAATAAAGCTAATTTGCACTTATGGCATACATACAATGAACAAAGGGGGGGGGGGGGGGGGTGGACAACAGCAACCCTATAACAGTAATTGTAAATACAAATTAACATGTGCTCTACTGAAATAAGAAATTTTCTGTTAAAGGATTTAAATAACTGAATGTAGTCGAGGCTGGTTTTGCTCAACATATTTCTCCTAAAAATCCTGAAAATATTTTGCCCCTGTATTTTTTTTCTTCAAAATAATCACATATATCAAAGAGACACAGCCTGTGTGTGTGTGTGTGTGTGTGTGGATGTGCACATGAGGATGAAGATGAGGACGAGAGACACACATGGTGGCAAAAAGTGGAGGAGGAGTTGAAAAGGTATGAGAAGGGTGTCGGGGGGGTGGGGTGGGGTGGGGTGGAGTGGTGGACACAGGAGGGCGTCTGTGTGGGGCCAGAATGTCTTGAATGTCAGTGTCAATGTACTAAAGTCAGTGAAAGGTAGAGGAATTAGGGAGCTGCGATTACCATGTGGAGATGGTTGTTTTTGCACAAGCATAAAAGATCAGATCGTTGATGCTCGTGTATGTTGGCACTTCAGGCTCAAAGTGTTAGCAATATTTGTCTTGAGTGATGTGGGGAAGGTGAGGTGAGGAAGGGGTTCTCAACTGCATTGCTTATTTCCAACAAGCTTCGGCTTCACTGCGGCGTCGAGGAAATGATGTGAGGTGAGTTGTTGAACGTCATCTATCTGTAAAGAACAAAAGGCTTTCCATTTGTGTCACTCATCCTCGGAAAAAGGCAAAACAATTTACTGCAATTTACTGTTGTTTTTATAGCCTTTCTTCTTTTATGCACACTCTACTTTAAAAGCTTTCACTGCCTTTGTCTTATGACATCAACACAAGGAACGATTGTTTTCATCCATGACTCATCGTCCTGAAGCTTGTCCGGCCTGGGAGGAGAAATAAACATGAAGCCGTCAGAGGTACTCACCTGAAAGGAGAAATGTCCAGTAGCTTTAACACGGGCACAGCGGCTTGTAAATTTCATGCACAGAATTGATGCATTGGTACAAAAGCCCAAAACACATTCAGTTCACCCAAAAAACATACAGCGGCGTCATTTTATTTCACTCGTGAAATTGGGTTCCTGGCTTTTAATTTCATGGATGAAAATGAAAAAGCGACACAACTCAATTTCCTGCACCGCAGTCGCAGGGTAACAGATTGTAGCCCGCAGGTTCGAGGCAGCATTCTGAGGCAGAGGAAGGACACGGACTGAATCAGGAAGTAATGCACTGATCTGCAAGTGTAGCCTTTGCATATTAAATTTAAAGCAACAGCGAGGAAAATTAATCTCACAGATTCTCTGGGAATATGAGCGAGATATCGAGGAAGAGGAGTGTAAATATTGAGGGTCCTTTCTTTGCTTAGGTGTTGCAGGCCTGCCATGAGGTTTTACACAAGCCACACATCACAAGTCTTTGCAAAGAAACCACAAGTCTGAGTCCTAAACTTTGTACCACTAACTAGAGGTGTGCGATACTGCAAGATTTGGTATCGATCCGATACCAAGTAAATACAGGACCAGTATCGCCGATACCGTTACCAATACCGATACTTTTAATATTTAAGGTTGATGTACCATCACACTGATGTTTTTGTGGTTTGTCCTTGGGATTATTTTGTTATAACCCAGGACAGAATTTGGGCAAAGTTTAAAGGCGACTGCAAAATACTTTATTATCAAAAACAGAAGCAATAGAGCAGTAAGTAAAAAAAAATTCCCCAAACATTGTTATGTGTGCATTTTTTTCTTAAACAAAGTGAAAAAAATTATTATATGAGAGCAAATTAAAACAACATCTTTGTGTTGAGAAACTACAGTACAAATATAAAATTAAATTTCCCCCCTTCAGTGCACTTCTTTTCTGGATTTTTCTCAATTAAAAAAGTGTACAAAATTATCACACCACAAGAAATTTCTGCTTCAGTGTGTGTGTGTGTGAGAGAGAGAGAGAGCGAGAGCTGAGTGGCCTGCCGCCGCTGAGAGTGAGACAGAAGAAGCGGCAAGTCCAGCGACCTGGCTGTCGCTTCTTTGACGAGACCGCACAAGCACATACAAGAGCCAAACTGACATTAAAGTATCGATCTCACCACGCTAGTATCGATCCGATAGCGATACCAACCTGGTATCGATACTATCGATATTTGGATCAATCTGCCCACCTCTACCACTAACAGTTTGGATGTAAATTTACAGAAACAATTCATGTTTTAAAGTAGCCAGGCAAGGCTCAAGGGACGACACTGTCGGCTGCTCGCGCCACCACTTGCCTGACTTTTTATCTGGTGTCATAAACTAATTTAAAAGCTACATGTTTGAACTATAGCTATATGATATATGATATGACAGACTCTATTCTGGTCTGTAGGTCTTTTCCTGCTCACACAGTCCAACACCATTGGCTGATTTCTAATTGATTCCAATTGCACTTTTGTTGTATCATAAGTCTTAATCTGTGGCCTTGGGCAGAATATCAAGTCATTCCAGGTTTAAAGGCTAAAGTCCAAGTTAAGTCACAAGTCATTTGTGTTATAGTCGGCGTGGAGTCTTTTTTGATTTTGTCAAGTCAAGTCTAAAGTCATCTGATTCATGACTCGAGTCTGACTCGAGTCCAAGTCATGTGAAGCTGAGTCACGGCTCCTTTATAAAACGTTTGTGTCTGGGCTCTGAGGGGACAAGTGGCAGATTTGGAAAGGAGTGAGGAGGACATGTGAACAGGTGTGACAGCCTTTAATGCTTCCACAGACATTCATGGAGAAAGTGGCCGGGGAGAGGTACAGGCTGGTGGGACGAAGGAGGAACTGATGGATCTGAGGGGGGTTGAGGGCTCAGCTCTGAGCCGCCACAGTGTCTCTTTCAACTGCCCGTCCAGGATGTGAGCAGGCGACCTGATTGGCCCGACAGGAAGTCCTGGCATCTGGGAACCGTGGAGGGAAAGAGGGCATGTGACCTCCACTCACCACCAGCTTTCCCAAATCTTGTTAGCACAGCTAGCTGGCTCCGGGGTCATTTCCCAGTTTCCCAAGGTTCCAAGGGAGATTAGTTCTCCAGTGGGGCCGTCATCCAAGAGGACGGGTGACAGATTCACAGGCTGATCTGGCCTATTAGGCTCGGATAAGGAGCCAAAGCTCAGACCCCCGAGCGCACCGACGCACATCACCTCTGATGAAATCAACCTGCATCACTGAATTCAGCCCACAACCAATACTAAAACCACGGGTGAGATGGAATTAGTCCGTTCAATCTATAATTACTCCACAAAAAGAGATGCAATTATTCCTTCTCAAAGGTCTACAAAGGAATCGGATGAAATGCATTTCAGAAAGCTGCAGACTGAAAAGGAATTAGCTCATGTCAAGTTTGACCTCCACTTTTGTGTTCAGCCTTTTTAAGTGCCTGTGGCGACTGCGAGCGAATGTTTTAGCAGGTTTCATCACATCTCTCTGATGTCAGGAGGGCAGGGAGGAACTACTTTTCAAGAAATTGCAAGAAAAGCGGCAATCAAAACTCTAAGTGTGATACTTACTGCTATGACTGATAAAGCAAAAGCTCATCCACTCAGTTTTTAGCTGGATAAATAACATGCTCTTATTCAGTCTACATCTGTACAAGCTTTTCCCGAAGAAATGAAACAGGCCTCCCTGATGCTTAAAATGCCAACAATCTCTGATTCAAGAGTGTTATTACCCCAGTCTCTCTCTCTGCCTTTCTTTCTGTTACCGCTCACCTGTTGAATAAAGACAATAATATCCCTCAAAACTTTACAATTCCCATTTTCTAAATGATTATGCTCCATTGATCACATGGCATAACTCACACCCCCCGAAAAGCCCAGGTGCCTCTTTAAATATATCCACTGAAATCCTTGGTTTTATAGTTTTTGGTGGTGAGAAATGTGTTCATGTTCACATGGATTTCCACTGTATCTGCAGGGAGAAAAGCAAGAGAACAGGAAATAATTGTTGCCCGAAGAAAAAAAAAAGAATGCAGTTGTAAGCTGAATGAACAACACGAAAAATGGCGACCCTTACAGGGGGGAGTAGTCATTATAACTAGAAGAGTGTTATGGAATAAAAATATACTGATGGAAAACTTTGACATTCTCATATCATTTCCAACACAAGTCTGAACTTCATGCCTTCATGTTAATGTAAAGACAACAGCAGGACAAAGTTAAAAACAGAGATGAAGTTTGCATTCGTCACCATTTTAGTTCTGCACATACAGTTATGACACTTGCATAAAACAAATGTAATAAAATACTTGATATTAAACTCACCTCTGATATCCACCAGTGCTTTGTGCCTCTTGTGCAACTGGTAAATATTAGAGTAATTATACTGTTCACTCTTGCTATAACAGTCCTGTGATTTACGTCACAGACAACTGTCATCACTTTAACAGACAGATGAAGCCAGGAATGTATAAATATTGCATCTGAGACGGGCTGTATCTAGAAATGACCCCAGAAACCAACACATAAACACATAAACAACAGTAACCAGGCACTTTGATTATGCTTTTTAATTGATGAGATATATTTGAACAAGTCTGTCAATCATCATGAAGGAGGATATGAACAGAACACCAGACCAGAGTTCTTTCATTATAGAAAATATAAAAACAATGAAAAGACAGTGATTTGAAACAGACATGGGCAGGACTTACAAAACAGCAGATGGTGACGCAGGAGAAGACGACAAGATCATCCGATGGTCCTCGAGTTGGAAAAGTCTGCATGATTGTATGTGTGTGTGGGGTTTGTTTTCCGTCTGTGTGTATGCCAACTGCTTTATTCTTAAAGTGCATACAGTGTGTATTGTATTCCTATGTGTGTGTGCGTGTGTGTTAGGGTACGAACAAATTCAATAAATAGAAAAGTCAGACACATTTCAGTCATAAAGAAAAAGTTTGGTCAAAGAAGAGGGAAATGCAGACAACATGTCTGTCTCAAACAGGCATTTTTAGGGCCAGGGGTATATTGTGTGTTTTACATCGTGTGTAACACTGTCTAATACTGTTCATTAGTCCACAAACACCCACGGACAGCCTTGAACAGACGAGAGGCACAAAAACTGATTCGGCATCCAAGAGACACCTGGAGTCGCAGTACGTTCACGTCCGGCAGACTCGAGCTTACAAGCAGTCAGACGTCTGTCTTGACAGTTCATCAGACTCCGTGTACTTCAGCTCAACACAAGTTGTCCTTTTAACGAAGTCTCAGTTTTGGGAGGTGAACCCAGTACGGCCAGCAGCAGTTCAAAGTAGCAGTCCCAGTCAAACGGTGGGGTTTTTCCCGGTTGTCTGCTGCTGCTGTTGGAGGTATGTGGGCCGTTTGATGCGGGGTTTCCTGCGCTTGGGTTTGCTCTTGGACTTTGTGAGCTGGACCACGAAAAAGGACAGGACCACCATCGCTCCCAGGAAGGCGAACACGGGGATGGTCTGGCCCACTTCTTGGTTGTAGCGACCAGGCATTATCCCTGAAAGGGGGGAGGGGCACATGTCACATGGGGGCTTCCTCAGGAACCACCCACATTCTTACATGCTGACATTCCTTTCATTTAAACACCATTGTTATAATAATTAACACATACTGTCAATATCGCCATTTTTCAACATGCTCACAGGGAAATTAGACTATGTTGAGCCTAATCTCACATTTATAATAACCAGCCACTTAGATAATTAATGGTGTAAAAACCTGATGAGTGACAATTTTCATCCATCCATATCTTATATTAATACAATTTCCCGTGTAGAAGCTGATGGTAAGTCCGATAAAAGGTTTTAAAATAATGAAGTGCACTGCTGAGTAAGTAACTTTTAACTGTGTGTTACCTCCAGGGATGTCCCAGGCCCCGCTCTCCCCAGGAGACAGAGGTCTGACCTGTGGACGGTAAGCCCTCACATTAGGTAGAGCCACTTTGTCCAGATCCACTGAGAGAAGCTTCTGGTGCTTCCACAGGTTACTGGGAGCATGACAGGGAGGGACAAGAAGAGAGAGAGAGAGAGAGAGAGAGAGAGAGAGAGAGAGAGTGTGAGACACAGCGTCTACAGTGTAATATGTGCGTGTCGAGTCTGTCAGAAAATACTTCAAAAGGCTGATTAATTTTTACTTTTAATGACTTTGTTGCCAGGATGATAAAATAAGGAAGGACCTCTAGTGTCACGCCGGTAAGGGCTGGCATAAGGACCAGTGGCAAAAGGTGAGGGTGATCAAAAACAATACTTGAGTTGTAATTTCGCCAAGTACTGATATTACCTAAAAGCTGCACTACGTTCACTTCTGGACTGTAAGAAAGTCTTTAAATCATGAGTTTTACATTGTTGCACTCTGTTGACAGGTTGGATAAAAAGACTGTTGGTGCCAGAAGAAAGAACAAATTCTATGTTCTAACTACAATGACGACCATGGCAGCGTGCACAAACAAGATAACTCCTGATAATCTCCTTCAGATACGTAGAAATATATCCCCTGGGAAGTGAGCATGGATCTCTGCCATAGTCAAACCATAGACTGTATAAAATATGGACGTAGTGTCCGTGACGTCACCCATAGGTTTCTGAAGAGCAAAAATGAAGCAAATCGTAGTGCGTAGCCATCTTGGTAGCCTACCTCCGGTTACTCCAAATATGGACAAAGAGGTGGAGCGAGGGCGGACCTGAGGCGGGTCGAATGAACGCTATTGGCTGAAAAAAGCCGCTTTATTCGAAATAATCAAACTAGCTACGGCTAACCAGCTAGGTTAAATGCTAAATATCGTTGCTAGCCGGCTAACCCCACGACGATCTCTTTCCCAAACTCAGTGACTAGAATTAGCCGGGGTGACGCCCTTTAGACCGTCAGTGGCTAGTTGTCAATCAAAGTGGCGCCACTTAGATTGACAGCTATGAATTGTGCATAATGATGTATGCTGTATATTTTAAACGAACGCCTTATAAATAAATTCGCCCCCTCCCAGAGTTGTCATGGAGTAGAAAAACAGCTTATGAGACTAGAGCCATGTTTTGAACCAGGCTGTAAATATGTTTTTTTCTGTCGTAAAATCGGACATTTTAACATGGGGCTCAAATGTAATTGACTCCCTTCTGCGGCCTGCTCTAGTGGTTATTCGAGGAACTGTAGCTTTTTTGCACTTCCGCATTGGCTTCATTTTTTAGCGCCGGAGGTTGCCGCTTGGGTCATACCAAACAGCTGGCATCAGTGTTGAATCAGACCTACCTGGGTGCCGTCTCATTGACTGGCTGTGGCTTTGCCCAAGACAGGTGGGGGCATGCTGGTAGTGGGCGGGGCTTAGGGTCTCCCAGGTGAGCCTCTAGAACCTTGGAGTAGCGGTAAAGATGGTTGCCTGGAAGAATGGAAAGAATATATGTGAATTAAAAACAGGCATAAAACATGGTTTACACAAACAAGGGGAATATACATGATGTTTGAGATGCTACATTGATCTGTCTGTTGATGAACTGTGTCATTTAAATCCTCACCTTCCAGCCTCTGTGGCAGTGGGCGCTCTGTGCCTGTGGGCGGTGCCACCCTGCTGTGGGAGTGGCTGAGGCTTGGAGGGGTCATACTGTAGGAAGTGTACTGAAGCAGAGCGTCGAGCAGCCAGAAACAGTCTGAGAGATCACACACAACAAAAACATCACTCAGTTGGCTCAGCTGCTCTTGGCTGCACGTGAGAAGTGACAAAACACACACACTAAAGTAGAGATCACCTTTCTGTCTGTGGCTATCATCTATGCAGTTAGAATCGCCGTACAGAGCGATGCGACCTCCCCCGTCAGATGGTGTTTGGTATAATCCGAGGATAGGGACCCTCTCCACCACCGCCGTCTCCTGCTTTAACACTTCCAGACCTGTGAAAAGAACAAGCATGTTTCCATCACTTTCACGCCACATTTCCTGGAGACTTGCCCTAACCTTAACCACTGACCCAAAATCAGCAACTGGAAAAGCCGAGTTAGAGACACACACACAGACAGTGGAGTTATATCTGAACTAAAGACACAGAGATTAAAAAGTTGCCTGCATGGCTGCTGGCCAGCACTGTGCTACACTTTAAGAGGGGTTCTGGTACCTTGGTCCTTTAGATTCTTGGCAATCACTATTCCATCCTCTGGGAAGCGAGCGATGCTGCAGCCTGAGGCGTAGTACACTGAGAAAGAGATTCATTTTAAAAAAAACTGTGAGAAGAGAATAATGGCATTAGAAAGTGAAGCAGGCTTGTGTCTTACTGTCATGATCAGCCAAGGTGAAGTCTCCCTCATACAGCCCATCACTGAAAGCCATTCCCCACACTGAGATCAGGTCGTTCAGAGCTGGTACGTTAGCGCCCCCTGTGTCTGGCATCCACCATTGCCTGCAGGTTACATCAAGAAAATGATCTCCACAGCCATTCATTTATGCAACAGAATTAGAAATTTGCATATATAACAATCAAGAAAATGCATCCTAGTGCAAAAAAAGAGCTAAGCTTTACTTCCAGTTTGAAATGTGCCACAAACAGATGATTAAGAAAAATAAGAGGCCACATGAAAACAATTTTTAGAGAAATAAATCAAGATATAATCCAACACAAGCTGGCTCTAATAATTCCGCGTTGTCAGCAGCTTTTTGAAGGATAAAAATGGCAACTTTAAGAAAATCATGAGACCGTAATGAAGCAAAAAAAAATCATTCATAAAGTAAAAAAAAATCTAATTCAGTTTTCTGTATCAGGGTTGATTTGTCCAGGAAACGGAAGCAGTGAAATGACAAACCCGAAAATGAACCATCGGCATCCAATTAAAACGGAATCACTCAGCATAATATTTTGAAGCCATAAAGACTATATTTAACTGTATTTAAGAGTTTTAATCCTGTGGATTTTGTGCGACAGCTTGAGAGGGATATGAATGGAGCAGCGAGGGGTCGTGAGTAATTTTTAGCTCTGCATGAGGAACTCTGAATCTGAAATTCGTGATATATTACATCTATTACAGAGTGAGGCATAAATAGAGTCGAGCGCTGCAGCGAGGGAGTCGGACAGAAATTGTGATACAGCAGCCTGTTAGCTGCACAACACAGTTTATCTTGCTATCATTACAACATGATAAAGCTGCTGGCGGAAGCAGGAGATTTTGAGGTAATAGCTGTTTAATCATTAAATGGTTTCATAATGCAGGAAGAGGACACATAGATCATTTTAAAGAAATGGACACAGAGAGCTTCCAAATATAAGAAATCACTTTGGAGCACTGGTGCACGACAACACGGTTCATTCTATAAATACACAATTAATCAAACAACACTCTGCATTACGTATTAAATTTGTCTGGAAAGTGCTGAGGCTGCAATTTCTTTAGGTGCGGGAGAGAGATTTGCATTTCTAAAAAACGATCTGCAGTGACAAGAAGAATAAAAAGAAGTATATTGGATTTGCCATTTATAGAATAAACTCATAAAAAACATCGATCCTTCAAGAACACATCATTGTCTGTCAAAGCTACGACAGTTTTGCTTATTTCACATGAAAGCTTCTCATTGGTTTGAAGTAGGTGGGGCTCAGATGGGGTCGATCCACCAATCAGGATTTAGCAACAGTTAAATCTGATGAGAGTCACATGTGTGCTGCTCCATATGTAAACATTACACAATATGTCAACAACCCCACAACTTCAGAATTTGGTTCAAGTAGTGATTAAAATTGTGATTGTTGCATGGAAGTATGTGGGGCCATCTTTTGAGTCCACCACTTATTTCAAACAGAAGAGCAAACCACATATACAGAAATCTGTCATGTAAAATGTGCAATACTGACCAAATTTTGCAGAAAATGTTGTTTCTGTAAGATGCCCATCCCTAAGGTTTTAATGACCTTTAACATTAGCCAGTGTTATTGCTATGATAGCTATAATCAGCAGTAGTGTCAAAGAGAGTTGAATACCTAGTGTTTTCATCATAGAATTTGACCTTCCTCATCACCGAGGTGTTGTACCAGTCGCTGAAGATAATGAGAGACAGGCCGTTGTCTATGTCTCTCCTGAGCTTGGTGATCTCTTCAGGGAAATACTCCTCCTCACTGTCCACCATCAGCAATGTGCCTGCAGAGACACAATGGCAAACAGCTCATTAGTTTGTTACCTTTTGCTCAACCACAACGCAAACAGCTCTCTGAGAAAAAAAAAGCTTCATTAACTGCCTCATTAGCTGTGGTATTCCTTTTGACGTGGAAGTCTCCTACTGCTTTCGCTGTCTGTTTTGTAGTCTCTGCAGTCTTACCATACTGGCTAGCATCAAAGCAGGTGAGGGGCGCTCCGAGCACCTCGACAAAGTATCCCATACTCCTCAGGTGCTGGTACATGTCCCTGAAGTTCGTGTGGATGTGGTCTCCGTTCCTGGAAACATAGAATAATCAATAACATTTCATATTTCCGTTGATTTAGGTCAAAACTTAATGAAAAAAAAGCTGCAGACATCACGCACGTCTACACATACGCACCAGTCGAGTGGGTCATTTTTCATGCGGAGGTTGTCCCGGGGAAAGTAGCCAGGCGGGTAGCGCAGATTGTGGTACTGGTCCCACAGTACCCTCTTACTTCGGGGGGGAGTTGGCACAATCTTCACCTTGATGGGCAGTTTGACCGTGGAGGTCAGCTCACCGCCCACCTCAGACTGCAAGGGGTGAAAGGTCAAGATGATAAATGGGCCATAAGCAAGCGGCAACCTCCGCCGCTGAAAAATGAAGCCAATGCGGAAGTGCCTTTATAAGGCGTTCGTTTAAAATATACAGCATACATCATGATGCACAATTCATAGCTGTCAATCTAAGTGGCGCCACTTTGATTGACAACTAGCCACTGCCGGTCTAAAGGGCGTCACCCCGGCTAATTCTAGTCACTGAGTTTGGAAAAGAGATCGTCATGAGGGTTAGCCGGCTAGCAACGATATTTAGCATTTAACCTAGCTGGTTAGCCGTAGCTAGTTTGATTATTTCGAATAAAGCGGCTTTTTTCAGCCAATAGCGTTCATCAGCTCCGCCCTTGCTCCACCTCTTTGTCCATATTTGGAGTAACCGGAGGTAGGCTACCAAGATGGCTACGCACTACGATTTGCTTCATTTTTGCTCTTCAGAAACCTATGGGTGACGTCACGGACACTACGTCCATATTTTATACAGTCTATGGCCATAAGTAAAGAGGAGTAATGAATTGCACCAGCTAGTTACTCTACAACAGTGTTTCCTTACCTTGATAAATAGTTTAAAAAGATCAAGAGATGAGTAATTTATGAATAGCTAAAGGTAACGATGAATGGTCGAAATAGGTAGCAAAAAGTAGAAGACAGAGCTCAGGTGCTGCTGCAGTGACTCACATCATTCTCCGCAGGCGACGCCACAGTGACCATCACATGACCTTGAGCAATCCCTTCCCACGATGCCGCTTTCTTGGCCACAGAGATGGACACGGCCAGGTAGCCGGCCCACGGCCACAGCACTGGTGAATAAGAGACTGCCACATCGATGTGGTCTCCGTTCTGGGGGAGGTAGGGCTGCCAGATGGGCTGGACAGGAGAGAGCAACCTTTAGACGGCTTATAGGGAGGAAGGGTTTCATCATTAAAAACTAGGTCAGTCAAGGATGGAACTCGTCCTTCACTTGTCCTCTTACTGAACCTAAGGAAATAATAACATGCAGTAAATAGTGTTTTCTTTGTACAGCAGGATTAAAAGTGAAGGAAACTTAATAAGATTTCTCTCGATTTCTGTAGTCTTGTGTGAGCACCTTGTCAACAATCCTGCCAGTGACACCCATGCCGTTGAGAATGGTCACATTGACAATGGTGGGCATTCCTCCATAGTAGATGGGCTGAGAGCAGTAAGGCCACATGTACGGACACTCGGTCAGGTCAATGTAGCTGGGAGAAAGACTGGCAAGAACAAGGACGGAAAAGGAGATCACATAACTGTGCTTAAGCTTATTATGTGCTTTCTGTCTGAGACGAACCACCAGAAACAAAAGAAAAGTGTCGACAACATGACTTTTACAGCACGATTCCACCAATGTGTCGGTCACTATCTCCCTGTCAGCATTGTCTGCATTGGAATTAATAAACATATACATATATTATAATTCTTAATATAAAAAATGTCAAAAATATGAAGCACCTGAAATCGTCTTTACACAAACAAATATGTAAATATGCATCTACACAGAAATATGAATGTCTTGAAGAGAAGTGGGTTGAAAATTTCTGGTCAAAGCCAAATTTAAGAACATAAATATGTATTACAAAAAAGGTTGGCAGTGAATCATACCCTACATCTGCTATGTATCTAGTAGCCAAAGATCATTATTTGCACAGCTGAGAGATGGTATTCTTGGGTGTGATTTGTGGAGTCCTATTTTCTTTTGTGTTAAACATACTGTGATAATCTAAGAATATCAAATTTTCCATTAATGGCCAGATAAAACCCTGAAATATTCTAGTCTTGAGATGATCAAGAATTATTTAAATTTGCTAACTTTAATTTAATCAGTATTTACACTGATGTTATTATACAGTCAATGTTTTCACAAGTGATTTATGATGATTGTTGCAGATGAAAACGGCCTGAAAATCACGTCACATTTTCAAAATTGGTCTTAATGTCATATAAATTTATGGCGTCTATAGCATGACATTATAATTAATACTTAATTCTATCATTTGTTTTTTCTCAAACCGCATCCTGTCATATTAAAGTTAAAGAGTATGGATGAGTCGCAACTAAATTTTTATCAATACGTTGGTTCTACCCCGGTTTGCAGTACTATGTTGTGGAAGTTTTTAGTAGAATACTCAAATCTTAAAATGCATACAAACTTCTCAAACCACTCCTGTGCGATAATTCACTAATCCAAAATCAATCTATTTTAACGTGACCCTGGTTCACCATTGGAATCCAATGCAACTACTGTAATTCAAAACTGACTTTAGCGGCTGTCCTTCATGAAGGACAACTCTGATTCTGCCTGTTTGAACCTGTCCTATTACTCCCAAGTGAGAAGGCTGCAACAGCACAGGCTGAGTCTCCTTTAGTGTTATGTAACTTATGTCTAGCATAGTGTAGCATAACATTTATGGAAACTGTTAGATGAATGAAGCTGAGGAACAGACTTTGCCCATCTCAATGTGTACACAGGTTTCCATTAGCTAGTGTCCAATGCTTGTATATCACAGCTCATTCAGGAGCTCATTGTGGTATTTGTGTGCAACGAGACATTTACCTGGCCTGAGGTCTGTAACTGTTGAGGATTTGGTAGGCTCTGATCAGGTCTAGTTTCCCGTGGCCCTGCTCAAACATGTTGACCCCCGGCAGCCTACGGGCCGAGGCGATCAGAGCCTGCTTCATGGAGGCTGGATTCACCAACTCCCTGTTCAGGACGGTGCTGGAGGACAGAGGAGGGCAGGCTGGATTAGTTTGTATCTGTGAGTCTGCTAGTGTCAGGTTCCAAAGCTTTTAATTCAGAACAGTGCTGGAGGAAAGAAGAGGGATGGGCTGTGTGTGTCACTCTCCTGGGAGAAAGGAGAGGAGTCTGTTGTCAACAAGGGTGGTATGATGTTTAATCCAGCAACACGAGCTCAAAATCGGCTCAGTTACAGCTATGTAACAAGAAGGCTTTCACTATGTAAAGACGGGATATCGACAGACTGAGAATAATACCAGACATTAATCAGCGACACGCCTCCTTCCTCTGGGACACATTTCACTGCCTGCTCATGTAGGATTACAGCGCAAGAGACAATTACACCACATGAAGCTTCAAAAACAAACTCCATGTATCCTCTGATGTCAAACTTTTGTACAGGTCAGCTGTAACAGCATCCTCACTTGGACACTCCCACCCGGAGTATCATCACTTCAGCCACCACAGAAGAGCCTCAGAGAGCTCCACGCTTCATCGAAAACTACTCAGCTCAGTTTCCACTGACTCTCCATGCTACAAAAGACATGTTTTTATGACTAAACTGCTGGAATACAACTTAAAAGCAGATACATTTTTGTTGAGTTATATCTTAGATATTTGACATGCAAATCTTTCAAATCTCACAAATCTGTAGAGAGCTGGATTTCCTCATTATTAGTCAGACCGCTCTCCAGCCAGAGAACTGCAAATATCAGTCCTGCTGACTTATTCCAGAATGAGATGCTGCATCTCTACCGGCTCTAAGGCTGCCGCTCTGTATCTGACACTGGCCACAGAATTTGTCAGGAGGGGCTAAGGCAAATGACTTTTCTCACAGGAGCCAAACACTGTATATTGTACCTTACCAGGGTTAATTCCAGGCACTGAACCAAAACAATTGTTCCCTATTGACCAAAATGCATTGGAGAAATCTGGCTGTCTTTGTTAAATGGACATGAAAAATCTGTAGTCATGCTAGCAACTCTGTGAGGCTGTACTTTGTCACAACAGTGTTTTAAAGTTAAGTGTCAACTCGCCAAAATGCCCACAATCACAAAGTTAATATGCTCAGTTTAGCATGATTTCATAGCAAAAAGCATTAACCAGAAGCACATCCAAGGCTGATGGGTACATCAAAAACAGCTTAAAGTCCAACTAGATAAAAATGGACTAAAATACAGTTAAAACTCCAACAGTTTAAGATTCTTCAGATCAAACTCCTGACACTTAATGACAACATAGTCCAGTGTATGATACTGACCTGGCCAGGAGGGTGACAGCACCAGCCACCACAGGAGAGGCCACACTGGTGCCAGACAGAGAGCGACATCCCTCCTTCATCCCTGAGCCCCGAACACCAGAACCATAGGTGACAATGTCAGGCTTCACCCTGCCGTAACCGCCTGGCAGCTCCTGCACAGAGACGAGAGACAGATACAAATCATGAGGTAAAGACAGAGACTGATAAAGAGTCGAAACATAACCTTTTCCTAATTAGGTAGTTATATTAACAATGCAAAAAGACATACATGGTAATAACAAACAAATACAGATCCGATAAAAGCAACCCCACGCATATTCTTCCTCTGATCCTGGTTTGCTTAGCTTGTTATCTTATTCAAGGTAACAGTTGAAAATCTGTTTAGTTTATTGAAAAAAAAAAACAGACAAGACTTTGGGTAGATTCATTTAGAGTTAATCCTTCAACCAGGTGAGAATGAGATACCTAATTCCAAAAAATCCAAATCTAAACCCAAAAGAAGAGTTGGAAATTGGCTGTGTAAAGATCCTTATAATTAAGTGTAATCCAAAATCCAAACATTCATTTTTTATAAAAGAAGTTATTTCAAAAAGTGGTGCATAAGAATGGAACACCTGAAGTAATGATGGGCATGAATTCACTTTTCTGGAAGTTGAATTTATAACCAGACAACTGACCAAATTCATTAAGCAACTCTAACAAGTTTGGAAAACTGGAAGATAAATCAGAAGTATACTGTAGCATATTGTTGGCTTACAGTGAGACCCTAAAGCCCCTCTCTTGATTCCTTTACTCTGAGCTTTAGACAGAGTTTTCTCAGAGCCATAGACTGGTGGCTAGTTTACAATAGCAAAAAAAAGTCAGGATAAGGGTCATCCCTGCCTTGTGCTGCACTGTGGCTCAAAAAACGGTGATATGCTATAGTTAGAGCGCACAGCAGGCAACAGTTAAAAAATATTAATCCAGAATATGAAATTAGGGCCAAAGCCAACATTTACTGTAGCTTGTTGATTTGAAATTCTGTACCACCTCATACATGTTTATATGCACAAGCGAACACACTGTAGTTGTTTTCTAGAGAGCAAGAAGTGCTGTAATTGAAAATTTAAAATAGCTCTTACTCACACACATAAATGTATGTCTCAGTTCATGTCATTACGCCTACATCATGTAGTCACAGAGGTTATTAAAAGCCATGATACAACTCTCCCAAAGCACAAATACTGCTGAAAATATGGGCAGACATGAGGGGTTGGTTGGAGATGTGATGGTGGCTGACAGGGGGATACACACCATGGTATCGTGCCAAGAAACAGAAAGGCAGAGAGAAAAGTAGGAAGCTGGAGAAAATGAACAAAGGCTGAGAAAAATTGTATTTAAAAAAGGCTGCATTTTAAAATGTTTTTGATGTATTCAGGTTGGAGAACTGAGTGGGTGAGCGAGTGCTGTCTGTTCCTTCTGGCCTCTTCATGGCTGGCTGACAGTAGTTGAGGGGGCAGAAAGGTTGACTGGATCAGAGTGAAGTCTTAATCAGATGTCTGCTCTGGGCTATGACTGATAAAAAAAAAAAGTGGTGTGTGTGTGTGTGTGTGTGTGTGTGTGTGTGTGTGTGTGTGTGTAGTGGATGTATTACTCATGCTGTGGGGACATAAGTCTATTTGCAGTCACATTGTGGGGACTCGCCTTCCTTTGGGAGACAAAACACAAAAGTCCCCATAATGTAAATAGTACATAAAGATATTAGGGTGAAGACTTACTGTTAGCACAAGTCTCAAGGAAAAGAATGTAAGTAATGTTCTCTGAAGTGATGGAAACACGACTCTGTGTGTGAATGGCTGATGGGATGTGGATGAGGGATCAGGAGCTTACATCACGGTAGACTAGCTTCTAAAGCACAGAGTAGATGTCTGGAGTAGTTGTCTGCCCTGAAACTAATAAATGATAAGGTGTGTGTCTGTGTGGGACTAAGTGTGTGTTCCTGGACTAACTCACCCAGGTGGTCATGCCTCTGGAGGAAAACCTAGCGATGTTGTCCTCAAAGTCGATCCCTCCAACCCCGATCACGTCCATCTGGTCGGCTGGGTTGTTCAGAGTTCTGATAAAAGAGAAACTTACTTTACTTCATAAAGACTTAAAGAAACAGTTCACAGTCCTACTGCAGCATTTCAACATGAGAAAGTGACAAGAGAAAGATTCTTTGTCCCCTGTTTTGCTCTTTTAACGATTTTTTTATAGCGATGGCGGCTATAAGATAAGATAAGATAAGATAAGATGAGCCTTTATTCGTCCCACAGTGGGGAAATTCACATGTCACAGCAGCACAGGGGATAGCAGTAAAAATATTAAGAACAAATAACAGTCTAAAAAGGAGGTATACACAAGTTTACAGGACTTATTTACAATTTCGAGTATGGATATGAAATGTAAAATATGAAGTATAAAATGTACAACCAGTATAAAAATATGTGACCAGTAAATATACACAATGGGCCTAAACTGAGGTAAGAAATGACAGCTTAAATACAGAATATTAAATATTAAATACTAAATACAGAATATTGCACATTGACTTGGTATTGCACAGTGGGTGGAGTTACATTAAGAACAATATTGTACAAATGTACTGAATGTACTGAAACATTATATGGTCCATGGTCTATGGGGAGCAGTGCTGGTTATACAGTCTAACAGCTGCAGGAAGAAAAGACCTGCGATATCGCTCCTTCACACACTCACACTATAGCTCAGGAGGTAGAGAGAGTTGTCTTCCTTACAACCTTCCAATTGGTGGTTCGATCCCTGGCCCCTGTAGTCTATGTGTTGAAGTCGTTGGGCAAGATACTGAACCCCAAGATTGCCCCCGATGGCTGTTCCATCAGTATGTGAATGCACGATAAAAGCAGGGTCATAAAACCCAGATGGCCCGGAGGTCATTTGAATAATGAAAACAATCAAAATTATGTAGGGGAAGTGAGCATTTTTGCACGATTAAAAGCGAGGAATTTCATTAAACAAGAATAAAAATTCTTTTACAACAAGAAAATAAAAATGAGGAAAATATCCATTTGAACTAATGGTGAAGTGATTTGGCTACCAAACACTTTGATAATGCTGCAAGACCTAAACCAAGACTGTGCAACTTTTGCTGAAATGATGGCCACTGTGCCTACAAGTGACAACTGTTGGTTAGTGCTACTAGTGTTTAGAAAAGAGCTAGCATGCTAATCTATTGTAAAAGTAGCACAAGTGGGAAAAGAGTCATGAGGTCGATGAACTGACTCAGTGATTTTCATTATACAGACATTATTTACCTTGAGTTTGCTGACATTAGCCACCACACACAAATGGTCATACCAGAGCAAGTCAGAATACTATTTACTATTCAGACACATGCTTGCTTCAGTTGTCCAGAAGAAAACTAACTTGTCTATCTTTAATGGTGTTGTAAACTTTAACATTTCAGTCCACCAACCAGGGTTTCTGCAGTTCATGAAGTTAAATTTAAGACCTTCTTAATAGGTGATGCAATTTCATAATTTTCTCAGTACGAAAAAGAATAGGAAAGGTAACACTTTTGAGAAAGAAATATTCATCATTATATTATTCTTTCATATGTGCCATGCTCTATATGCCATGCATATATCTAAAGCATAGAATTTTTTTTCTAAATTTGACACTTGCCAATTTGAGTTAATGAGCTTGCTTGCTACTGTGGCAGGAAGCAGTGTAACCTACAGGTCTGCTGGTGCTGAGTTAAAGTGATTAACATACCCATACAAAGGTCCATCGTTGCCAATAGCAGAGACCATGATCACTCGGTTGGCAGTGAGCTCCCACACCTGTCAATCAAAAAAAAAAAAGAGTCAAAAAACAAAACAAAAAAAAAGACAATTTCCCAATGGGTTACCGTTTATCACTACTTTTGCTTTTCTTTACTGGGACTGAAATAAGGTAGCATGGAGGTCATAGTATAGGAGAAATCACTCTGGCGGATCAGAGACCAGGTCCAGAGACATGGGTCTTATTGTCACAGCTCTGACTGCTTCTTTCATTCTACATTTAAATCCTAATATTGCACTGATTCACACTCCTGTCTTTGAGCATGTTCTACCCAATATGCTCTGTCACAGGACAACGGGTTTTTGAACTGTCAGCTTGTAACAACAAAATGAGATATTTAATGTAGCAGATGACATGTAGTTTTGGTGC
Organism: Centropyge bicolor; assembly: GCA_037975185.1. Taxonomy (NCBI): domain Eukaryota; kingdom Metazoa; phylum Chordata; class Actinopteri; family Pomacanthidae; genus Centropyge; species Centropyge bicolor. The sequence continues at coordinate 453,584 of JBBMOC010000123.1, forward strand.
TTATCTGTGAGAACGTGTTGCACCTGGTTTGACTCGTTTTCACAGACAGCTGACCCATTTATTTTCCAGCTCATGAACACAATATGAAAAGGATGTAACTTAGAAGGAGGAAGGGTTTGAGAAGTATTTTATGTCCAGACAAACATTAAAACATCTACTACCAGTTCTAATTGACCTGGTTAAATATCAGTCAAAGTTAGCTAAATGCCACCATGTGCCTGTAGCATTCCCGTCTTTCTGATACTATTTCTCATGCTTGTTTCTGGATCATAACTAGTTTCTTTTACCTTATCAACAAAGGGGTGGTCCATGAAGTCAGGACCTCCAATGCTGAGGTTAAGAACATCAATCTTCTTCAGGATGGCGTAGTTGAAAGCATCCAGGAACCATGAGGTGTATGATACCTGGGAGGTGAGGAGAGACAAATACGTCACCTACTCAAAAGCATCTAAGACAAAATTTAATCTGATTTATTATTCATTTAAGTCACTAAAAGACAATGTATCATCTTCTCTAGCCAATATATGTACAATATATGTCTGTGGGGAGCCTTTCTGTACCTGGTTGTTGGTGAACACTCTGAAGATGTGCAGCTCTGAGTCAGGAGCAAAGCCCTGACACTCCCTCATACTGGCTATCACTCCTGCTACAAATGTACCGTGGCCTAGACCTGAAAAAAAAAAAAAACAAGACAAGAGACTGATCATCATCCAACCATCTTTATCTCAAACACAAACTGTTTTTCAGTCACGTTTCAGCACTCCCAGTGCAACTTCAGCCTACTTTTGGGATTCCACCACAACATATACAGCACATCCTGATATTTTAGTATTAGTAATCATAATAATAATAATAAATAACAGAAGTGATTTTATCATTTACATTTTTAGTTCAGTTCAGTTATGAAAACTTTATCTATCCCAAAGGGCAATTAGGTTTGCAGCCACTGCTTTTGAAGAATAAGAGTACAGCAGACAACAGTCATACAAACAACAAAAATAATCACAGCTATCTGTCAGTGCCAGTGCCATTTACAGCCTCTATAATGAGATACAGGAAGCAACAGGACAAGGTACTTTGTCAATTACAGGGAATGGTTCGGCGATAATAAAATATTGAGACACAAGTAAAAACATGCTGCTCAAATGCTGCTTTTTCCTAAGTTTCGGAGCATATGAGATCTGGAATAAAAGAATTTGAAAAGGTGTTTGTCTTCCTAGCAGGGGCGAGATAGCGCCGCCCAGAGGGCATTAAGAACAGTTGTGATCAAAAATGCCTAAAATGCTTTGAGCCTTGTGGACCATCTGCCTGCTAAAGAAGGAGTTCAAACACAGCATCTGCACTCCAATAATTTTTGAGCTTATCTTCACGACGTTGTTCAGGCTGTTTTTGTCTTTGACTGAGAGATGAGTAAAACCAACAAATAAAAGAGAATGTTAAAAGGCTCTCAATAAAGGAACAATAAAAATGACAAAGAATAGGCTGAAAGACATTAAAAGAATTAAGTTATCTTAAAAGATGAATCTGCTGTTGGCTTTTCTTTGTGATGACATCAGCGTTTAAGTCAATTTTCAACCCAGAGTCAAACACAGTGCCAAGATATCTGTATTTGTGCACAATTTCAAATAATTTTCATCATCAGCAATCATCAATATGATCATTATCATCACTGTTCTTCCTCCTCACCATCATCCAGTGTCTTTTCATTAGTCCAGTTGGTCCGTTCCTTTACGTTCTTAAAATGTGGGTGCTTCTCACTCAGGCCTGTATCAAACACAGCCACCTTCACACCAGACCCTATGCACACAGAAGAGAGAGGGATTAAAAAATATTGGGTATGGTATCACCAATAACAGCAGGATGCCAAAAGTGCATAGTATTTTTAAGACCAAAAACATTAAAAAAAATGTCTCCTAGTTTATTTATCTTGATCATTTTTTTCTTTAAAAGCAATCATTAATTTCTGCTTGATCATGTAAACACTTAGCAGCAGATGTTTGAGACAAGTCCCCACGACCCTGGCCCACTACCAGAGAGGTTAAAGGTCCAAGGTCTCACCAGTGTGTCCCATCTGCCAGAGAACGTCCGCCTGCAGGATCTGGGCAACGTGGCGGGGGATGGCCCGCAGCAGACGCCGGCTGGAGTGACGGCCAGTGGCGTGCCAGAAGCCTGATCCCAGCGAGAGACTGGTTCGTCGGAAAGGGCGGGATGACTGCCACGACTGCCATTTTTGCGTCCCACGGGTGGCATTGCAGGGCGCAGCAGATTCGGGTGCTATGCAGACAGAACACAAGCAAATGTGTTACAGCAAGAGTCAGATTAACAAGACCAGGTCAAAAGCTTGAAAATGGCTGGACCGTGTATGGTCAATGTGCTAAATTGTGGCCAAATTGTTACTGCAGTCAGTGGCGGTGTTTATAAAATGCATTCCTGGATAATAAATGTTCATTTGCAATTTTCTGTGGCGCTCCAGTAACATTTGTTCTAAAAGCTTAGTAAAGTAGAATATCACATGACATTTGTTCCTGATGGTTTGTTGTCTCTTTTTTATTTTATTTGCATGCTACAAGCAAATCTAGCAAAAAACAGACTGTCAATGACATAAAATGTGTTATTAATTATATAAAAGACACTATAAATGATGAACTATGCACTCCATGCTTCCCGACCCTATCTGGCCCTTCTCCCCACTGTTCTCCTTTAGTTTCAATTAGCCATGATTTCCTTTCCTTCCACATGATGAAAAATCCACTGTGGTTTATGACTGTGCTTTTTAAATTACACATTTATTCCACATATTGTGTCTAAAGCGATCTTGTTGACCCGTGCAGAATAATACACTTCAGCCAGGCTTGTCTTCGCAGGAGAACTGAACTACCATGGTGTTTCTGCCTCCCTGGCACCTATTACATTTTTTGGGGAGTTCTTAAGCATTGGATAGAATAGTTGTAGAGGGACAGGAAAGGGTGAAAGAGAGAAAGGGGATGACAAGCAGCAAATGGGTCAGACGCTCTACCAGTGGGCTACCATTCATACTGCACTCAGGTGACTTTAGGTTTACGTTTTAGAGCATCTTAAATTCTACTTGGAGACAGAGAGACTAACTATGTTGCTAAATGAAGTCTCCCTCCATGAATGACTGCAGCTAATAATTACATGCCCTGTTACTGTTGTCTGCCACTTCAGCCCCTCCTGCTGACAACACAATCTCCCTGTTAACCTAATCATATTGATCATGTTCTAATGGCTCTTTTCAACTCATGTCTCCCTCTTATTTTCTTTCCGTCTCTCTCCCTCCTTCCACCTTTTAGCCATGATGTGAGGCTGATCACACCGGCCTAATTTGAGCCAATCTAATCACAGTTTGAATGACTTGGACGGAACAAATGATCACAAGATCATTAGCAAACAGCAGCAGAGCCCCTCCAGGGTATTTTAGGCCTTTCAAGTACGAATGAAAAGCAGGGGTGTGATCTTATCTTCCTTACGAATTAATTACCTTACTAGGTCACTGCTTCATGGACTCACAAAATAACTCGTGCAACATATATCCAGTGAATGTGGACTCTAAGGTATTCTACTCTATAACCACATTCAAGGTGCATCTACAGTGATCTATGTTCCCAGGAGACTGCATAAAGACACTACAGCCACTTTCCAACCACTGATGGCTTCAATTTACTTCAATTTGAATTCAGTTCACGTAATGTAATCTAACATGCTGTCGTGCCCTCTCATGCATTCAGAATAAATCCACACACTTCAGTTAATAAACAAACCACTGGGTTATTTAGTGAGCTTAACATGGCAAGACTTGCTCTATTATGTTTCATCAGTTTAAACTCTTTTTAAAAATGGTTTATTCTACAATGTGACTAAACAGCGGTATCATCACTAGCAACCTTAACCATGTTCGTTTGTTTTTGTACCACACTGTGGTGCTTTGCATTATTTAAAGAGCATTTTCTATAATATTTGCATGTAAAAGAATTGTGTTGTGTAATGTATGTATGTGTGTAATTCCAGTTGTTTAAAAATCATTGCAAGAGAGGACTGGTGTGTAGAAATTGTGGGATTTAAGAGGAGGCTGAAGGTAATTTTGTAAGAAAATTTGTACAGCTGAACCCCAGAGTGTGTGAGACGCTAACAACCCCAACAGTGAACATTTTGTTTGATACACACAATGGAAAAATTTGAGGTAACACAAAATCTATTTCCAAGTTACTGTGTGAAAGTGCCATGTGTCATGGTGGCTTAAAGTGTGAATGAAGCTTCTACATGAGTGTCTGAATGAGTATGTAAGGTCTGAAAAGGATTTGAAGATTCCTCCCATCTACTTCCATTACAAGTGAAGTTCAAAGTGGAATATCTTTAAGAAAGCGAGTGGTATCCAAAAATTGAACAAAACCATCAATGCTTAAAAGATGCTGAAAGTTTGAGGCAAGTTTTTAGCTGAAAGTTTGAATGAGTAGAGATATTGTGAAAATGTGTGGGAAAATAGGAAAGTGTCAAATCTCAACATTCAATAATTGGACATTTCCAAACGTGGAATAATTCCAATAATGTCCAAACTTAGATGAACATTTATGGTCAGTAAGATAAACTATAAAAAAAAAACCCAACAATTAAATATTTCTATTAAATGACTATTTTATCATCTGAAATGCCTAAAAAAATGAAAATTAGATCTTTTTTTTTTTTTTTTTTAAATTTGAAAGACTGACTTCTTCCTTGTTCAGGTTTTATGCGCTACACATGGCCTCCATACTGATACTACATGTGTATATGCAGGCTGGGGGCACACTGAAGTCTTTCATCCAGTGCCAGGCACAAGGCGTGCCCCCCCATCCAGACAAGCCTCACCACACTGACTCACCTACTCCCTCCCAGGGTGAGCAAACACAGACGTTCTCTGTCCTTCCTCCCATCCCCCAACACAACACACTCACAGCCACACACAGTCCAGCATCAACACCCCAAAGTTGGCCTGCACGTCGCATTAAGATACACAATCCTTTCTTACACCACAAATACAGCGGAGAGAGAAATGCATCCTTGGATTCAACAAACAAAGAGTCACTCTGTGAACTGTAGCAGACAAGCAGCTTACTGTGTCTTTGCAGAGTTTTATATTCCCTGGGTGGACGTGCCAACCTTAGAGACACTGTGATCCTTTTTCCTACACAATAACACCATATTGTCAGACTTACAGGGAACGTATTTGAGCATGCGGAACACTTTGCGTTGCGGCGTCACCCTCTTGATGTAAGGATGGTCCTCTAAGGTCAGCAGGCTGCTGGGTGAAGCTTGACGGATGTGGACCAGCTCAAAGTCGCTGGGGAAGTCAGAGGCGGGGTTTTCTCTGGGAACGATGTGCCACTCCAGTGCTCCATCCCCAGTGTTCCGCAGGGCGCTGCTGATGTACAGCCTGCGAGCTTTGGCCGAGAAATACCCTGTAAATCCTATGATGTACTCTGCAGAGACAGAGAGGGCAGTGGTTAAAAGACGAGAGGGGGCAGGAGATGTGCTAATAAACAGTGTGTGTTGAGGTGAACAACATTTTATTGAACCCACAGTCCAATTAAAGCAGGTTTAAGCCCCTTGTTAGGCAACATCCATACTGCTGACTGAAGTGCTTGAGCAACACACACGCAAAATATATAGGTAAAAGAATATAAAATCTCTTTAGGAATCAAAGTATTACATTGAGAGATCATCTACAAACCAAGTGCCTGTTGTTATTTATAATGAAATTTTTTTATCATGTTCTATATGAGCTTTTAAATTTCTGATTTCTTTCATTCTGTTGCTGTGAGGGATGAATACATGAAAAAACAGCAAAAACAACATTTCCAAACAGGTAAAACAAGTCTGCTTTTTATTCCCGTGTCAGTATTTATAGTATACGTATGAAAATAACTGGAGGACAGAGCTTGAATAGCAAGTTGTGTCGAGCCGAGGATATAACACAACCCGCCCAGCTTGTTTGTACAACAACTTCCCTGTTTTGATTTGATGTAGAATTACCTGCAAATACCAGTCTGAATTGCTCAGGATGTTGTTGCATTTTATCTTTATCTCTTGCTTAGAATGTTGTGGCATCTTTAATTTATACTTTCATACAACTGGAGTAAGAACTAATAAAAGCAGTTTTCATTAATGAATTTACATAAAAATATATTTCATAATTCAGCCAGGTTTGGTGGTTCCACCTTTTATTAAGTACTTGATGTTGTTTCAACTAAATCCCAAGCACTTCCTTGTTGTTCTTACTTGTTTTTCAAAACCTTGTTCTCCAGATTTCCTGGACGCTGGTACATAACTTGTACTAAGTTGGCATTTTAGTATGTATTATGTAGAACATGATAAAAATAAATGTTTGACTTATTCAGATACTCAATATTGAAAAGGACTCCAGTAACTTTGGAATAAGGGCCAAAAACACATACGCACACACACATACATATGTGTGCATGTGTGTAGAAATTGGGACATGCCTACCACTGATATTCCCTGACTTTCCTGCAGAAATTTGCTAAATCTCCTCCTCTCCAGAATTTTAAAATGATGTTTAAATACATTGTTTCTAATGTTATAAACACACACACACACACATATATATCCACCAGTTAGAACAGTTTCTTCTTACCATGTTCCACCACCTTAGAGGAGAACTCCAGTTTGAGGGTTAACTGGGAGCAGTTGGAACCAGATGACGAAGGGAGGGGTTCTGGGTTGGGGGCGTGATCAGAGCCAGATTTGGTTCCTCCCATTGGCTCCATCCCCACCAAAGGCAGGAAGCCCACCAGCAGCCCCAAAAGCATGGATGCCCACACAGGAAGCAGTAGCATTTTGAGTTGTGAAGTAGCGCAAACTATCAGTTTGAGCAGGCCCTTTGAAACTCTAGCAGCAAGTGTGCTGTTTCCGATGAAAAATGAGCAGCTAAAATCTGGTTCAGGGTCAGGGGTTGGGACAGAGCATTTCAGGTCCAAAGTTCCAAAAATGAGTCCATACTGCAAACGGCCTGTGCAGCTAGATTAATTTCTTTCTGCGTTTTCTCTCCATGGTGGTTGTCCAGGGTGGAGGTCAGTGGCACTGCCAGAGTAGGAACATAGACGCCATGTTGAGAACTGGAGGAGGCAACCAGTAAGAGCAGTGGATGGATGGGAGTAGGTTGGGAGCAGTGATGAAGGACGATGCTTGTGTCAATTTACAGTGCAGTCCTTCCTGTTTGTATCTGGAATGAAAAGAGAAAAACAATCAATACTGTCAAACCTGCTACAACCCGATTCCAAAAAGGTTACAGAATACAAGGATTTACAAATCCTTTTGAACCTATATATATACAGCACAAAGACAAAATATTTAATGTTCAAAATGAAAAACATGAAGCAAGCATTCTCAAAAAGTTTGGACAGGGGCAACTAAAGACTAAGAAAGTTGTGGAATGCTGCATTATACCCACAAGCATTCATTCTTATCACTTCAAATTAATGACACATTGATTTTGTGACCCTGCAAACACACACTCTCAGCATATGGAATAAATCTCCATTAGTTTCACAGATGTGGCTGTAAAACAATCTACAGCTAGTGGCAATTCAGATTAGAGCCTGACAATACTGTTGTTATTTTATCTATCTCAATCTAGATATCTGTCTATCATTATCTATCTATCTAGATATATCTAGATATATCTAGATAGATAGATAGATAGATAGATAATGTTTGTTTTTTATTGTTATAAAGATATGTGCGGGAGTTAGAATAGTTTATAGTTTATAGTTGAGTGCAGTTCATTTATTAGTAAACAGGACAGTCACAGTAAATATAACATAATTTTTTATCTCTAAAGTTAAATGGAAATCCAATTATTCTCATTTCATTTACACACCAACACATCTTTAGTTTGCTCACATTAGAAGACACTGAATACTGGTCATTCCAGACCAATGAAGGCTGAAACAGCAAACTGTGTATTGAAATGAGTATTGGTGTGCTTTACTGCTTACCTATTCAACTGGCCATTTGCAAAACAAAGTATATTGTATTCTATCTTTCTAAAGGGATTAAAAAAAAAAAAGATCATGTATACATACAGCAATAACAGAGACTATAAACATTTATTGCTGCATTTTACTGCACTGCAATTTCTTTTCGCATCAGCCAACATAGTATATGCAATGAAGATAGAACTATATCAGTCCAGATATACCAGTTAGGCTTTATCTTTATCGACCACAATATACTTTGTTGTTCCTTGGCCTCAGGTCTATCTGTCTATTAAAATTTAATGAAAATTTGTTGATGTTTTTGAGATCTGCTGCTGACTGGCAAACCAAATCAAGACAAAAAAAAGAGAGACAAAAACGTCACCTTTGCAGAGATAAGGAATTAGTTTAGTTTCTAGCCTCCAACAGCACTAAAGTTTAGAGGCTGTGTTTACATTTCTATCCCATCATGCAGTGTTGAGAGAAAGGAGTGACTCCTCTGCTGTGCCGAGGGGAAGGACGGGAGGTGTTGGGTACAGAGAGATGTAGAAAGTACTATTAACCACTCCTTCCTCATTTAGCTACTCATGAAGAGTTTGTGCTGCCCTCTGGGAACAACCCTGTTGCTAGATAGAGCACGTACACTGAGCTAAAACTTTATCTTACCTGCAAGGATGAAATGGCTCAATGAGTTATACTGAACCAGCCAACAACAACCAAGTTTCTTTATTGGGCCTGCGTCCAATAAAGAAACTAACAAGTGAAAGATACCCTATGAGGTGCTTTAAAACAAACTCATCTTCCTACTGCACTGAAACCCATCCTGCAACACACAACACAACTGTATGGGTAGATAAACACAGCGCATACACACTACAGGAACAGAAATACCAACCAGCACAAAAAGAAACAGTTAGGAATTTGACTGACCTGAAACTGTGTGATACACGACTCCCTAAAGTGTTCATGCACGCTCGCACGCTCACACACACTCTCACTCTCTCTCTCTCTCACACACACACACAAACACAGTCCTGTATCCTTCTGGGCTGCATCAAAAGGGAAATTCTGGGCAGGTACAGGATCATTTCCCTCTGGCCCAAGGCTGGGACAACCCAGTAATAAAATACACATCAGCAGACACTCAGCTACTTACAAGAGACAAAGGTGCATGCGCACACACAAACACACACACATTTGCCAAGCTCAACACCAGAGCTCATGAGAACCAGCTCCAGCTGATGGAGGGTCCAGCCCAGGTTACGTAAGACGACCTCCCTTCCTGCACAGCCGGGAACTGCCTCCTACTTTACACCAGAGAGACATCGAGGATTGGCCTTCACTGCCCATAGGATACCAAGCTGTGTTGTTTTGTTTATTTATAAAACACCTTTTTTCACATTTAAGCACCCACTCATCCTCAGTTTGGGGACTGGTTTCATTGATTAGCCCTCACAAAACCCACTCAATGACTGTTGCCCTGTGGACTTGCTGCTCTCTGACTGCTGGGGCTTTATTGCTGCACAGAGCACATGTGCAACATTTTCCAGCACTGAGCGTACAGCTCCACTGTAAGCAATGTACATGTTTGTGTCTACGGTCAGTCTGTTTCATCCAGGCAGACATGACTCTGCCATCATTACAAATCAAACACACCCATCAAAGGAGAACAACAAGTTATCCATCCCATCAATTATTGTAAATATGGGTGTGTGCTACTTGACAGCAAGTATACTATTTGTTCTATTTGTTTTTTACTATGAAGGGAGAAGCAAAAACAAAGAAATAGACACAGTAGGTTTAAACAAGTCCAGATGCTGTTCTTTTCAAAGGTATACTTGTAGTGATGATATCTAAACCAGATTTTAACTAGCAGATCACTTGAGTATAATTGAAGCCATCTGGTTCTCCCGTTAATGCCACTGTCTCCTCTATGGAGACTGTAGTAACACTAGTGAACATTATTAATATTATATTCTCACAGCCTCTTTAGGTTAAATGATATTGTGAAGTTTACACTAACAAGAAATTACACAAAAACCTGCTGCTTATTTTCATTGTATGCTTGTGTGTGGTCACATGGCACTCCCTGCTCCCCCTTAATTAGACAGCAGATAAGACCTGCAGATATTGGCCAACACAAGTGAAACAAATGCAGACAATATAATTAAAAGCCCCTGGCTGGAGGGGGCTCAATCACTAGTTCCGGCTGGGGGCAGGATCCCTGCCTGTGTGACATAACAATATGGCTAACGACTACTGGTTTAGAGACAGGATTGTAAAAATAGTCCCATTGGTTAGGGCAGGGCTGTAAAAGACAGGCTGGGTCTACCTGTGTCAACATAACACTAAGCCACAAAAATGTCACCAAACCTCTGGGCGAATATAGATTAGTAGCTTGGAGAGGACCCCCACCACAATCAGAGGAACCATCAGAGATCCACAGCTCTGGAAGCAATCCACAGGCAGAGAAGTGGAGTCCTTCAGCAGAAATGTGGTGTAATTGTACCAGTTAGGTCAGGATCCACTCATCCTCCAAAAATAATGAGACAAAATCAGGAATAAATATTAAAAAGACAGGAGGTTAACAGCAGCTCTTTTGTCAACAGAAACATGGATGAATCTGTGTGCAGTGTGTATCACGTGAAGGGGTGCAGGACACACAACAGCTAATCCTCGTTTTTCAATAATACAACAGGCTTAATTTGTCTTTTAAGTGGTGTTAATTGTTAACGTCCTGAGCAAACCAAACTCCCTACAAAATACACACAAGTTTAAGTGTCTGTAGTTTACATTAGAGGTGGCACAAAAGGTCTAGTGTTAGCAGGACTTACAGTAAATCCGTTTGAGTGTCGATAGAGACATGCTATTAAAAATGAATCCACGGTTTTCCACTGTGGCATTGATAATCATAAGACTGAAGCTAAAATCGTTCACACGTTAGCTAGCTGGTTAACTGAGCCAAAGTGTGTGTGTGTGTGTAGCTTCACCGAAACCACGACTTTTATCAGCATAAACAATGCGAGCATCAGCAGAGCCATGCTGGAGGCTGAGTCTCTCTGAGGAGGACGATTTGTCTGTTGTCCACAGTAAATAACGTTATTTAAAAACCACTAAAGCTCGAGTTCGTATCGCCGAAGCTACATTTCGCCGTTAGAAATGTGTTCAGTAAACAAGAAGACAAGCTAACAGATTTTTCACAGCCCGCAGTCTATCACATGTACACATTAGCTAGCTAGCTTAGTAGTATATTACAGTATGTACTGGTGGTTTGTGTGTTGATTTTACTCACCGAGCTGAACAGTGTGTCACACAGTTACAGTTCTTAGCTTCTATTGTTTACTGTCCGTGTTTTCATGAGCTGATAAGCGGCGGCTAGTTTAATGGACACCGAACAAAAGCTAGCAGCAAACTCACTAAACGATGCAGCCGCAGACCACTGACGTCTGGTTAGCACAGGGCGCCAGGTGTGCTTAACTTATCCCCCTGAACCTCTGAGGAAAGCTAATTCCTTGATACATTTCTGATCATATATATCGTAAAGAGATGACTAGTTCCACTGATACTTCTCTTTAAACTAAATCTCGTTTAATACAACTGCTGCTGTGATTACTTTCCTTTCACTCTTTAAAGGAACCGTTAACACTCTGAAGGTGTGTGACGCTTTGTATCAAACCTGGCAACCCACAGGGCCTCCAGCTACCTCTTTAGTCCAAGCCTTCCCCTTCACTCTGCGATTTTGCCAGCAGAGGGCGCTGTTTACTGTCAGGAAACAGGAGAGTAAGTTCTAAGAGGGAGACAGTACTAGAACATTTAAGACTTCTAACATGAAACTTTTAAGATTTAACACGCTGATTTCACCCATTGTAATGTAAAATACAAGCCTAATAAATTGATGTACTCACTCCCAACAGAATCTATTTTGGATTAAACCATGAGAGTGTGGCACAGTTGCTCTGGAGCTTGTAATAGCTCAACTTTTTCTCAAAGTTTTAAGGAAGAATGTTGGATGGGTATTTTAGTGTATCCAGTGTTTAGATACAATAGTTATAATGACATATATTGTGACTGATTTCCGATTCAGTTCAATTTGTATAGCGGCAAATCACAACACAAGTCATCTCAAGGCACTTTACATACCGAGCAAGTACAGACCACACTCGTTATCATCTTATTTAGAGATCCAACAGCTCCTATCATGAGCAAGGGCTTGACAACAAAGGTGAGGAATAACGTCTTAACAGGCAGAAACCTCGGAACAGAACCATAACCTCTATAAATAGTATGTTATTACCATTCAGCTTCATTTCAAATTCTGAGAATATTTTAGATTTTAGAGAACAATTATACAGTTTATTTATTTATTCATTTTATGGTTTGATTATCAATTGTCCATAAGTAATATAAAATAAATTTCAGTAAAGTAGGTTGAAATCTTAAAAGTCACTATAGCAAAAAAACAGGAATTATTTTTTTAGGCTCATTTCAGGCCACCTTGCATATGTATTTCCAATATTAACTTTCTCTTAAATCCTGCTTTGGTCTCCACCAACAGCAGGCCCAAACTGTAGCTGGATCAGGGTTGAGGGCAGTGACACTGAACCGTACGACAAATGTACTGTAAAACAAAGCTAAAAGAGACCACTGCAAAGGAGCCCTTTAACGTTACATTCAGATCACTGCATAACCTTAGGCGGAATAAAAACAATGGCAAAAAAATGTTTATGTACTAAATTGTGTCAATTGTGTGCTGTTTTCTGTGCTTAATTTGACGTCCAGCTTTTTACCCTTCCGTGGGAGGTGTAGACTGAGGTGGAGGAAGGAATAAAAAGTATTTTAACAAAACAGCTAAAATGTCTTGTTGTGCACTTACAGACAAACATGCCTCTACCTCTCTTAGAGTAAAAATACAAATGCAATTGACAAGTCAGGTTTGAGTGTTTTATTGGCACATACAACTCACCGTTTAAAAAAATAAAAAGTTAATGGTAGAAGAATCAAATTGTTATTCATTTAGACACACAATAACAAAAGATGAACAACTGTTTTCAGGTAACAGTGTTGAGTTGGCTACTTCATTTAGGACGACAGCATTTATATAAAAATCACACAGATATATAAAAACATGACAGGAAACACTTACAAATGTGCTGACATTCTGCAAAACTGCTAATGGACTGATTTGGTTATTCATTGAACATGGTATACAACAGGCACTCAACAATGTTGCTGACTAATTCAGCCACAGCTCCCTTGAGCCCAAATGATTTCTCTGCAACTATGAGTCTCAGAGCAGAGATTCCATAACAGACAAGTGTTTATTTCACATAGATGTGACGCTCTAGGAGCAATCAATGAACTACTGTATGATGCAGAAAATATGACACCTTAAAGTGATACTTCACCCAAAATCGTTCTTTTAGAGCTGTTTTCTCTGTGACTTTAAAATGCACGTTTTCAAGGCTCCAGAGTGTGTGCGTTTGATATTAAAAAGACACATTTTGGGTGGAGTATCTGGAGTATAAATGTGGGCAGAGTTAGGACTTGAGTGTACCAATACCAGTTCCAATGTTAGCCTCACTTTAGGTCTTTCATAGAAACACAGTCCCACCAAGAGGTGAGACACCAGGACAGATAACAGCAGTGGGACAAAGATTTTAAACCTGACATCGAGGAAAATGGAAAGAGTAGCATCAGAGGGATGACAGAGCATCCTGGAACAAGCAAAGGACACAAGACAAAGAGAAAGGAAAAACTGAGGTCAGCTGACATGGCTCGGTTAGGTTTCCAGTAAGTGTTAAAAAGTTCACAACAGCAACTTAGAAGTCTCGGGTAGATCACAGCAAAATGCTCCTATAAAGAAGAAAAGATCACACTGTAGCAACTGAACTACTCTGGGAGTAATCATAAAATGCTATGAATAGGTCCAATAAAGAGGAAGATTGTGAAAATTAAGAAAGTTCAATGTGTCTGAGATGAAGTGCTTTTCCAGATAACAGAAAAATGCAAAAGAAGTCAAATAATGAATTGTTAAGTTGTCCTACTTTTGAGAAATATTCAGTAATCAAATATCATATTTTGACCAAGCGGGGGGACAAATCAGTTGCGATCAGTCATTTAAACACTGATATGATGATCAAACAAGCACTTGCATTCATTATTCATTTCACTTTGCTTGAACTGTTTAAAGTTCAGGAGGTTCACTTTACTATGACACAGCCCTTTACCATTCCAACTACACCACAATATTAAAAAAATACAAAATCACTATTCTAGTCTCATTTCAGATATTTGCTAGTATATCAGCAGTTCTGAGTAATGCAGTAGTCACAGAACCTTATTATGTAAGGATGCGGACTCTCCACGCACAATGTGGATGTATTGGACTGCATTGGACTAGTTATGATTCAGACTGAAAAAGGCAGAATTCAGAAAGTGCAGAACACGAGAGCTACAACCTATTGTTCTTTCACTGTCAATATTGTAGAGTTCATCTCTAAGCAAGCCTTTGGAATTTATTCAGATTTAAGTGCACTTACAGACAAAAGGTAACATTTTCAAAGTAAAAAAAAAAAGACTTATGCACAAGATTGCATGGTTTTTTAAATCAGAATCTTTCATAAATCATATAAAAGAATGGTCATTTGAGTCACCTGTTCATTAATTTCAGTGGTTTCCTTCATTTTGATCATGAGCGTTGTATACGATTTTAGGATAATTGTTTTTCTACAGGCTCCCCATTACCTGCCAAAGAGCTACTGTACTATTCAGCTATGGAAGCTGAAGAAAATGCTGATGTCCTTCCTCTCCTATTTAGCCTCTGTTCCACCAGCAGAATCATGTTCCTGGGGTTTTCTCTCCATATTCTATGCTATTTGAGTATCTGCTACCCCTTCAACAACTAGTAAAATTTGAAAACATCTGACATTTTAACAAAGAAAAAAAATTAAAATGACTTTAATTACAGCATGCCAAAGAAATTCTTCAGCGAAAACCCACTGAGTTACAGATGTTAGTGGAACAGAGTCTAGCAAGGAAAGCTGGCACGACTTGGTTTTGGCTGCACCTGCTATTAGTTAATTCATTAATATGTTTGTGAGTGAAGTCTGTCCTAAATTATTAATAACAAAGAAGCAGTTTCAAACTATTCATTTACTAAATCAGGTTGCACTTTTAAAACCTAAATGTCAAATTTCATAATAAAGTGTATGGAAACATGATGTCACTGTAACATCACAAGGTGTAGCATAACTTCCAGGAATTAGAGTTTTAGTGGGCAAACAATACCTAAAACTTAGCAACCAAATCTTTGTAAATTTAGGGATTACATTGTTTTACTTCATATTTCATCTGCTAAAAAAGACGTTGTATTTCATAGTTTGTATTACTTACGCAGTTTTGAGACAGTAAAAAAGATGCAATTTTGCTAATTTAGCTAAAATGATCATCACGTTTGGCATATATTGTGATTTAAGATATGTTATGTTTGTGACATGTAAGTTAAAGTACTCGAAGTTGATCAAGTGTCTGGTCAGATATCTCTTTTAATATCCACTCTAAATGGCTAATGTTAGCATTGTCAGAGGGTTCAGTTAGCTACCGTACAGACTGTAGTAAATATTCAGTGACAAATAATGTCTTTGTAGGAACTACTCTGTGTGGTGCAACCTGTGTTAATTCAGTGATGTGTCATTCTCCACTTAGTGAACACGTATGATATAAGCAGGCTAAGTTTGAACGTATGAAGAGCTGGTGCAACTGGAGGCAGCTCTCTGTAACAAAGATCTTTGCATCATTGTGACATGCAACATGTGCCATTCTCACTGTAACCAACAATGAATCTGTAAAACCACACAACACCCTCAATGACCACATACCCTTATAAAGACAATGAATCATTACAATACTGCTCTACAACACAAAGGGATCACAGCAGGTCCTCATGACTGAATCTACTGATCTATAAAAATCATCGGGAGCAGGGCTGTGTGGCTTATTGTCTAATAAAATACATTTAAGATTTAACACTGACACAAAACAGCTTCACAATCTTTTGACAGCTTTAGAACAATGATATTAACAGAGCAATAATGGCAAGATTAGATAAGCATAGAACTGACTAATAAAAAAAAAAAGCCTTCATTTTGACCTCTAAGGGTGTGGTTGTTGTGTGTTTCCATCACCCACATTTTAAGACAAGGTCTGTACAATTAGTACAATAATAAATTCACAGCAATTTTCAATCAGGAATGAGTGAAGGGAATTTGTTTTCCCCTCCCTTTCTTCTTACAAACTTCAGTACCCAGAACTCTGTTCAACAGATCCTCGTGGAAGGTCATTATCCAGTGACCATTTGAATGGAGACTAATAATCACGTCAACAATAATAAATAAATACGTAGAGACACAGGGATTGAAAGAACAAAAGCGAAGGAGTGGGAGGCACCATCCTGCCAGAGAAAAAGTGAAGGAATGGATGGAGAGATGATGTAATCCTTAGAGTTCAAAACTTTACTCATGTGTCCTTTTCTGTGCTCATCAGGAGACACACTGCTATAGAATTCATAGATTACACTGTCTGCATGATCATTTTTGACTCGCTCTGTCGTCAACCGGCAGCAGTCGGCCTTAATTTCTGTTGGCAGCCATGATTTAGTCAAGTCTTTGTCCTCTTTTTTTAAGGCAATGATTTAGGACTTAAAGCCATTTTGGCCTGAAAAACTGGCAGCAACTTTGAATGGTGGTAGTCATTGTAAAAGTTCAGTCAATGTAGTGCTGTTTCCCCCAAAAGTACAAGGTCCGCTACAGATGTTGGCTGTCACGGTCCCGCTTTCAGCCATTGTACTGCTGCTGATATCGCCGGTTCAGCTCACGCAGCTCCTTCTCTCGCACCCGCCGAGCTTTGTTGGACTTGGTGGAGCGGCTGGAGCGAGTGGACTGGGCTGACTTGGTGCTGTGGCAGCGTGACGACGCCCGCTTCAGGAGGTTCTGAGATATACAGCGCTGGAGGTTCTTCATGGAGGAGGAGGCGGCCATGCTGACAATCCAAGGGTGCTTCAGAGCCTGGCCAGCTGTGAGCCGCTCGCTGGGGTCCACGGTTAGAATCCGCTCCACAAAGTCTTTGGCCAGGTTGGACACGCTGGGCCATGGCTGGAGAGGGGAAACAGATGTGAGACAAGGCCGCAATTAACAAACTGAGGGCACTAATATCATCACTAATTACTGAACTGCATAGGAACAATTTCTGAGAAAAGATGATTTAGGGTCTGTATTTAACATTATTAGTTCCACCTGTGCTCTTCCTGCTATGACAAGTCCAAATGTAAAATCTGACAATACTTAAGGAGGATAAATGAGAAAACACATAACAATGAAGTGAAAGAAGAGAAAGAAGTAATAAATAGGCCTAGCATGGAAATAAATTGTTCATCATGTGGACATAAAATAAACTTTTCGTTTTAGAGTGGGAAGAAAACAGATTAAATAACAAAAAAACATGAGAATAACAATTTATCTAGTACTGGATGTTTCCTAAAAAATAAGTTTCTTCTTTCTCTTTCTGCTTTGAATAGTATTTTTACACAATATGATTTGAAGTCATACTTCTTCTCATTCATTGAAAGAATTCACCTAAACAGCAAGCAAGCATCTGCCTCGTTCTGCACAGTGAAAGTAACACATGCAAGAGAATGGACAATAAGCAAAACACTTTTTGGCACCAGTGTAGCTTTGTCCACGGGACACAAGAGGGCAGCAGAGTGATATAAAGCAGAGAATATCTAGTACAGTGCAAGGACCGAACTTCGAGCTACAGACTGAAAAAAAGCTTCCCCATTTGACCATGTGAAGTGTTTGGTTTATTCCACTCTGTGTGATAATGAGTTTTCTTGGTCTTGATAATGTCTGACTCAATAATGGGTGTGGGGGTGGGAATTTGATGTGATTGGCATTTACTCTTGAACAGAATTTTGGGTTTCCAAAAGATGGACAATAAAATGACTTTTAAAGCAAATGTTTTTAACAACTGCTGCTGACTCCCTTTCTGGGACTAGAATGATGACTGGGAGTGATTCAAACTTGACCCCCTACTTAGACAGGAATTGGGAATATCAACGCAGCGCGCCTTTCAGCGCACACACACACACACACACACAAAGTTTGTACATGATGTCCTGCTTGGCAACCAGCTGTGTTTTCAGTCTCCCAGTAGACAACTCACCAGCCCTCTTCACACAGCAGGTAAATCACCAGTGCTGGCTAAAGATACATGACACATATATAACCCTCAGACGTACATTTCTCCTCCACCTACAACAATGTCGGAGCTGTGGTTAGTTCTTGGACCGCAGCTGTAAATGTGAACGTTATTTATCACGCCTGTAAAGACACATGTCCCAAAGGGAAGTGCATTCAAGTCAGCTCCACCTCGGCTTCACCTCTCATTTGTTCTCAGAACCAGATCTTTTTAAACTAAAAGGTCACAGGCCTCTGTGCCATGCATAGTGACAATGCAAGTTCTTGTATTGTGTCCTTACAAGGAGATAAAACTACCCCGTTATGAAATGAACAGTTGTGCTCCTCAGTTATGTATGTCTGAGTCACGTTCAAAGTCACTGTCAAATACACAAGCATCACAGCACAGAACATGGCATATATATCTTCCTTTTAAAGATTATTTCTCGGGCATTATTTTAATCTATTATTTGAATTACGAGAGAAAAGATAATAGCATGCAGCACACTTATACAGTATGCATTTTAACCAGGATTATATTGCATTATTTTTACATGTACAACTAAGTATTATTTTCATCACTGATTCATCTGTCATCTTACTAATTCATCAAAAGATTGTGTAGTTTATAAATTATGAGAAGACAGTGAAAAGTACCCATCATAATTTCTCAGAGCTAAAGGTGAAGCCTTCAAATAGTATTTGTCACCCCACAGTTAAAACACACAAAACCCAAAATATGATAAAGCAGGAAAAATTTCATACATTTGAGAGGATTCAAATGTTCGGTATTTCTGTGTGATAAATAAGCTAAATTTGTTTATTAATCACTGTTGGTAAAATTTCTTTTCAGCGGGCTAATTGATTATTTCAGCTCTACAAAGCACTTTGCCATTTTAAAGCCACTGTCTTACAATTATTTTTGTTTGTTTGTTTGTATTTATGCACATCTGGATACATCTGCACAAGCAGAAGCTATTTTTATGATAGATGACAGTTGGTGGCAGAAATGTGCCAAGAAGCATGGCACTGTGAACACAAACATATGGAAGAAGAAAATTTCAAGCTACCAAACATGGATGTGAACAACACAGAACATAAAATATTTTTTAAAAATTGCAAAGCTTTGCACATTTGTCAAGACTCAAGGACACACACAATGCATTCTAGTCAAATGTAAGCATAATAATGTTAATGAAGTACACAGGGTGTATTTTTAAAAGCTGTGGGTCAAATGATTGTCTATTCAAAGTACAAAACCCACAGAGAATTAGCACCTGCTGGTCCCCCATGTTAGCATCTTTCAGCTCATTGTTTTGGTTTTCAGCCAACAACTTCACTTTTTGATTCACTCAGTGTTGTTTTCGGCCACAGCAGGCAGCTGTTTTTTAGTTCTAAAAAACTGAAGTTCTAATAAAATACTGTGCACTACCTGTCCAGTACCAACAGTCAGACAAAGTTAGCAGCTAGTTGGTTAACATTATAAGGCATTTAACCAGAAACATGATGGCCAGAAACATGACTCCACATGAATGCTGGATGTGTAAATGGGCAACCGGTTTGCTAACAAGTTACCATATCAACTTAAAAGGTTAAAATATGTCAGTGTCGTTATTGCAGCTTGTTTCTGCTTCTTTCAGGAAATATTGATTTTTGGGCCGTAGTCTCTCCTTGTGTTGACAGAGAATAAAGCCTCCTCTGTCATTGCTCCCATGAGAAATCTTGCTCCTTTTTTTAAACTTGCAGTCTTTCATGTGATAAGCAAGACCACAATATCTACTCAATAACCACAATATCATCCTAAAAATGCATAATGGCTGATTCCAGTGAAAAGCTCTCACACTTATTCCAAGGACGACTTGCTGGACATATACACAGCACATACCTAGCGCTCATGCAGCAGCTCCACTAGAATATTTGCAGACCTCAGCTAAAACCTCTGTCCCTGGAAGTGATTTTAATTATTAAATGTGTCAGATCTGACCTTAGCCTACCTGTCGGACGCTTGAAAAGTTGAAATCCGGGCGCATCCCCAGAACTTGAGATGATTCAACTGCTTCTCATTAAATATTACAAAACCACTCAGTTATTATTTGCCCTGGAGTGGCTGTATGTGGGGCAAACATTAACCAAGGGGCCCTTTTGTATAGCTCACTGGCAACATAAACATCCCACACTATGAAACAAAGGAACGGACTACTCAGCATTCTTCTAACTAGATGCACAGATATAAGCATAAATTATTGTGCACACATACATACACCTAGAGGGATAGGCATATTGACTCAGAGAAACAAATAAATGAGAGTATGGCAAGGTGAGAGGAAAGGTAATGAGACAGAAAGGGATGTGAACTGAGAGAGTGAGGACAAAAGTGCAGAGGGTTCTGTGTGTGAAAATGTCTGTGTCAAACCATTTCACCTCACAAGAGAAGCTGAACTTCTTGGAAATCTGTTGACAAAGCCTCATGCAGTGAGAGGAATGTATTCCAAATATGGGTGAAGTCTGCTGGTGTGTGCGTGTGTGTGTGTGTGTGTGTGAGAGAGAGAGAGAGAAAGTGTGTAAGAGATCTAACTCCTCACCTCTCCAGAGAAGCTGTACTTCCCCTTGAGGATCTGCCGGTACAGCCTCATGCGGTTGTCGTCCTCGAAGGGCATCGTTCCGCTCAGCAGGATGTATGATATCACCCCCAGCGCCCACATGTCCACAGCGTTTGTATAGGGCTTCCTCACCAGGATCTCAGGGGCGATGTACTCTGGCGTGCCGCAGGTGGTCTTCATAAGACATTCGTCCCCCTTCTTCCTGCTACTGGCCAAACCAAAGTCAGTGATGATGATCTTGGAATCAGCTCCAGGGTGGTAGTAGAGCAGGTTCTCTGGCTTCAGGTCTCGGTGAGTGATTCCCAAAGTGTGGAGATACTTGACGCCATCCAGCACCATCTGCAGTACCCGTGTGGCATCCCGCTCTGTGAAGGAGCCGCGGGCAATGATCCGGTCGAAGAGCTCTCCTCCAGTAGCCAGCTCCATTACCATGTAGACACGCTCTGCCGTCTCAAAGACCTCCATCAGTTGGATTATATTGGTATGACGGACACGGCGGAGAACGCACAGCTCTGACTCGCACACCTCCCTCCCCTCCCGGTAACGGGTCTCAATCATTTTGATGGCGTACGGTTGCCGCGTGCTCTTATGCTCCACCCGAACAACCCGGCTAAAACTCCCGCGACCTATCAGAGCTTTGATGTCGTACTTGGCTGTGACCCGGGGGTCAAACTTAGCTCGATATTTTGCCACCTTCTTTCGCTGAGGGTCCGACAGTTCGGACGGGTCCTTAGGGGGCTGAGCGGAAGCAGTGGGCGTGGCGGCTTGGGCCTGGGCCTGATATGGGGAGGTGCAGTCAGCCTTGTCCCCTCCCCCTGCACCGGCCCCACCCATCTTGCTCCTTGTACCATCCCCTCGTATGAAGTGCTTATAGATATCTGTCTGAGGAGGTTGGGGAGGATCAACCTGAAAAATACAGGAGAACATCTCATCACAGAGGCAAATTAAAAACCACACTACATTAACAAAAACTGATTATTTTTCTGTAGAGAAAAGGCAGAAAGGAAGAAAGTGTAGATGTACTGTGACATCAACTTGTTAGTGCTCTCAGTGCGCTCTGGCTGGTCTAGTCTGTAGTCTAACAGTCTATAGTCAAAGATTAATCCCTCATTAAAGTCTCTGTGCAGTTGGACAAGAAATAATTATTTTTTCCACCAATTTATCTGTTGATTATATTTTCAATTCATTGCAAAATTAGTAAAAAAAAAAATGCCTGTCCCAATTTCCCAAAGCCCAGGTTGATGTATTCCAATGTCTTGTCATTCGGCAGTTCAGAACCCAAATATCTTCAGGTTAATATCATTGACATGACTTAAGTCATTCATTAATTATTAAAATAGTTTCTGATTAATTTATGTTCATCAACTCGTCAATTAGAGTGCACCAAACTTCACCAGGACAGATCCACTACAAAAATACTCAAAAATACCTAATTCTCAGAATATTTTGATATATTTTATAATCACATCATCACAATGCATCAAATAATTAGTTGACTCATTGATCCACAGAAAATCAATAGTCAACAGCATGAATCTTCAATTCATTGTTTCAGGCACTTAATAAACAAAAATGCCAGTCATTCTAGTTCCAGGTTCTGCTTTCCTTTGTATCACATCACTAAAATTATGACAACTTTTTCAAGTTGTTTTTTTGACACTTTAGAGACTCAATGATTAATTGGTCAGTAGAAAACATATTCAATACATTTGTATTCATACAGTTAATATTATCAGTACTAATGTGACTAATAGTGTAGATAACAGTAATAGCAATACCGCTGCTGTTGTGAACAATAATAACAGAATCTTTGGTGGTAACAATATTACTACTATTGCTTGTAAAAAAATATTGTCCTACTGACCTTTTTGACCAGGTCCAACTGAACATCCCCTGGAGGCTCAGGGAGGACCTTACTGTTCCGGCACCCCATCACATCACCTTGGGCCACTGCCCAGTCAGCCACACAGGCCACCAGGAACCCTGCCTCATCACCGCAACAGCTGATTCAACACACTCAGGGCATCCAACATCCAGGCCGTACCCAGACTTAGACAGAGGGTTCATGAATAAAGCTGATACACCCACTCAAGTCCGTATGAGCTGGCATCAGCAGTCACAGTTCATGAATACACCCGATACATCCACCTCAAGTCCAAGAGTTCATGAATATAGTTTGGATAAGCACGTTGTCTGTCTTGGCTCCATCAGCAAGTGCTGTATTGCTCGTTTTGTTACAAGTTCATTAATAGGCCTGTGCCGGTGGGTCTTGCACACACAGCCGGCTGCACAGTGGGCAGGTAGGGGGAACTTAAAGCCCCTTGAAGAACCTACTAGGGCCCCATCTCAGATACTTTGAATATCTGAAAGCAAATGAGTTGTTATAGAAAATGATTGATCGGAGCAGGGGAGAGGGCTTCTCTAAAACCGGCTGCCTTTTGGAGAAATACAGAAAGATTCAGGCAGAACTTCCACAGAAAACAAGAACATCGACTCTGCTTGGATCCATGGGGAGAAGCTGCAATGTCAGCAGCGGTCTTGCCGCAGATCAAGCAGCTCCCCTGGAGAATCACAGGCTGGAGAGCAGCAGAGGGAAGCTCTGAAATGGAGAAGACAGAATGAAACAGGAGTGATTATGGTTCAGCTCACCAAACATATGGACACTGTGTCTGAGTGTGTGCTGACATGACAGGCCAATGAGTGACAGACCAACAACTGACCTCAACAGATCGATCATTTTAGCACTGAAGTTCAACAGCACTCTTGTGTAGTAGCTGCGTGATGAGGCCATATTGTAAAAAACTCAGCAGCCAGACTATGATTACAGCCATCCAGACATGTTTTGATATGGCCAAGAAAACAAGGCAGAGCTTTGCCACTGTAAGAAATAGCTGCACTATCACAGATGGTCACTTTTATCCGACTCTTCAAATGTTGGAAGTCTTGCTTGGTATATTGTTAAAGTTAACTTTATCCATTTACTTTACTTTTCCACTTATAAGAACAGAAAATGAAGGAGAAAACATTCCTGAATGCATAGTTCAAAGTGCTGTAAAGGCTGAGGAAAAGTCCATTTATGTGAGAGATGTATTAAAGTTTAACGTTGGCTAAGATTAAAAAATGGCCAGGCCCTCCTCATGTCAGTGTTTTTTCTCCAGCCAAAAACACATCTGACCCTTATATCTCATCAACACTGTGCAACACCAGACAGTCTCTCATGTATCACCTCGACATTACAGGTGGAAAAGTGACTTACAGCCTCACCTCATTACTTATCCGAGTTAGCGAAGTGTCTAGCATGCTAACTAGCCTGCTAGCATCAGGGCAGGACTCCCAGCTCTGCCAAACCCAGCCTCCTCACCCCACTCTCACTCAGCTGGGCTCTCCATTTTCACCTCGCACTTTCCCAACTTTATCCCCGATGGCAAACAACTCAGACCCGTCACCTCCTCTGCTGGCGACATGTTGTGTCAGTTCCCAAGTTTCACGGTCTGTTTCGGGTGTGAAGGGACTGTAGAAAAACATGTAAAGTTGCCCCGCCGCCTGCTTTTCTGGACGGTGTTTTTCGACCTGGACCACCTTCTCACAGCCGGAGACCCGTGAAGAGAGACACCGTGCAACACGTGTTCCCCTTTACACTTTCAAAATAAAAGAATTCTTAGCGGTCTTATGTGGCAATATTTTTCTCCAGAATGATCTCTATAACTAACTTGAATGTGACATCTTATAATAGGTCTTATAATATCAGACAAATCATCGAGTATGCATGCTTAAAATTGATGCTCATATTAGTAAGTAATTTTAAGATCTCATGTTATATGTGTTATCCTGCAAGCTGCATCAATTCAAGTGTAACATGCAGCATTCCAATGGCTGAATGACCTGCCCCACAACGTGTATTGCTGCCCAGGACTCAGGAACCCAGAGAGGTCCAATAGTACTGTGTATTGAATTGTCTGTGCAAGTTCATTGAAAATTTGCTTATGCAGAATTTAAGCACAATAAATGACATGACACCTGAATCCACGATGGGTCCTGCTTTATTGTGACAGGGTGTTAAAGACCTTCACTATGCTAGCCTCGTGCAATCATTGGTAAATTATGTTTTTGAATCAAAGTGCCAGAACAGAGATAAAAAATGAACCTTTCACAGGGGGGTGACCCAACAACTCATTCATGGCCCAGGACCCTCAGTCATGAATTACCCAACGTTACTTATCATTAGACATTGAGCCTAGATGCATTTTCTTACTGAAGAAACTTGCATAAATGAAGGAGTTTAGCTGATCAGTCACTGCATACAGATTTGTTTTTCCCAGCTCTTATTTTGAAGGCCTAATACTGCAACTTCCTGTGTTCTTCTATCTGTCTCTGCCCAACATGATGGAGCTGCTCTTCCACCCAACTTCTTTTGTAGAGACGGGACGACCTCCCTCGGCTTGTTTCGACCCCATTAAGTCCTCGCCGTCACTTCCTGGATACAGAGAGAAGAAGTCCCTCTGTCAAAGTGCTGACTTCTCTCTTGGAAAAGTACTAGAAAGTATGGGAGGCACATTTTCCCTCCTCACTCACCGGTTCAGGTTAGACCAGTTACTTATGGGGTGACTCTTGTCTGACCCTCATTTGATATGATCATGTCTCCATTAAGAACATCTGAGTGAATCTGTGATCTGTCCACACACATCTGAGCTGAAATATGAACAATATGGATCTTTACTAACATGAACATTACAGATTACAGTTCATTTAGTTATTGCTTTATGTGGTGGGGTCCCACAGGGGCACTCTCAGGGACCCCTGGTGGTCTGTGGACCTATTTTGGGGATCAACTGAGCCACTTAATTCACAGCAGACACGCACATGGTTCAGTTTCTGTAATACCCATTCACAGTAAAGCCAACTTAAATTTACTACTTAACTAAGCCTCCAGTCTAAAAACACCATATATACAAAACTCCACCATATGTTTAGGCATGTGTTTCACAGTGCATGACGCTGAGCATACAGCACATGTTTTCATTTTAAAACAATCTTTCAAGTGGTTCAAATCTCTAGTTTGTTTTGCAGAGGAGCACAGCGCAAAAACGAGTAGTGATAAATAGAATAGTGATGTTTTAATCTGTTACAGGACTTTTCCACATGGTGTCACTATACACATAAAAGTCACTTTCAAGGCCATCTCAAACTGTAGGACTACTTTTTAGTCACTTTATTAGGCTGGCTCTTCCTTAATATCCCAACGCTCATGGCTCGGTCGTGCCTATAAAGCAGCCCGGGAGGAGCAGCATTGAGTTTCACCCTGCTTGTTGATGAGTAAGGTTATAAAGAATACATGGCCCTGACTTCAATATTGATGTGATAAAGTGTGCTGGACTCACTGTACACTGACCGTGACTTCTGCAGCAGAGTTTTGTGGAGCAGCATTAAAAGAGGGGAATTAGTTAGAGGAAGACAAATGTTCCAGAAAGAGAGTCAGAGAGACAGTAAAATTCATCTTATGATGCCAATAAAGCTCTTTGAATTGAATTGAGGGAGTGAAAATGAGTGGGAGAGGGGGGTGGGGGTGACAGAGGAAGACAACGGATGACAGATGGTGGGTACCAGACAGAAATATAGGGGGAAAGGGAAGGGAGGGGGGGGAGGAAGGGGCCGAGAGATGAAGTGGCAGAGAGTCATCAAAATGGAAAGAGAGAGATAGAGGAGGAGAAGAAGACACGATGCAGTGAGGAAGGAGGGACGGAGAGAAAAGAGAGATGAGAAAAGCAAAGAAAGAGAGTCTCTGAGGGGCCAGCGCTGTCCGGCCAGCTCTATCTGCAGTGCAGCTCAGGTCAGGGCCTCTCCGGCTCTGCAACCACATCGTCATCCTCGTGATTGATCACCGCTTTGTCGCACTCTGATTAAGATGCTTTGTCTGAGCGCCCCGGCTTCTATTGACACTTGTGTGTATTCCTCTGCGTCGCAACACTCTCATCTCTCTCTCTCTCTCCACCTCTGCTCGGTCCCGTCGCTCACTCTCTTTCTCCCCTTTCCCACCCTCAAAGGTCAATACCATCTATTAGATCTAGATTTGCTGACTGCTGTATTATTTATCCATACAGAGGGAGAGGAGCTGCTCTATTAAAAGCTCAATTGACTCCGTCTGTGTCTCTGGCTCCATTAATATCCCCATGATGGTCGCCCCCCCCCCCCCATCATTTGTGTGTGCGTGCCAGTGTGTGCCATGTGTTTCTGTGTATCTGGGCGAAGTCTGCAGAGGATGAGTAAGCGAGCGAGCGAGCGAGGGTTTACAGTGAGTGGACAACTTTATGTGCGTGTTTACAGGCAGTGTACTGTGGTGGGACAAGAGCAGGAAGCTCTGAGAAAATGACATCCTGTGTCAAATATGATCCTTGTCGGAGGATATTGCTGTTTCTGTGCCCTCCCCACGTCTCTCACTCGACTTCTAGCAGGGATCCCCCCCCCCCCAGAGAGTCGGGGGGAGAAAAAGGCAGAGAGAGCACTGCTGCATGCCTTCAGTACAATCAGGTCATAGTAAACTGACTATTGATTACCACAGGAGCATAATTCCCTCAAGGAATATTGTGTGACACCGCAGGAGATAAAAATACCATAAAACACAACACGCTCATTGTAAGAATATTATTGAAAACCTCAGGCAAGCTATTAGTTTCCAGGGGAGTATTATGAGGACATTACAGTGATTTTTTCCATTCTTGTCAGGAGGTGCAGCATCTATGTGGCAGGTGTCGTTGAGACAGTAGGATTTCATTTGGTCCCTGTTGAGTTCTGCATGTCTCCAACACCTGTGCTGCTAACTTTTATAGTCCAGCTGATGGGCCATAAGTTGCTGCTGCCGCTGCGTCAATTTTTTTTTTTTATTGCACTTCTGAAAGTTTCTCAAAAAAAAAAAAAGCACCATGTTACCATGTGTCCTTAAAATGTAAGACGAAGATGCTATTACAGCTGGATAGCGTCGGACTAGCTGCTTCACAGAGACGCTGACAGTGTGGGCATCTGACAGGCTGATGTGTTTTTGTTAAATTACAATATACTCACACCTGAAGGAAATATACGACTGTTGAGCAGCTTCACTATGTTCTCCAGCTGGTGGCAAACTTTGTCTATCTGCTGTTTGATGTTAGGCAGGTAACTGGTGTATGGTGGGATATTTTTTATTGCTCTTGAAATCTTAACCCAACCAGTAAAGTTGAAGGCCAAAAAACCCCCCAAAACAATGAGGTCAAAGACACCAAAACTCTGCATACAGATGAGTGGACAGTCACTCATCTATCACTATAAGTAACCTGTTACAATCATTTGGAGGATAGCAGGATATAGCAATATATAGCAGCATTAAATCTGACTACTTATAAGTTGATAAAAAAAAATTTTTTTGTAATAATAAAGGACTGGGTAATAAAAGTGATGCCTATATGATACGTCACTTTGGGGGAATCTAAACTTGATTTGCATGTTTGTTTCATTTAACATAATATAACAAGCTGCTGATTGCATCAATATAAAACAGTTTTTACTAAATTAAATAAAGCCTAAACTTAGAGAAGTTCCTGATCAGGAAATATTTGATCAAAATATAAGCTAAACTTAAGAATCTGACAAAGCATTCAATATCAAATTTCAATACTACACTCACATTTTGCCAGTGCTCTGAGTGTATTTTAGAGGCCTCTAAAGACTTCAGTATTCAACAGCACTTAGACTTTGATATCAGGTAATAAAATGGACATGGACTTGATCCTGATAGAGGTAGATCTAAAGTCACAAACACATGCAAATAGATAATAGATAAATAGATAATAGAAGATATGAAAAATAATTCTTCAGCTAAATATAGAAAGAAGCGCAAAACCTAATCTGCACAATGAAAACATCAAGAGCAAAAATTGAGAGAGGGAGTGACAGATAGGAGGCAGGTAGATTGAGCTGTAAGCTGACAGTTAAGATGGACGGAATGGCATACCAACAGAGCGAACAGAGTGTCAGGCAGACCCAGTGACAATGACAAATGCAACCAGGTCTGGACCAACTTCTGTCCAATGACAACGCTGGAAAGTGGAGAAGGTGAGAAAGTACTATTTTAGCTTTAAGTACAACAAACAAGGTACTCCAGTTAAACTTAAGGCCTGCTAAACCACTTTAGTATAGGTAAGAAACTACTCTGGTGATGAAGTACTTAAGAACTCCTTAGGCAGTGCAGTGTGGGTAGATGTTAATTCATTAGCTTTCAGCTTAGGAGACGGGAGTAGAAAGGCAGGCACAGAGGGATCCACAGGCAGACAGAGATAAATAGAGCAGACGGGTTTCACAAACCACAGACTCAGTTGGGGAGAAGGACCACATTTACTCAGGTACATTTACTCCACTACTGCTTTATTGCACAAATTTGAACATTTCATATAAGCGCCACAGCAGGTAAAAGCAATTTCATTCACGGGTAGCAGACTATTACTTTGCTCCAGCCGTTGGAATCTTTATGGTATGTTTACCTGGAAACAAACCTCTGAGAATTTGTGTGGTTCCTGAAACACTGCAAAGACAACAGTGACCCAGTAAAGACCAAAAGGTCTGCCTGGATGTTTTGAACATCTCCCACCATCAATATTTCTCTTTTCTCACTGTTTCTCAGCCGAGGTGGTAGATGAAACTCTGAAAGGCAACATCTGTCATCCTGTTTCCACTGAAACAACCCACTGAGTGGAATCTTTGTTTTTCTGTTTGTCAACGCTGTTTTTGTCTTCACGGAGTTTACTTTTAAACCAAGCTTGGTTATAGTTTTAAAAGGAGAAGCTTTTTGAACATTTGAAATCAGAATGCAGATTGTATTAGACTAGTTTTGTATAACTTCGATTCCAAAAAAGCTGGGATGCTGTGTAAAACACAAGTGAGTGTGATCATTTGAAAACAGTACAAAGACAATATATTTAATGTTTGACCTCATCAACTTCATTGATTTTTGTAAATATCTGCTTATAATGAATTTGATGATGCCAGCAACATGTTTTAAACAAGTTGGGACAGACAAAAACTGTGAATATGCTTGGAACATTCCACAGGTAAACAGGTTCATTGGCAACAGGTGACAGTATCATAGTTATCATAGTTCACAAGCAAGGATGGGTGAGGACACATCTTTGAACAAACTTTTTACATAGTGTCCCAACTGTTTTGGAATTAAGGTTGTAATACAATTAATTCATCTTATATAAATAACTGTACATTGTAGTTACCATCTTGAACTAATGCGTCACAATAACATTTATAGGATGTTTTTCCCATTCTGTTGAAAACAGAAAAGAAAGGTTTATTGTGAGAAAACGTGCATCTATATATTTGATTAGTAATATATAAAAATTACAGGAGGAAAAAACAAACATTCTGTTTTCATTTTTGTTTGAAACAGCACGTCAACTTTTTTGGAATCAAAGTTGTATTATCGTTGATTTTTTTTTTTTTTTTACACAATTTGCAAAATTTTATGGAAATAGATGAAGATAGTATCAGCAATATCTTCTTGTTGTATTCTGCCACAGCTCTGTTAATAGCATTTAGGTGGGAGGAAATGTTTTGGAATCACTGAAAAATAGAGTGCAACATTACAAGTAATAAAGGCATTGAACAAGGATTTGTTAATAATCTCTCCTAAGGTTTGCTAAAATGGCTGTGACCCCTTCAAAATAGTAAGAGGTGCACAATGAGGCACAGGACATAAAAAGCTCTCAGTGGAGTCACAGTGTCCTCTTTACAGGGCACCAGATGACTTGTGATTTTTATGGAGGCTCGTGAAGGCAGCAAGGAAGGAACAAACAAGTCAGATAACGGTGGACACCAACATGACACTAACACTGAAATCAGCGTGTCTGCAGATGGTTCCAGCTCATGTGCCTTTTAAATAGCGACCTGACTCTCAAAGGATAAAGTTTAGATGGGGAAGTCAACTGTCATACAACGCCCATATGTACATTGAAAGAGTTATTGTTTGCCATCATCATTCCTCCTCTCCATACTTGCTTCCTGGCTCTGAGAGATGGAGAATGGAATTCACATGCATCCAAAGTTCAGTCAACCAAGCTTTTTAGTACTAATTCTGCATTTTTTCATAGAGTGAGGACAGAGAACCTGTGATATTATATTTCTTATTCAATGCATTCTTCTTCTTTGTCTAACCCTGACACCTATTATTACCCACAAGGCAGCTTGGCCACCAAAAGTTCAGCTGGAGATTCAGGTGTTATGCTACTACCAGCTATTGTAGCATTAACCCAATAGCACAGTGATTCCCAACCTATGGGCCGCGACCCCCTGGTGGGCCGCGAAGGTATTGCAAGTGGGCCGCCAAATCACTTCCAAAATATTTTGACTTTTGTATGGGGGTGGGAAGAGTGTAAATATATAAAAATAAACAGAATAATGTCCTTAATGTTAAAAATCACTTACATTTAAAATGATATTATAGATGTTCAAACTAGTATTATTAGTTTGTTTTGTTTTTAGAAATGAGAGATAGGAACTTTTGTTGTTATGGGCCGGACCATTTCGCAGTGGGACCGCATTACACTTGACCTGTTTATGAAGCTGAGGGCTGAAACTGCAGTATAAACATGGACAGCTGGCTAGCAACAGGGAGAATAAAAAGAATAACAAGTGATCTCCCCACCATCACACAAAAAAGAAGATGTCGGAGAAAGTACAGTACTGAGTACTTAGCGCTGGGATTTTTTTAGCTGTCTTTTCTGATATTTGTGTGGTGCTGATGCACAGCTCCTTGAATGACGGATTTGTGTGTGTATGTGGTGTTGGAACATGTTACAGATGATGTGTTTGTGACTGTGGAGCTTCCATCTGGTTTCTATTGTATTCAGTTCAGTCCTTTATGTTTCATCTTCAATAAAAAAGCGCTCTGGGAACACATAGTTTTGCCTCCGTATTTATGGAATCAAAGGTGGGCCACGAACATTTTTAAGACTTAAAAGTGGGCCCTGAGTTGGAAAAGGTTGGGAACCACTGCTATAGCATCTAGCTGAGATGAGTGAGCTACAGAGGTTTGGTAAGGTCACCAAGTGACATCACTTGAGGCACATTATCAGATTTCTCACAGCTCCCTCTGGAGCCTCAAAAGGCAACTTTTTTCACCCATGCAGTGTGACTTCCGAACACTGTAAATAGACTTTGATGTGTGAGATTGCTGCAGCTCCCCTTTAATGAACCACCTTGTACCACTGTCTGAAAAAAACTAAATTACTAAGAATTTCACAAATTTTAACATGATTTACCACAAAGTCAATTAAGTGAACAACAGAGGAGAGATCTCCATGTTGTGTTCATTCATATTCTTATTCAAAGACATAATTAAGACGTTCTTAAAGACTGTTTTCAAGGCTAGGTCTAATTCTCATTATACAATAGCATAATATTCTAAAATCAAATTGTTAGGTTGTAAAATTGAGCTGTGGCTGGTGGAAGGAGCCAGGGAATATGTTTGCCTTCCATCTATCATTTAAAAACAAGAGTTGCAATTGTAAGAAAGAAGTGTTTTCTTCGCTGGATGATGATGCATTTTAACATTATCCAATCGCTGTTGAAAGAGCTATGTGAGTCTAGGAGGTTGAATAACTTCCTCAAGCCAGGAGCATCAGCTTATCAGAAATTATGAAAACTGGAAGAGGAGAGGATTTTAGAGAAAACACAGAGTGCACAGGGAGGTCAATGTTAGATTAAAGACTGATTATCTCATTTGTTTGGAAACGGCTCACAGTCTCTCGTTGGAGTATAGTCTTTGAGTTACCCCTGTGCGGCTGAATGGAGAGATTCAAATGTGCTGAAGTTTGATTGGAACTGATGCCACCAGAGTGGAAAGATGACAGCACGGGCGCATGATCTCATTACTGAGTGGAAATCAAACTTGGAAGAAGTAGTTGAGCACAAGCTGTACTTACACAGAGTGATGCAGATCTTTGTCTACAAAAAGGTCAACGCAAGATGAGAGGAAGCAGATACAGGAGCATCACTGCGAGGAAGAGGCAGCAGTATGAGGATGCAGAGCTCAGCATTGTGGAATACAGACTGAATGAACCCCAATCTGCTTTTGATTGGAGGATGCATGGTAAATGTGAATATAAACATCTCTCCCCGCTTGAACTAACCTCTAAGTTATGTTTGCTTTCTAAAGCAACCCATATGCAAATTTTGCAAATTTCCCCACTGAGGGACGAAAAAAGGTTTATCTCATCTCTTATCTTATCTTATGACCCTTACCAAACACTTCACATGAAGGTTTTCTGGTGACGGTCCCCTGAAGTTAGGACGACTAAAACTCTTCAGCTAAAGGATAATTATTACAATTATTGGGTTTATTGCAGTAAAATGTAAAGTCTGTTCACCCGTAATGTCACTGACAATCCCTTAGGAAAGCTTGCTAGCTTTAACATTAAAGCAAGAAATCAATCTTTAAACTGTGACTAATGTTTACAATGGACAGTTTAGGTTTTAATTTTACCATTCATCTTCCTTTTGCCTTTCGAACCTATGAAACTAAATGACTGAAATGAAGCCGAGCCTTCCCTTTAGCTTAAGGTAAGCTCATTAAAACTAACAATGTCAGCTGCTTAAAGACAGAAGACAGACAAGTCAGGAAGTCAGAAACATCATTTCTACCCCCCAACTCCTCAAAAGAGATTTTACAGTTCTATAGCTCAACAATGTCATGATACTTCTGCCTTTGCTTCTCAGAGACAGGTCAGGATTGTTTGTAAGAGGCTGCTCGTAGGGAAAATATATGTTGATTTAAAGGAACAGTTAAGACATTTAGTAAAATACGCTTTCATGCCAAGACTTAGATGAGAAGATTGACACCACGCTTGTGTCTGTATATTAAATATTAGGTTAGTATAAAGACTGGAAACAGGGGAAAACGGCTAACCTGGGACTGTCCAAAGGAAAAAATCCACCTACCATCAACCCTGAAAGCCACTCTTTACCAGGTCATATGTTGCTTGTTAAAACAGTGCAAGAACGAAAGTGTAAAAACAAGTTTGTTCGGCCAATTATAGTCCAACACACAACCTCCCACAAAATCACAAACTTCACGTAAGGTCTGTCTACGGATTAACAAATTAGAAATTATACAATGAGTTAGTGAGCTTTAGAGGAGCTGATATGCAAATATCAATCTTCTAATCTAACTCTCGACAGGAACTAAGCAGGAAATTAACCTATCTGTCAAAATGTCCCACTATTCCTTCAAAGTGTTCTAACAAATGGCCAACACTCTTATTTTGGCGAGGACAGGCTCTCGCTGAATTCCCACATGACCCATGTTCAGTAACTGCAATGCATAAATATGTCTTGTGAGGCCTTTGACAACAGCACGTGACAACACATACACAAACATGAAGTATTCTGTCCTTTAGAGAGAAAACCTGAATCACTGGCTTCGGAAGTTGAACGAGGTCTATTACAGTGTCAGCACATGTCTGGAGTTACAGTAAACCAGAGATTGGGGAACATTGGCCGACTCAGGCCAGTATATCCTCAGCGGAGACAGTCAGCACCAATTGAACATTTAACCTAGTTTCCTGGCACAATACTCAAGGGACTGTTTATTTTGTGGGGCTGTCTGTGCCATGGGGAAGATGCATTAGGTGACGCATAAGAAAGGAAGACGCTTTGGTTCAGTGAGCCAGCGGCTGAACATGAAGCAGCCGGTTGGGTGGTGTGTCTTTGTAGCCACGCACATAACTGAGGTAGTGGAGGATTTGTGGTCTGACATTTGAAGGCATCCTCTGAAGGAGCCACCGTCCTCAATAAAGGAGGTCTCAGGTGCATAATTTGGTGAAACATTTGTCCATGAATAAAACACTGACATACCTGTACTCACCACTTCCTTCAACTTGCTGGCTTATCTTAAAATATACTGAATCTCCCCACGGCGAAGGCTGTCAGGTTTCTGTGGAGCTCTAACAGAAGAGCACAATACCTCATGTCATGTACTTTTGTGAATGTCTGTGCCCTACTCCTTTAAGCACTGGCCATTAGACATTAAAAGCAGCTTATGAGTTCATTAAAGGCATAATCATCATGATATAATAATCTTCGGTGCAATTTGCACAATGGCTAAAACCTTGAGGCAGTGAGTACCTTCTGAAGGAACTTTGTGGATAACACCCTCATAGCACAGTCATTACAGATCCATAATGCATTGTGTTCTGATGGATTGTATGTAACTTTCAAATGTAATAATAATAATGAAGCACTCTTCAGGTCACATAGAAACACCCATAAACTAACCAAATTATTTTTTGATCAAAAATATTTCACACAACCGGCCAATGATGTGGTTTAATTATGTCTATGTCACTGTACATCAACCCTAGGATGCATGACCTACCAATACCTACACTCTTCCATGAGTGGGGTCAAAAATGACCCCAATTAGAATCAATGCGTTTTTGCAATAAACTTAAGAAATTTCTTTAGTTTTGTTTAAAGATGATCATTTTTATTATATTTTCATCAACAAAAGAGTGATTCCACTTTTGACATCTTCATTTATCACTTTTTATTCACATTCTATCACAAAACAATCAATCAATCAGTCGGTGGAGGTTGATTTCCAGGTGACCTGACATCTCCAGGTGGACAACAGTCTGGGTCCTCTGCATCTGAGATGTCAGATCCTGAGTCAATCCCCCCGATGGGCTCTTCATCCCATCCATCGAGGATCATTTGTGGTCCTCAGGAATACTAGTTGACCTCCTAGCAGCCATGATATTTGAGCGCAGTCTCACTCCCAGCGCGTTAAAAACCGACGCTTGGTCAGGGCCCTTTAGTGTCGGTTTCTGACACATAAGGTCTCCCCCAGCATCCTAATCAGACACAGCAGGTTAGCCACACAGTCTCATTCCCAGCGAGTCAGAAACTGACGCGAAAGGGGCATCGGTTTTTGACGCCCCGGGCCCTAACCCTAACCCCCTAACCCACTGTGTCATTATGATGCTGGGGGAGACCTTGTGCATCAGAAACCGACGCGCTGGGAGTGAGAATGTGTTGGATACTCTAGATGAGAAAACATGAAAAGGACAATGTTTGAAAGGCACATGAAACTATAAATCAATATGTAGGTATGTAAGTAAATGCCACACATATCACATCATTGAATAATCAATAATCATAAGGAAGGCTTCCTAACCGGTTAGCTTTTATTATAAGGAAGTAATAAATATATTAAGAGTCTCTACACAACAAATGCAGTAATACATTATAGTACTAAAATTACTTTGTAGTAAGCTAACTTTTTAGTTGGTAGTAAGCAAACTAGCTAACAACTAAGTAGGCTAATTTGATGACAACAGTACTAATACTCTAGCACAGAAAAGTCATGAATGTGGAAATTAAGTTCATGAATGAAGATAATACTTACATGTATGTTTCTGTGTAAAAATGACCTCCTGGGTGGTGAGACTGCTGGCATCAGATGTGTAAGTGTGACAGTAAATGTATACTGACAATCACAGTTGATAAGAATGAAAGGTTCCTAAGGTTAACCCTTGAGATTCCATAGGAACTGCTTGGGGTCATATTTGACCCCGCTTATGGAAAAGAGGGGTAGTGATACAAAAGTTGCAATTTCTTAAAATGTACATGTCACAAACATGTTTTATGAGGAATATCTGGAATATGAAAATATAAATACTACAATAATATAAATAAGATTTTGAAGAATAACAACCCTTGGGGTCATTTTTGACCCCACTTATGCATCTAAGGGTTAAAATGGCACAGGTCACTATCAGACATGTCATATTACGTAAGCACTCCCATAAGCAGAATCTACAAATCCACATGTACATATTTTATGAGGAAGAACCATCGTCATTATCAAGAATATTTTTTAAAAAACCATCAATTAGGCCTTGCGCAGTAATGAAATATGTATGGAAAGTATGCTAGAAAGGCCTGTGTCAGCGTGAGTTTGCCTGGGAATTCTGATATGGGAATGTCGCATGCATTAAGAGACACACCCACCCACCCACACAGCCACACATAACTGAACCTTATCTGCATGAAAGGTCACTTCATCTTTTACTTTTTTTTTTTTTTTTACAGTCGTACATACAGATGAACATGTTGATGTTACGGCGGGTGGTTGCGGACTCAAGTGCACACACGAAGTTAGAGTTTTTATAGTCTTTAATGAAGACAAAAGGAAAACTTAACAAAAACTCACAGTAGAACTGGGTCCAGCAAGGTCAAAAAATCCAGGTGCAAAAACGGACAAGGCGAAACAACAGGAACATGGATGCAAACATACACACGAAAAGAAGACAGAGAACAATCCGGCAAGGGCAAACTGAGATGAACTGGCTTTTATAAAGTCCTAATGGGGAATAGACTGCAGCTGGGAACACAGGTGATGAGATGAGAGGGTCTGGTAGGAGAGGTGAGGCAGAGGCGGGGTTAGTGGACAAATACAGAGACCGGAGATGAAACAATATGGCAGGTGAATAGTTACAGAACTAAAACATGACATGACTACAACATTACAAAACAAGACGACAGCAGAACTAAGACACAGAACCAAGACATAAAACTAAGACAAAATACAGCAAGACAAATACAAGACATGAACTAGACAGGACAAAACAGGGGACTAAGACAGGACAGACTGGAACAGAGACAGATGTGCAGATAAAAACTAAAACTGGACAAAAAACTGAAACTAAACAACGGCCAAACTGGCCTAACTATAACAGTTGACACATTTTTAACGCTTTGCTTTGTCCACTCTTATATTATAACAGCTACATACATTATTAGCTGTACAGACTGATGGAAGGAATGAATAGATCCTTTTACTTAAGCATAAGTAGCAATTCTAAAAGATAAAAATACTCCATTACAAGTCAAAGATCTATAACAATACATCATATTTTTGAAGCTCACCTCGTGTTTTCTATTGTAAGTGTTAACAGGCATGCAGAATACTCTGAAACTGAAGCTGAATGGAATGCAGCCATTACATGAATAAATGGATTTTGTTACATTCCAACGCTGCTGTTTTGTTCATCAAAGCAGCCTTGCTAAACACACAAATCCCTAATTTCCTGCTTCCCTTTACCCCATTGCAGCTCATTTACAATTTCAGGCTAATGCAGTCTTAAATTGCCATGTACTGCCAGATATGGTTCTTTGATTTATTTTTGAGTTAAATTTATTTCCATGTTAAAATGTCTTTCACACAATTGGTAAATTTCTGCAACCTGCAGCTACAAAGAAACTATTGAGTAATTACATATACGTGAGAAACTAAAAGAACAAGCTGAATAAATGAACAGATGAATATAGAGCATAGGATGCTTCATATCAGTATGTGCTCGACCTTTGCCCTCTGTTGTGAATTAGTTTCAGGGTTGATTTTCTCTCCCTCCTCTCTCCTGCACTTCACACTGTTTGGATAGCTGCTGGTGTTGAGGTGTAAACTGGAGATTTATGTGTCCAAACAGATACAACCCGGCTGACACGCTGATCCAGCAGTGAGAAGGAAACACATCCCGGGGATGGATGACTGGTGTAAGTGTGAATTTTCCAGGAGGGAAAACATGTTGTGGCTTTCACTTTTTCCTCCATCCATCAGCAAACATTCTCTCTCTTTCTCAAATTTCTCTCACCCTCTCTGTTTTTGTCACACTCCTCCTCTCCCTCCCTGTTGTTTTCACTATCCCTCCATCTCTCCATAACTTCCTTCCTGCCTTCGCTCGCTCTCCTTCTCCCCCTTTACACCCCAGCCCTCTCTCTATCTCTCCCACCATCACCCCCCCCCCTCTCTCTCTATGGATAATTCATCAGTGTTTCTCAGAGCTGCTGTCTGCCTGCCTGCCTACTGTGATTTCCACTGGGACTCTTTCAGGGACCATTCCCACCTCAGCCGGGAATTAGAGCCACGGCTATGGAGGGAAATTAATCACAGCCACCTTATACTAACCCGTATACACAAACACACATGCATGAACACACACACACACACATACACACACACACATTCTTCTTAACTTTACTCTCTTTTTTTGTGTCACTTTAAACTTTCACACACACACTTTCTCAAACATACTTTTCTTTGTTTTACACACTCATGAACTCTAACACATGTACACACACACACACACCAGCAGCCTGTCTTTGATCAGCTGTATCCCCCGTGGCTGAACAGTGTACCTGGACTGCAGCAGCAATCATGATAACTGTTTTATAGCTTTCAAATAAATGGCATTCTACGGTTCCTCCGTGCACGTGAGTGAACTCATACATACATAACAAAAACACACGCAGACTTGTAGACCAAAAGAAGCATGTTCCATGTGATGTAGAGATATCAGGAAGTTCTTATCAGAGGATTTTAGTTATCAGAGGAAGAGAGGGAGATTGTTTGACTGGTAGTAATCGATTTGATATGATGAAGGGAAAGGAAAGAAGAAGGAGGAGGAGGAGAAGGGAGAGAAAGGAGGAGAGGACAGAAAGGGCAATTAAGGGAGATGAGCGATGGAAGGAGAAGGGGATGGGAAGGTTTTAGACTTCTACCGTTACGACTGGATACAGCAAAGTTCAGTTTGTGTGTGTGTGTGTGTGTGTGTGTGTGTGAAAGCAGCGTATTGATCAGGGATCGAGTGGCTCCCAGGGTGAGCACCAGAGGAGGGATTGGGAGTACAGTGAATGTCACCACACACACTCAGAGCACTTAAAGTGTGTGTGTGTGTAAGGGTAGAAGAGAGAGAGGTGGGGGGGAGGGGGATTTTCAGAACTACTGTACAGAGCTATAGGAGAACGTCTGCTGAGATTTGACCACATTAGAAATGTATCAAACAGCCTTTTTGCCAGTGTAACATGGTGCAACTAAAGCATACTTTAGCAGTGAGAATTTGTTCCATCGTGGTATTTACTTACACTTATGAAAGTAATATTTTAATGTAAATAAATGGCAATTTTACTTCTCTCTATCTGACGTGACTCAATTCTCAATTTAGCATATAATCTGCGGACCACAAAAGGAATAAGTCTTTATTGTGTCATCAATGACATTTGGGTTCTTTGCCTGTGATATTGTTCCTTTATTATGTCAAATAAACTAAAAAGTCAGGAAAGTTTAGTGTAGAAAAAGTATTTGCTATATATGCTCAGTACATTTCTGCATTTTGAAGAACCAGACATTCAAACTAAAACCAACAAGTTGAAAGAAAGGGGACCCTAGAATGAACATTATGAACAAAAAATACATGGAAAACTACAAGATGGAGACAAGAAAAACCTGTATTTGTTTTCTTTTTATCTCATTCTTGATACAAACGGAAATGGTGTACTTATTTCGCATCTTTTTCTGCAGATTGTTTAATGGTCCCTGGCTAGAGAATTAGCCCCACCAGCTCTTTGTCTCGATGCACCCAAGAATCTTTATTTGCTTAATGCTCACTTGATTTTTTGGAAAATTCAAATGGGAGTTGGGAGGAAACAATTAGCATGACTGTACAAAATTAAAACTCTGCCTACCAGCTTTCTCACCCCATAGAGATAATAAGTTGTTCAGTGATGAAGATGCTTACCTGCTGAATACTGAACCATTTTCAGTTCACTTTTGGTTCAAACAGATGATGATCGGTGCGTTCACGGACAATCTGAACGTACCAAAAATACCTGCCGAAAGCAATAGGTGGAGAGAGATGAGGAAGCACAAAACCACGAGAGAG
Source organism: Centropyge bicolor (assembly GCA_037975185.1). Taxonomy (NCBI): domain Eukaryota; kingdom Metazoa; phylum Chordata; class Actinopteri; family Pomacanthidae; genus Centropyge; species Centropyge bicolor. The sequence continues at coordinate 494,158 of JBBMOC010000123.1, forward strand.
TGAAGATGTTGTTTCAGTAACATACATTGATGGGATATGAATGGATACAGATGGAGAGGAAGTGGAGGAGAGATGAGCTCAGTGCATCATGGGAAATCCACCAGCAGTGTTGGCCTACAGCAGCATGACTAAGGGATGGTTCAGGGCTCACCTGGGCCAGCCTGAACTATAAGCTTTGTCCAAGAAAGGGAGCCTCCCGAACCCAAACTGGGATCTGGTTCCACAGGAGAGGAGCTTGATAGCTGAAGGCTCTGGCTCTCATTCTATTATTGGACACTCTGTCTGAGGACTGTGAGCTCTTTAAGATATGATGGCTGATGATATAGTACCGACTCACTATTGTAGCTGGTGAGCTCATTAACTCTGTAGCCAGCCCGGAACATGCTGTCGCAAGTCAGTCACAAATAGCTCCCTAAGTCTGTTTCTATTTTCTCTGCACTGCACTGTTTACTTCACCCCTGGCTTTGTGTTCTCAGGATTGTACATATGTTCTCTCAATTAGAAGTTTTATGAAGAGTAGCTCAGTCGGCAGACGAGCCTGATAACCACTTTACTCGATTGCTCACGGAACAATAAGCTCACACAGTTTATTCAAATGACAACTGTAATATTAAGTGTCTGACAGTTGACAAGCCAATCTCAACTCAATTATGGTCCTCTAACTTCTGGAGCTTTGACCATATCACACGCTTGTCATCAGCAGATGGATTTCACCAATGGATCTGTACATGTTCGAATATATTATCATTTTGAATACTTTCAGTACTTGTCGTCCATGTCGCCTTTAAGGTCGAGCTTGGTGAAGACTTCGTGATGTGCTTGATTGGGCAAGTGAAGTGGACCTTGACTTGAGATTGTTTAGTCAACTGGGTTCGGATTAGGATGTTAGAGGGACAAAATGAATATTACTAACATGAGTGAGTGGGTATGGAACTGCTCAGGGAAAAAGAGAGTTGAGAGAAACAACCTTTCATTGTACTGCAATTAGTGTCACTCCCTTTCCAAGAGAAGGAATATGGACTTGTTTCCTTTGGGGATGTAACAAGGTTTAGAAGATAGGACAACAAAATGCAGGCAGAACACTACTACACTCAGAAAAGAAGTTGTTATAACGACTGGGGTGATGGACTCAAATGCACACACAAAAGGCCAAGGTTAAATCAAGTCTTTAATGAAAACTAAAAGAAAACTCAACAAACAAAAAACTCACGGCAGTGTCAGGTCCAGCAGGTCAAAATCCAAACTTTGAAGAACAAGAAAACCAGGCCAAAAAGAACAAATGGCAAGAACATGTCAAACAAGACAAAGAACAAGGGGAAACACAACTACGAACAAGTACCACGAGGAACAAACAAACGATCCGGGAAGGGCAAACTGAAATGAACTGGCTTTTATAAAGTCCTAATGGGTGATAGACTGCAGCTGGGAACACAGGTGATGAGATGAGATGGGAGGGTCTGGTAGGAGAGGTGAGGCAGAGGCGGGGTCAGTGGACAAATACAGAGACCAGAGGTGAAACTCTATGGCAGGTGGATAGTTTCAGAACTTAAACATGACAAGACTACAACATGACAAAACAAGACTACAACATGACAAGACTACAACATGACAAGATTACAACATGACAAGACTACAACATGACAAGACTACAACATGACAAGACAGGAAGAATAAGGACATGAACAGAACCAAAGAGATCAAACTATAACAGAGACTGAAACTAAGGCAGAGGACTAAGACAGAACTAAGACACAGAACCAAGACATAAAACTAAGACAAAACACAGCAAGACAAATACAAGACATGAACTAGACAAGGCAAACAGGAACAAGGCCTGGAACATAGACAGATGGGCAGGGGGAAAAAACTAGAGCTGGACAAAAAACTGAAACTAAACGGCCAAACTGGCCTAACTATGACAGAAGTAGCTTTTTTTTAATATAAATGGGCAATGAATTTCACTGCATCTCAGGACTTCAGCTGAGGATCCAGTACATCTGCTCACACATCAGTGCATCCGTGTGGAGGTGTCCAGGTGCACGTGGATGTTGAATTGAAAGGCATCCCACTTTAAAGGCTGGATTTGGAACATGCAGTGAGTGAAGAGGAGCATCATCCCCCTTTAGAGAGACTTGATGGGAAGGATAGAGCTCAATTGATTAGAGTCAATTAGAGAAAAGGTCAGGCCACAGCTGTTGCAATACTGTCATTGGGATTAATGCAGCCACAACACAACGGAAACACACACACACACACACACACACACACTTACACTCATAGTCATGTGGGTTCTTATGTGAACCGACACGCACACACATACAGCCAGAGACAGAGGCACAGAACTTCCATGTTTCAAGCTGAGAAAACCAATGATAACACACACAAACACACACACACACATGTACACACACGCACACATCCTGCTGTTTATCTGATTGCTGTTCTGAACACTGGATCAATCCTCCTCATGTGTAATGAGCCTTGCAGACCATTTACTACTCTGTTAGATCGTCTTCATTGACACGGAATATGTGTGTTTCTGCACTTGTGTAAAACGCATTCAATTACATGTTGCGACTGGTTTGGTCGCTCAAGGTCGAGCCCGCACACACACACACACACACACACAAAGACACCGTCCTCTTTTTTTTCTTATAACAAACCGTCTTTCTTTAAACATCCCTTGACACCCGCACATTTTCTCCTAACCTTCCTCTCTTCTTCTTTCCTTTCTTCTCTCTCCTCCTCCTCCTCCTCCTTGCCTCTCTGCCTTCCCCAGTATAACCATTCATTAGTATAACCTTCACTTTCTTTCTGCTCTTCCTCCCTTTCCCCCCGTGCTCACTCCTCTCTCGCATATATCTTCAAAATCTGTCCTTCAAGTCCTTCGTATCCCCTCACTATGTTTTTTTCTCCCTCTCTTTGTCGCTGCTCTCCCTCATACGTTCATTCTTCCCTCACCCTCTCTGCTCTGTGTACATTCAATAATCTTGTTTTTTAAAGCAAATAAACTGAGAGGACGAGGGAAGATGTTCTCTCTCTGACAGCTGTACATTTAATACTTTCTGATTATTTCTTCTTCATAGCTGTCTCTCTGCTGTCTGACTCGCGGTGAATGCTGATGTTCAGGGTGGGAAAAAAAAATCGCTCTTTCTCAAGAGAGGTCCCTTTAAGTTATGGAAGTGTTAGCCTGAAAGCAGCCACATCATTTACACACTGTTGTGCAGTTAAAACAAGACTATGCCACTTTTGAGAAAAGCAATAAAGTGTTTCTCTGCTGTTGTATTACGTTATGGCATTTATCATTATTCCGTAATTGTCACTCATCACCACGGTGGCATCTTTTCAGCAAAAGGTCATAATCTTGTTTTGAAGTATAATAATGTATCATAATTGTTTTTTGCATATTAACTAGTCACAACAGTCAAAGTTGTCATTGCTGCTGAGGAAAAACCTAATGCTTTCCTTTGCTCCCCAAAATTAAAAAGGTTTAAGGTTGATCTCCTCACTAAAGTCTCTCTGAACATTGTTTCCTTACTGTCCTGCAGCCACAGTCCAGCAGTGAGAAGATCTGAGTTGGTAAAAATTTTTTATAAGGCGTTCGTTTAAAATATACAGCATACATCATTATGCACAATTCATCTGAGTTTGGGAAAGAGATCGTCGTGGGGTTAGCCGGCTAGCAACGATATTTAGCATTTAACCTAGCTGGTTAGCCGTAGCTAGTTTGATTATTTCGAATAAAGCAGCTTTTTTCAGCCAATAGCGTTCATTCGACCCGCCTCAGCTCCGCCCTCGCTCCACCTCTTTGTCCATATTTGGAGTAAGCGGAGGTAGGCTACCAAGATGGCTACGCACTACGATTTGCTTCATTTTTGCTCTTCAGAAACCTATGGGTGACGTCACGGACACTACGTCCATATTTTATACAGTCTATGGGTAATATTCATATGAACAAGTTAGTGTTCTCCTAAAAAGGATTCATAACTGAACTGTACAATCACGTGCACTTCAGTAATCAGCTAGATCCCCGAAGTGCACTCGCCTGTGAAGTCGCACTCGGCTGGTCTCCCCCTTAAATGACGAGGACTGATCTCTAACAGAGAGACACAATGTAATTTCTGCCTGAGTTGGGCCTTGATTGAAGCACAGTCTGATGCATTCAGATCAGTGATGAGTACACCTTGATCTGACATTTTCACTTTAAATCACCTGCGACAGTTGTCACCCATCTACGCATGCTGACACAGCACTCCTGATCTCTGAAAAAAAGCAATAAGAGGAAACTGCCTTTTTTTCCCACATGATAACAGGATGCTTATCTTGATACATCGAGACAAAAAAAGGGCCATTTAGTAGAATTTTAAAAAGTTATTGCAAGCCCGACAATTCTTGGCTTCTGCACTTGTGCCATGTATTGCATATTTGTACATGCTGCTTCAAAGTTTCCTGAAAGACAAAACTCCATTTCCTGTACATTTTGTGGACAGTGAAAGCGTTGTCCTTCATGAATCACCCTCTGTTTTGTGACTGTAACAGCAGAATAGAAGTTTCTCCTGTACACCTAATACATTCAGCTGGTAATTTCTGGCTAATGATATGATATGTCATAAACCCTAATAGACCTTTGTGTAATTAGATTTTTATTTAATTTCACTATCAGATATCCATCAAATCTATAAATATACAGTAAGACCATAATAATCTTACAAAATTATATGGACATGAAAATTGTGAGTAAGTTATAGAAATATTGTAAAGCTAGTTAGTAAGTTTCTTGTTACCACAGCTTAATGGCCACAAATGAATCAAATCAAGAAGTTCCTGAATTTGAATTTGTCTGTCGGCTGCAACTTTTACGTGCAGTTTTTTTTCCCTCTCCGTGCCTATGAGGGTTTCCTCTAACAGTCCAAAAACATATAGGTTAGGTAACTGGCAACCCTAGATTGATTTCAGGTGTAATTTTTTTCTTCTGTCTGTCTTCTGAGTCTGCTGCCTCTTGCTCAAATGCATTCTGGGATAGGCTCTGTTTTCCCATAATGCTCAATAGGACAGAAATAGAAATGTCTGGATGAACACTTTAGATTAAAATCTTTTAATTACATCCCCAGACAATAGATACACAGTATTTGTGCCATTGCCGTTGTTAATAAAAAAGAAAAATTATCAATATGAAAAACTGAAAGTTTCATCACATCAATGAGTTTCATTGTAAAGCAGCGGCCTCATTAATGAGAATGTAAGATTTCGATTTTAACTCCATCTTCTGATGATTTTTTAAAAACTCAACTGCACAACCATTTCAGAAAAAAAGGGGCAGAGCAGAACAAAGATGCACTTCATCATTTACACAGGAGTCCGAGCGAGCATGAGAGCGCTTTAACTTCCTTTTAAACCCTCACAATTAAACAGCGTGCCGCAGCTTAATGTCGACTTTCATCATAAGTATAATCATGTGCTTCACAGCTGTCTCATATACAGTTTGTGCAGGACAGCTGCCGCCGTGCTGGAAACGTTTGCACCTCAAGGTCAAAATAAATAAATGACGAACTTTGACACAGATTTCTATACCCACACTTTTCTGAGCCCAAACCTGAGAAGAAGCTTTCTCAATAATTGAGGCCACTGGAGCTGCAGGTTCGCTGCTCATTGCCTGTTGGAATCACAGAGGAAACTGTAGGCATGACCTTTGAAGTAGATTGCTGAGTCCATACAGTATTACAGCACCTTCACACTGTCCTGCAGATGCAGTTTTTGAGTCTGTGTGTGTCAGTGTCCCGGACCATTGGAGTGTGTGTTTACACGTGCTTATGCACTTACTGTGTAAACCCTAAGAGGTCTGGGACTTCATCTTCACTCTATAAACTGCTGCGGCTTCTCTGTTTACTGAGGCATCCGGCAGTAATAAAATATTCATCTGCAAAAACCATCCAAATAACTGGGAGCAACTCCTGCATAACATACATGGTTTTCACCTGAGACTCTCCTGCACGCTCTCTCACACTGAACTGTGATGCTGGAGCACAGTGCGGGCACGAATGAGTACCACACACACACACACACACACACACACACACACACACACACACACACACTTACACTCTCAGTGCCACTGTCTGTCTCTTGTGTTCCTCTTTCTTAGGTTTGTTTACAGCTTGAGGGGTCCAAGAAGTTCCGAGACCTAAACGTAGTCTGTACATATGGATTTCAAAGATGTTGCTTTTTACAGTTTTGTACTAATAATGGCCTATAGAATATATTTACATATATTGAAAGTCATTTTTTTTATCAATCTTTTATGTCTTCACAGTTATTAAAAACTATTTTTTCTAACCTGTTGCTGAAATATTTGCCTCGTACATATTCATAAAATACACCCATGTATTAGTATATGAATATAAGTACAGCATAAAAACATCAGTATTATTAAAGTATGTTATTATTTATCTATGTTGCCTGTTTCACAGAGGCAAAGTTTAAGTTTAGCAAACTGAGGTGTTTCAATAAAAAGTATGATATAAAAAGGTTCATTACATAAACATTTCAAAAATATAAAGACAATATAATGAACATATTAGAAATGTTAATATTGTGATATTTGTTTCCCCACGGTGAGAAGAGGCTTATCTATGAGCAAGCTGTGAGGATAAATGTGTAAATAATATAAGACAGAATATATTCATACTTCATAAATGAGCATGTATGGTTGGAAAATAGAAATAGTTGTTAAAATATATCCTGTAAAATATGTGGTATGTATTTGACTTTGCATCATTGGTACATGTGCACTACGTATATTTCTACATGCCCATAAATCAGATTTATGTATGGGTTACATTACAATCCACATCTTTTGGCTGTATGCAAACAGCAACAAAAGGTCAGGAGGCAGCGTGCCCAGTGCTGGACAACATCTCTTACCACATTCACACAGGAGATATTTTAGGAGGCCCTGAGGGTAAAGCTATCCCTGTGGTGGTTTTGCATGATCATGAGGAGTGAAGGCAGTGCGTACGTATCCCGAATCATATTTCACATAATGGCCACAATGTGCAAAAATAGTGTTCCTGGAATCCGCTCCGAAGCACTAACCCAAGGGAAAAACAATTCACCTAGAAGTTATTTTCAAGAATCAGACACATCATGTTGTGTGTGACATCTTCAGGTTGTCGGAAAAATTTTTTTTTGAACAAAGAGCCTGACAGAAGCTTCAGTCAAACTAAGGCCATGTGTCTGGTGTTTGTACTCCCATTCAGCTGCTGTTACTGAGAGCAACGTTTTCCTTTTCAGCCAGAACTGCCCGATGGTGTTTGGTGCAGTAAGACCTCAAATTTCAACCTACAATTCATGTACAAAAACTATCCTTTCCAAAAACATCATGTTATCTGTACTAGACACTCTAAGTGACAAATATACTTAATTTATGAGAGTAAATAATGAAGTGTGGCTGCAACATAGAAGTGTGTCTAATCTCTGTAAAGTAGTCTGAGACTCCTGATCTATCCAAATAAAGTTTTACTATTGGATGTGTTGACTTTTCTGGCCACAGGAAATGAAGAATCAAAATTTAAGAGTGAAATCCAATCGGACTCCCACGCAGCCGAGAGAGCAGCACTCTGTCCAGAAAAAGCTGCACTCAGCAGTGTAAGACCTTTTCCACCTTCATTACTTTGCTCTCCTTCGGTATAAAGCATCACAGACAAGAATGCTGCTCTGCGTACTGATGTCACCTTAAAGGATTTCTGGGAATTCAAAACTGTTCAAACACTTATCTCTTGCAGCCATTTGGAGCTGCAAACATGCTGAGTCGCCTGGTGGTGCTTTAATGTGGAGTCATGATATGTCAGGAAAAAAAAAAACTTTTTACAGACATTCAAATCTGCGTTTCAATATTATGATACAAATATTCCTTAAAAGTGAAAAGTGCGGGAGATCAGGATCAGAGCAGTACTAAAGCTGCTGACTGCAACCTTATATTTAATGGTCAGACATGAGAGCAGTATTGATTTCAACAGCGTACTCTTTGCAAGAAAACAAATCTTCCAAAATGTTCCACTATTGCTTTATTTGCTGCATGAGAGGCCATTAATTACACAACTAGCAGAAAAAAAAGAAAACTCAACGCACTTGCTAATACTTTTTTGGGGTTGGTCCATATCTGGCTGGCAGTTAAAGTCATCATTTATTTTTGTATTTATTATTTAATTTGTGTGTCTATAGAGTGGACAAATAAGAAAGCCAATAGACAATAGTAGGAAGTCATGTAATGTTATTTAAAGACGGAAAAACAACACCAATGCTTGACCTTTAACCTTAGTTTTCCTTAATCCAGGGGCTTTGTTTAAAACCTGTCAGATTTTCTCTCTGTCTTGGTTGGCTGATTTGTTTTCAGCCACCGCACCACATTCCCAGATCTCAGCAATTATCGAGGTGAGTTTTAATGATGATTGAAAAACTACAAGCATTAAACCAGAGTTATAGTCAGCCTGAATAATTCTTTGAATAGTTGGAGGGTCATTCCAGAATTGGAGGACATTTTGGCTTCCAAATTCTTGAAAAATAAACCTTCACTTCTGCTGCATATTCATCAATAATAGGTAATAAACTATCAAAAGCTTGATTAGCTCAGCTTACAGAGAAATGGTACAATTTTTCTCACATGATTTATTTGGTGTTTACAATACTTGGTGCAACGTTACTCATATCACAGTAACAGGGTTGCAAATCCATCCTAATGTTAGCTTTCTCTCAGCAGTAACAGCTAGCTGCTTAGCTAGCTGTTACTGCTGAGGAAGAGGACAAACTTACCTATGAAAATAAGTAAAGAATATTTTTTTTAAATTGTCTTATTCTGATTATAGGCATAACAGGGTTGCATGAGGTAGAGTGAGACATTCAATCAAGGCTAACTATGTTATAAAAATATGAAAAATAGAAGAGAGGACATAACTTTGCTCTACTCATTCTTTTGGAAAACTGTTTGATGATGTCAAGTCCAGCATATCATGTGATTCACTGCTTTCTTCTTCTTCTACCATGCTAAAAAGGTTATGGTCACAGGGTTGCGTCCATGTTGGGGGACACATGTTCCATGAATAATAATTATTATTTGAAATATTATTTTTATTAAAACAAATGTTCCCACAGCTACAAGAGACAGCAATGAAACAAATAATACCAAAAAAATAAATACATTTAAATTTCATTTTAACTGTTTAATTTGAAATTCAATTTGGTCATTAGGGGGAAGGGACAAGAGAAAAATGGCATTTTAGGGGGTACTCCAGATTTATTTGGTATTTTTAAAACTATTTTCAAGCATTCTTTTCTTGTAGTTTTTTTTAGATTTGCTCTCAGGACAAGTAAATTTACTCAGAAACTGCATGTTTTATTATTTTGTATGTGGATTATTTAAAATTTGATGGGTGGGACGTAAAATGTCCTCCAGTTCTGGAATGACCCTGGATGCCACCTTTTGTTTAGGTCAAATCCAAAGAATTTTACTCTCTTTCACAATTAGAATTTGTACACAAGAGATGTAAAGTGCTCACACACAGCTTTGAAGAGCGAAGGAATCTATAATACTTGAGTTGTATGAATGTAACTATTCCTGATTCAGGCTTTTAAACTTTATTTACTGAAGTTTTTAAGTCTGAATTCTGGCCTTGTGTTCTCTTAAGTCTTTGCTCTCCAGAGTTGACTTGCAGATGATTTCTGTATTAGTTTGTTGTGCAGTCTTTCAATAGCTTAGTTGTCAATGACCCTCCATACTTTGTCACGCTGAAGAGCTTTAGATTGTGAGGAACATGTCATGGGAGTGATGTTAGTAGCAAGGATTTGGTTGACACAGCTAACACAGTACCACTCCTCCTAATACGACTCATAAAACCTGGTCACGAACCACTCCAATTTTCTATTCTCTGTTGAGCTATTTCTACCTTTTTGATGAGATGAAATAATTTTTTTTTTCTTTTTTGCAGGGTAAGTAACCTTGTTTTCACCCCAAGCACTTAATCGCCTACCTAGAAACATTAATCTGAATATTACACAGCAGCATGAACACACTCAGTTAGTCAGTCAGCACCAGTTTAATGATTTTCTATAAAGGTAGCAAAACCTACTACGTATGGATGGATAGAAGGAGGAGAGAGATAGGACATGGAGGGCAGAGAGGAGCAGAAAGGACAAGCAGACATAATGAAAAACAGCCAAGTACACATACAGAAAATCTTCACAAAGTTCTTTTGGAAATCAGAAAATGCTGCGTCTGCATCTCTTGAAAAGACTCTTGGCCGTATGCACTGATGTACAATACAGAGCTTTCACTTGGAAAAATACAGTTACGTGATCTGTATGTGCACAGAGCTTCTGTTGTGCAGCTTCCTGCTTTCATCCCTGGAAAAGTCCGTCCTTCATCCATGATCCCAGACGTTTGGATCTCCATTCTGTTTGATGGGAAGCCCAAAGCAGCAGCAGCAGCGACGGCGGCGGTGCCACTTTAAAGCCAACCTGTGTTTTTTTTCTCTCTTTTCATCTCTCAGCTTCACATACTACAGTGTGTGATGTATGCATGGAGACATGCGTGTCGCAGGATCCTACATACACGTACACGCTGGCTTTAGTCCCGCTATTGTGTTTCTCACACATAAAGGAAAGCTTGGCGCTGCATGCTATTTACACACAAACAAAGTCAGGGAGCGACACTGGCAGTCGGAAAGCGCCGCAGAAGAGCAGTTTAATCAGTAACAATGAAATGTACACTGTGTCGCGTGAATGAGTGATTAATTCAACAAGCTAATTTACACCACAGTGAGATATTTGATCTCTCTCTCTCTGTCTCACTCTCTCACACACACACACTTGCGCACAACCTTAAAACACAGGAAACAATCACCATCTGCAGCACAGAGACGACAACAGAGTGAGAAACGGTCTGGTTAAATATCTCCATAGACTTTATGCTGAGCTCATTCTTTTGTTTCTTTTCTTTTTTACAGTTTACTCTGCATTTGACTGACAGTGAAAATCCAGCATGAGACAGGATTTTGACTTCCTTTAAGACATTTCAAACAACACAGTGTGTGTGTTCCGCTCGGCCTATTCACCTTATTCCTAGCCCCATCATACCATGTGTGGACCATAGAGAACCGAAGTGATGTTGTCTCTGTAACCTGGTTTTATTTTTTATCCCATAAAGTCCTTTTTCCTGTTTCACACTTGTTGTCTCTGCAGCCTCTCTCTGTCCTGCTGTTATTAGAGACAGGTTATAGTCTGAGCGAGCTGCTCCCCCTGGACTCACTCGTGGACTTGAGCTGTAATATTTAGAGCGCACAGTTTGGGGGATTATGGGTAATGGTGATCGTTGTGATGCTAAAAACAGAAATAGAGTGTCCATCATTATTTAGGTATATATGAAGTGAGCCACCCCAAGATAGTGTAGTGTAAAGAAAGGCTGGATCTTTAAGCCAGTGGGATTTTGAATGAGGTTTTCAGAAATTATTCTTTCACTTCGACTCTCTTTAGGCAGCCTGTCTGTAACACGGACTTAGGCCACTTCTCTCAGGTCATCTTCCCATCCCTTCGTAGTAGAAGGCAAGGCGTGACGATATTATTTAATGCGTCATATTCTCACATCCTTAAACTCTTCGAAAAGCTCGAAGACAAGGGAAGATGCCTGAAGCTAACTCTCGCAGTCTCCTGTTGGTGAGAGAGGAAGAAGAGGAGGCTGCTCCCGTCCAGCATGATATCATGGGCCTGTGAATAACATGGATAAGGTGAAACACACAACTCATAGAAAACGTTAAAGCTTTAAAAGTAGCACTTGCAGGGCATATAGGACATTATCTATACACATATGAAATATATTACTGCTATATACATTGCTATTCATAGAGTCGTGATTATTCACAGTATACACAGTGATGTGAGCTAACTCGTTGCCATTCTGTACATTTCTTCCCATAAAACAGTAATGCCACTTTCCACACTTTGAAATATCTGTTTCAATTCATTTGAGCGATGTGTGTGTATGTGTGTGTGTGTGTGTAACCAAGAGAGGAGGCTTTTAAATGTATTTAATTACTCTGCTCCTATATTAGCAGTATAGTTGAGATAAAAAGGGAAAAAGCAGACCTATTTTCTATCATCGTCCTCCTCAATCTTCAGAAAATGCATCTTCAGCGACATGCATAGGTCAGTGCCATACTTATCTTGTACTTTACTTTCCCAAGTTTTCAGTCCCTCATAATTTCTCTTTTGTCCTATCAGTAATTAAAACTGGGAGTTCTTAGGTTTGAGCTTTGAGCCTGAAAAAAAAAGAAGTCACGGCTGTGCTTGCAGCCACTTGCTGAAGGCGAGTATATGAATGTGGTTCCCAAGGTGAGAGTTTGTCTGTCTGACTTGTCTCCGGTCTGATCTGTTCCACTTAAACCTCTTGTCAAAATGTCATGCATTTTTCACCATTGCCATCTGCTGCATCTCTCCCAGGCTAATGTGTGTTTGCTCACAATCAGAGTCGCCGGCTAAAAGTCTTGTTGAGTCACAGTCGGTAAATAGACAGAAAGCTTGATGCCTTCTTAGTGCTGCCTCTTCTCTCTGTTAGTTTGACCACTGCATTATGTTGTAGTGATCTTTACACCAAATGCATAACAATTTGCAAATATGTTTTGCTATCTTTTTGAGAGTTAGATGAGAAAATCTATACCACTCTCATGTCATCTATTCGGTATGAAGGTGGCTAATGTTAAAGACTGGAATCAGCTTTGTTCCAAGCTCATAAATTCACCTTGTACAGCTCATTAATGTGAGGTTTAGTTACAACACCTAGCGTGCCCTCGAACCACGACAGATTAAACAAGTTAGACATGAGTCAGATTCAGGATAGTGTTTTGAAGGGTTGTCCCGATCCGATCATCTGACTGCAGACTCGATCGGGACTCGGACATTATGTCCCGATCTGGTATCGGATAAATAATATACATACATATGTATATTTATTGCTATTATTTTTAATCACATTGACAATGTATGGGCTATTAGTGATTAAAAATAAACGAGAATCAAATAGTATTTATTAACTACCCACGTTAACAGGCCGGATCTCTGTCTGTGACAGATGCCACTAAACAGCACATGCGTGGAACATGGCAGCACGCAGCAGTGTGTTTTGACTCGGATTGGGACTCGGTGTCGGCCGATACTCAAAATCAAATGACTCGGACTCGGGGGCAAAAAAACGTGATCGGGACATCCCTAGTGTTTTGTTAATTTTGGTCTTGGTCCTGTGTCAAATATCCTTTTTTAGTCATCAGAATACACTGAACATTGCAGTCAATCTAGTCTGGCCACAACCAATCATTTAGAGCCATTTTAGTCAAACTTACTTCACATGAGATTGTACGTTGTGCTGATGAAAAACACAGGTTGGATGATTAAGAATGCAGCTTTGCAGAGAGTGTTTGGTCAAGTGGTCTGATCTGAAGTTAACGATGGCAACAACAGGGCCTGGGAGGAGGAAACAAGGTGATGTTTAAGCCCATTTTCATCACAATGAGGCAGAGGGTAAAACGAATGCAGTGCTTTAACAGAAGGGAAGCAATGTGGGAATGAAAAACTTAGGAGACGCGTTTTGTCTTTTTGTCAAGAAAAATTGGGGCTATAAGTTTTTGAAGTAAATTTTAGCACTTGTTTTGTCAACAATATTGCTTGATGATGTTGCCGCTTAATGATGCTAATGTTATCTTATCATTGTCTTAGTTGTGGAAAAAAATGGTTGTTGAAATTAATGCTAATTAAGAGACTGGTATCTCTGATCAGAGATTTAAAACGATTCTGCATGTTCATATTTATGTGTTAAATTGTGGGTGGGCCCTGCGCTTCTAGAGCAAAAAGATGGAAGGAATGAAAGGTCGTAGGTCGTTTAACGTCGGGCAGACAGTATTTGGGGTTGAGCTATGGTGCGATTGGGTCTGGTTGTGAGCATGTTGACACAATATTCACTGGATTCATGTTGACACAATATTCACTGGAGTCACAAATCCTTCTCACACCTCGCGTCATTCCCAAGAGGCAACCTCCGGCGCTGAAAAATGAAGCCAATGTGGAAGAGCAAAAAAGCTGCAGTTCCTCGAATAACCGCTAGAGCAGGCCGCAGAAGGGAGTCAATTACATTTGAGCCCCATGTTAAAATGTCCGATTTTACGACAGAAAAAAACATATTTACAGCCTGGTTCAAAACATGGCTCTAGTCTCATAAGCTGTTTTTCTACTCCATGACAAATCTGGGGGGGGCGAATTTTTTTATAAGGCGTTCGTTTAAAATATACAGCATACATCATTATGCACAATTCATAGCTGTCAATCTAAGTGGCGCCACTTTGATTGACAACTAGCCACTGACGGTCTAAAGGGCGTCACCCCGGCTAATTCTAGTCACTGAGTTTGGGAAAGAGATCGTCGTGGGGTTAGCCGGCTAGCAACGATATTTAGCATTTAACCTAGCTGGTTAGCCGTAGCTAGTTTGATTATTTCGAATGAAGCGGCTTTTTTCAGCGGCTTTTTTCAGCCAATAGCGTTCATTCGACCCGCCTCAGCTCCGCCTTCGCTCCACCTCTTTGTCCATATTTGGAGTAACCGGAGGTAGGCTACCAAGATGGCTACGCACTACGATTTGCTTCATTTTTGCTCTTCAGAAACCTATGGGTGACGTCACGGACACTACGTCCATATTTTATACAGTCTATGGTCTTTCCTCAGTCGGTTTTATTAGCAAAGACCAATGTAGAAAACATTCAGGCGATCTGAGCATTTTATCCCACATTGACCATCGCTTTTACAAATATCAACAGATTATATCAGCTGTAGCTAATTATTAAGAGTTCTTTACGATGTAAAGACCACCACAGCCAGTAGACTTCGGATTTGAAAAGACTTGAATTGAATTAAATAGTTGTCGGAGGAACATTAGCACTAACAACCACGTGATATCGAGGCCACCAATGGTCTCTCCCGTTTGCTCACAGTAATAAGACCAAATATAGTGGACTATTAATGTGACAATGATGTATTGGTGTTTAAGAATATTTCCCTTTCTCCTCCAGCCGTTTCTGTCCAATTTAACCTATTTGTCAGAGCAGCGAGCTGTTTGCTGGAGGCGAGGAGATGTACAGTCTCAAAAGCTGCAAAATAATTCCCTGCTCTGCTCTGGCCAATAACATTGCATTATCCAGCAGCGTTATTGAAAACCACTCCAAAATCACATTTGTCCACCTGCCTAACATGAAACATATCTTCTCATAAAAGAGATTTTGTGTGTTTTTTTTCGTGCGCAGAACAGACTTTAAAATCGAATCTGAAGCAGTTATAAACAAAGCTATCGATGATGTCATGATGACTGAACTCGCTATTGGCTTGTATTTATTCAAACGCATCAAATCTGATTTTCCTACGTAGGCTCAAGTTTATGGTTTAGCCTCCAGTGACAACATCTTATCCGAGCTCCGTGGAGATGGTTTTCAAATTGCTGCACCTTGGTGAATCAGCCATTGAAGCCTCTAATTGCCAATTCTGTCAGTTTAATTAAAGTTCAAAACTACAGCAGCCCCTTTAAACCATCCAAGCATATCTCTGGGCTAAATCCCTTATGTACAAAAAATAGCTGTGGGCTGATTGGAGTTTTTTTTTTTTTTTCATTTTTAAGAGTGCTCTCTTTATTTCTGCTCACTTCCTCTTGCACTTACATTTACCTTGCTGTAGTTTCTGGGCTCCAACAGCTACTGGGTTTATTCTCTACATTTGAGTCCAAGATGTAAGATTGGTCAAAGATTATTTCAGTCAGAGCTTCTATGTGACAAGAATACCAACTATTAAGCTGTAAGGTTTACTTTGACATTGAGGCCACGAGCCAAATAAGATCAATAAGATTGTCACTATTGTGCATCATGGCAGCCTCCAGATATTAATTTTACATCTAATTCAACCCTGTAGGTATATTTAATGAACTTGCCACTGGCAAGGTAGACAGGCACAATCAATTGTTAAGGTGAAACACGGCTCTGTTTGAATCTCTTTGTTGAATGAATTTTTATTTATTTCCACCTCTCTTAAAGCGTACATACTGTTGCAGCCTTTGAGGATTTTGTCTTGTGCTTTTTCACATTCTAGCGTAACTCTTCAAAGTCGTCCCGCTTTGATTTATGTTTTTGAAGAAAGAAACCTACAACCTAAAGCCCCCTGTGTAAGACAAGCTCGCTGCTAGACAGGTGGTAGATTCAGTCTTCAACGAGGCCGAGCTGTGTTTGTTTTCCAGGTGCACTCATCTCTCTCTCAGTCCGTCTCTAATCTGATAGTATTTCTGATCGTGGGCCAGACAGAAGCAACTGTTACCCACAGCCACTTAGAGTAAGAAGCAGCTTCAGCAGGCCTGCAGGGCCGAACTACCACTCCTGGAGCATGAAATACACTTGGCATGGAGGAGGATCGTGATTCTGACTGGAGCACATATTGGTCCCAAAGTGTAGGGCTACAGCCAAGGAGGAGCCCCGGAGGACTTCATACCTGGGCGAGCACCAAATAAAAACAACTCCAGTTTCACTTAACTTTAACTTTGGCTCACAAGTCGAGTTGCTGCAGCAGCTGCAGAGGAAGCTTTTGTTGCAAGTCCATGACATTTTAGGCAATGTTACTGCTCAGCCCCTCTGGAAATATATTCGAATTTGCATCTAATTTATTTACATATATGTATATATGTGGTCTTGTTTCATATATAGAGTCTAATTTTAGAGACTTCAGAGAAATTCTCTCCAGAACTGCAGTTGAGACTGTATGCAAATGCTCCTTGATCATCTTTAATCTATTCCATCTTTGTGGTTCTATATGATCCTACAGGGCGGCATTACATGTTCAGTCTGAAGGCAAATTGCAGGAGCCATTATTCCCAGTTTGATGACATTGATATTTCAGATTCCCTCGGATGATTTAGTTTCTCAAAGTCAGCTAAAAAAAACCCAAGTTTTTCATACCGTTCGGAACGATGTTACTGCCTCCCAAAGCATTTACAGACAAATCTGTAAAGCCAATTTGCAGGGCCGTACGTGCCTTAGCGAAGAATGGCAGGGAAACAATGCACGACTTTTTGAGCAATAGTTCCCTTATTTGGAAGACAGTTGTCATCCTACCTCATTTCTTGTTTCAGGGTTTGGAGCTTTTTCTAGTAACTCCCCAAATAAGGGAAGTATTTGTACATCATATTGAGCCAGGATTCTAGGAAGAGACTTAATTTAGTTTATTTGAATCCTGGCAGGCAGGATTTAAAAAAAACCCTCTACACTGCTTTTGTGCTTTGCGAACAAACAAGGACGGTCCTGAAGAGACATTGTTGTTTTTCTATGTCTCTTAATCAGGATCATTAAGGACACAGTGAAATATCAAGAAGAGCATCTTAAGCTTTTGTAATGTGATGTAGTTCTGACTGAGACGTGAAATCCAGGTAGGGAATAGTTTTGAGAGGGATTTGATCTCATTTGGGATTTGATTGGAAAAAGTGTGACATTGCAAACATGGGGCGTCTGGAGAACCGTGATGGTTTGTCAACGCTCCCTTTGACACATAGCAAGAGGTAACTGAGGAATTCATGCATGAAAATGGAATACCTTTTTGTGTGTGTCTTAAAGGAACTACTTCCTGTGCCACCACGAGTGTTTATACTGTGTTTTGAATGCACCTGAAAGTCTTTATACTGTGTTTTTAACTGTATCTGAAAGTCTTTATACTGTGTTTTGAATGCACCTGAAAGTCTTTATACTGTGTTTTGAATGCACCTGAAAGTCTTTATACTGTGTTTTTAACTGTACCTGAAAGTCTTTATACTGTGTTTTGAATGCACCTGAAAGTCTTTATACTGTGTTTCTAATTGCACCTGGTCTTTATACTGTGTTTTTAATCCTACTGTACTGTGTTTTTTCAATGGTTCGTTAGTAATAGTAATATTTTAATTTAATTCGTTTTTTACATGTCGAAGATTGCTGGAATACGTGAATTTCACCGAGGAGATGAATAAAGTATCTACCTACCTACCTACCTAAATTGTATTTGCCTGTGTTGACTTGCTTTTAGTATCAGACTTAATTCATTCATTTAAAGCAGTCCAGAGAATGAACTCAATGGGTTTCACTCACAATACAACTTTCAGTTTTCCCTTATTCATGTTTTTAGCTCATCGTTGTTGTTGGTGACCTGAACGGGGGCTTCGACACAGTCTGAGACCAGCAGGGGAGAGAGAAATGAAAGATCAACTTCAGACTTATCACAGCACTTCACATTCACCGAGACAAACTGCAAGGCAGCGAGCCAGGTATGTTGGATTTACATAATTATCAAATGCTTCACACTGTAAAGCTGATAAATGACTGCGTTTAGGTGTTCGTGGCAGCTGGCTTCTTCGTCACTTAGTTTTCAGGTTTATCAAGTAGAACGTTATTGTTTTTTATCTTATTACACTCAGGAAGACAGACTCCCCCTGGAACCATCATATACGAGCTCATACTAACTAAATGTAGGCGGATAGGGGATAAAGACAGATGACACAAGGCTGCTATATGTGTCTGTTTAACTATGTGCTTGTGTATCTCTGCATGAATTTCGAGTGTGTTTCTAACAGAGAGACTAATTAAAAAGGCAGAGAATATGCATGAAACAGGCACAGGCAGTTTAAAGATACATTATCAAAAAGACTGCCGGGCCTCTGAACATGCAGTTTAGAAATATCCAACCCCTGGCAGAGCAGAGGGAAGAAAAAAGAGTGGAAAGTTATGGACTTGTGAAAGAAAAATACACAAAGTTTATCTCTATTCACGCTAGTCCCATTTCTTTGGGGGAGTTATATCCAAAGCAGCAGGAGCAGGAGAGGAGACAGTAGCTGGAGAAGGTGGAGGCGGCCTGCTAGATGATCGGCGTGCCCTCTTAGAGACTCCTGGTTGATCTCTTCCTGCTTGGGCGATCCGCGCGGGGACACCGAGGCCACCGGGTGGTTGTTGCGGTTGGAGCACATGTCGTACAGGTTTCCGGAGAACTGCATCTTCTTGGATTCCTGGCGGAGAGATTCCCAGACGGTTGCTGCTTCCTCCGGACAGCCGGCCATCGCCACGTTGGCACAGTCATGGAACTCATCCCACGACCTGAAGGAAAGAAGATGGATGGATGAAGAGACACCTTCACATGTAACTTAACCCTCCTATTATCCTTGGGGTCAATTTGACCCCAATCAATGTTTATCATTCAAAAAATAATTGTTGCCTTTTTTTGTTTGACTTTATATTTCATGACTTTTCCTAATTTGATTGGTACAATTGATTAAGCATAAAATTATCATGATGATATTTTTTTTTTATGTGCTGGACACATATTGCACGCATTGGTGTTCCTCTGGGGTCAATTTGACCCCAAGCTGTTTTAGCTGTGTAAAACCTGTCTGTCTGTGTGTGACCCATCTGTGACCTAACATCCTCACACCTGCAGGTGCAGAGATGATACTTTTGAGTTGATACCATAGACTGTATAAAATATGGACGTAGTGTCCGTGACGTCACCCATAGGTTTCTGAAGAGCAAAAATGAAGCAAATCGTAGTGCGTAGCCATCTTGGTAGCCTACCTCCGGTTACTCCAAATATGGACAAAGAGGTGGAGCGAGGGCGGAGCTGAGGCGGGTCGAATGAACGCTATTGGCTGAAAAAAGCCGCTTTATTCGAAATAATCAAACTAGCTACGGCTAACCAGCTAGGTTAAATGCTAAATATCGTTGCTAGCCGGCTAACCCCACGACGATGTCTTTCCCAAACTCAGTGACTAGAATTAGCCGGGGTGACGCCCTTTAGACCGTCAGTGGCTAGTTGTCAATCAAAGTGGCACCACTTAGATTGACAGCTATGAATTGTGCATAATGATGTATGCTGTATATTTTAAACAAACGCCTTATAAAAAAATTCGCCCCCCCCCAGTTGTTGCCCCGGAGTAGAAAACCAGCTTATGAGACTAGAGCCATGTTTTGAACCAGGCTGTAAATATGTTTTTTTCTGTCGTAAAATCGGACATTTTAACATGGGGCTCAAATGTAATTGACTCCGCTCTAGCGGCTATTCGAGGAACTGCAGCTTATTTTGCACTTCCGCATTGGCTTCATTTTTCAGCGCCGGAGGTTGCCGCTTGGTTGATACATGCCATGGGGGAGGGCCAACAATATTCTCTCTCCATAGTATGGTCCCTTTCCCCACTTCAACAGCAGGGTAGACTTAGCGCTGCTAATATTATCAAAATGGTTCAAGGCCCCAACACATATGCAGTCAGCCATGTTGAAGACATCAAGTCATCATTTGAGCACTTCATAACACCATCGGTTGAAAATATTGTTCTTGGGGTGACAAATTTAGAGGGGAAGCATTGACTTGGAAGCCTACATAGGCTTGCTCATGTTGGCAGGAGTTTCCAAATCTAAAGGTGAAGCAACAGCAATACAAAAATAACAAAACAGCAAATATGTAAGTCAATATGTTTATAAGAGGAAATGGGGGGGTCACCAGCATCAACCAATATAGATCATTCTGTGAGAATCATGAATGTGCACCCCAAATTAGAAAAGATTTGGATGAAAGATTTTCAATATACACTAACTCTAAAACTGAAAGTTTGACCTGATGGTGGCGCTGCAGGAAACGTCATATCATCACCAAAACCTATAGGGTTCATACTCTTGTGGTCACTAAGGTTGTCAGTAAATTTGAGAAGATTTGGAAGAAAACTTTTCAAGATAAATTAATTCCAGTTTTGGCCTGTTGGGCCGGTTTGTCCCGATGGTGGCGCTAGAGGAAAGGTCAAGATTTCATTATCAAGGGGTTATTTATGTTTTCAACAAATACACAAAGTGGCTGACACAAAAAAATGGTCAATAATAATCTGCAAATCATTATTTTGGAGGGAAATATCCATGGGGTCAAATTGACCCCATGGGTGAAAAGTGTTAGTAATATTTGAGGATAATAGGGTTGTATAAGTCATAACAGCAGTTTGTGTGACTAACAGACGTGGTGCACAATGGGACCCTGTGTAGGCTACAGGCAAGAATCATGCAGGGGAGGATGTGGCCTGATTTACTTTACCTCAAATATAGCACCACAAATAAACAAAAGCTATTATGTCAGATAGTTGTTATCAGGTAGTTTCATTTCTTTTTTTATTTGAATCTACAGTGCATCTTTAAAACCAACAGCAGGTTCTTATTGCTGAAACAAATACAGCTGGTTTTTGAGTGAAATATCTCCACTATTGAATGAGTTGCTTTGAAATTTGATGCACACACTCATGCCCCCCCGAGGATGACTGGGTTGGTGATCTCTTGGCTTTTCATCTAATGCCATCATCAACTCAAAATTTGTATTTGTCCAGTACTTTGGTTTGTCACCAAATACCAGCAAAACTAAAGCCATTCCCATCAACCCTCATTTGTACTTGCACTAAACTAGATCATGAACATGGTTAACATTATATTTCCTAAACATCAACACGTTAGCATTGCCATTGTGACATTAGCATTTAGTTCATAAGCATAGCCTCACAGAAGGACTAGAATGGCTATCAGCGCTCAACTGTACAGACATGTCATGTTTACCAGCAACATACCCACCAACGCTGTATGAGTAATTTCTCATGTTTTACAGTTTTCTTATCTTTGAAACACCCTAGCCAATAATGACTATCCTGACGGATGTCTGCTCACATGACTGAAGTAACGGAGATGTAAACAAGACAGCTCTGAAAACAACAGATGAAGATGAAGTGACAGTGAAGGTTTAGTCCTTTCAACGAGAAAAATCAAATTCAATCTATTCGTTTGCCCCCTCGGATTCTTGTTGCCGTTGCCAAGAGACCATGTGCTGATCCTCGCCGCTCTGAGAGCAAAGGTCGCCCTGTGGGTTCCACTGAGACGAGGAAAAACCTTACATTAGTTCAAGGAATGGAAAAGCTGTCATGAAATGGGTGTTTGTTGAATGACTGCTGTGTTTTATCTATCAGAAGCAAAGTGGACTTTTTAAACACTTTTTTCGACCTGACAAGAGTAACAATAAGGAAAGAAAGTGCAAGAAGAGGAGGGGAGGGTGATGAAGAGGAGACAGAAGGAAGTCATCTTACATAGAGCTCTCTTGGATATAAACATCTTTTTTTTTCACAGCATTAAACTTTATTCCAATAACCTTCAAGCTCGGCATCCAAAGCCGAGTCTGTCTGACTGTAATTGGCTGCTAATTCTTTCTCTCATCATGAATGTGCTGGCTAAGTTGTCTCTGAGGAAATACTGGCTGAGTGCTAACTAGAAGAGAGAGGGAGGGCTGGTGGAGAAAGCAGAAGCAGATGGCTCTGTTCAAAATTTGCCTGACACGAAACACTTAAAGCACTTTAACGCAAAATACATAAAAGTCCATATCATCAGTATCACGGCAAACAGCATGCCGCTTTCCCACTTTCATAACAGAGGAGCTGTGCTCTTATGTCATCGTGATACCCAGTGCATATATCAGTTTTCCCCTGTACTCTCACTGACTGCTTTGTGTCTACTCTGAACCTTAGAAGAACAGTCTGATGTGCTTTACTTCACTGTCTAACTGAGCAGCAGCATGTGTGCATCGTGGAACCTCTTGGCTTTCATTAGGTGTAGGTTTAGGTTAGAGCAATCACACAGAGTCTGTGAGCAAATCAGCACGTTGCCTATTTTTTTTTGGAGTGATGCATGTGTGTTTCTCACAAGCGGCAACCTCCGGCGCTGAAAAATGAAGCCAATGCGGAAGTGCAAAAAAGCTGCAGTTCCTCAAATAACCGCTAGAGCAGGCTGCAGAAGTGAGTCAATTACATTTGAGCCCCATGTTAAAATGTCCGATTTTATGACAGAAAAAAAACATATTTACAGCCTGGTTCAAAACATGGCTCTAGTCTCAGCTAGTCAAAGCTGTTTTTCTACTTCATGACAACTCTGGGGGGGACGAATTTTTTTATAAGGCGTTCGTTTAAAATATACAGCATACATCATTATGCACAATTCATAGCTGTCAATCTAAGTGGCGCCACTTTGATTGACAACTAGCCACTGACGGTCTAAAGGGCGTCACCCCGGCTAATTCTAGTCACTGAGTTTGGGAAAGAGATCGTCGTGGGGTTAGCCGGCTAGCAACGATATTTAGCATTTAACCTAGCTGGTTAGCTGTAGCTAGTTTGATTATTTCGAATAAAGCGGCTTTTTTTCAGCCAATAGCGTTCATTCGACCCGCCTCAGCTCCGCCCTCGCTCCACCTCTTTGTCCATATTTGGAGTAACCGGAGGTAGGCTACCAAGATGGCTGCGCACTACGATTTGCTTCATTTTTGCTCTTCAGAAACCTATGGGTGACGTCACGGACAAGAATAAGCAGATATTTACAAAAATCAATGTTGATGAGGTCAAACATTAAATATATTTTCTTTTTACTGTTTTCAATTTGATATATGTCAACAAGGATGAGCTAAATAATCATATTCTGTTTTATTTATGTTTTACACGGCATCCCAATTTCTTTGGCATCAGCGTTGTGGTATTAATAGTAAAATTCATTAAATGTAACTGCAATGATGACAATAGCATGTTGACACTTCCGTAGACTTCTTATCCTGGCTGTGAGAAATTATTGATATCTCTCAATTCGACTTTACACCAGGGTGGTTGATGGGACTTATTTTATGGTCTGAAGCTAATATCAAACAGAATTCAGGTTGCATTACGCAGCAAAAAGCAGCTTTGCACAATGGTTGTGCTATGAGTGTTCATTTGAACTGTACCCTTCCAAAAATCAAGTAATTCTGCGAGTGATATTAAAGGCAAGACAGACAACGATCTAATGGATCGTGGGTGAGTCCAGCTGCCTCCTAATGGAGCCATTTTGATTTATCACTGTAGTTGGTGAGGGATTGATTACCAGAATCTAATTCAGACAAATCAGATAAATCATGATGGTAAGAGTCGTTGTTGCAGTCCTGCATTGCGATGCCCTGAAGGCTTCTATCATTACTAATCTTTCAATTCTCACCTAAAGTGATCCTGAATCAGAACTCTTACAAAATAAAGAAGTAAGAGGTGACAACATTTTCTCATTTTGGAGGACTTGTCTTATCTGTGCTGTGTCATTTTGAGGACATTTGCTACCGATCAGAAGCACAGAGATGCAGGCACACAGACGCACACACGTTTCCTATCTCCCTCTGACAGATTCCAGTGCATGTCTTCCCTCTTTACTGCCACTGTACACAAATATCATTTCTGTAGATCCATCTTCAGCCACTTATTCAATGAATTTCGTGACTGTGTTGACACAGCGAGGGAGACACACTCGTGAACACACCCACACGTAGCTTTATAAAGCCTGCCAGCATCACTGCTGCAGGCCTGGCTTCCCTCGATGACTCTGCTGTGTGTGTGTGTGTGTGTGTGTGTGTTTGGCCTGTGTCCAGGGCTTAAACACTCCAGCGGTCCACCTCTGACAGCACGCTGCTGGAGGATGGCTGCTTACCTGCTGCCGTGGGAGGAGCAGTCGATGGGGGGGGGGGGGCGTTGCTGTGGTGTACCAGCATCTGGTTATCGTCTGTGTACCCGAGTGTGTGTGTGTGTGTTTGTTTGTGTGTTTGTGTGTTTAAGAGACAGCAAGAGAATGAGAAAGTCAGAAAGAGATGGCGGCATGTACAGAGTTTCTGGTGTGTATGGGCCTGAGATTGTGTCTTTGTGCAGTTGGTGTGCGGGTCTTTGCTCAAGTCACAGGTGGTGCAGAGACAGCAGAAACACACCGAGGACACTGACAGACAACCAGCTGCTTTCACAATAACAAAACCTCCTGAGAGTATGTCTGTTCTGCAGCTAACATGCTGCTGCTGACACCTGAAAACCTCCAAACCCCAGCTAGGGGCTTATTTCTCTTCAGCTTTGACTTGAAGTGAAAGAACACAGCAATATGGTCGCATAGGTGTTCGTGGCTCAGCGTCATGGGATATATAGGGTGCATGAGAGGAGAGCAGAGAAGAGCGAAACACAGCACAGCAGCACAAGAGAGAATATGAGGAACAAAATGGTGCAGTGTGTTCAACTCCAGTGTCTGCGACTTGTTCGTCTGAGGAGGCCGAATTAGAGCAGAGTTTTTCCCACTATGGAGTCAAGAGCAAAGTTTTTCGCTTTGGGGTCAAGACTCCACATGGAGTCCCTGTCCAGTTCTAGAATCCCTGAATTATTTAGTGCCAGAATCAGGGGTCACTAGAAATTTGGGCCCTAAAATGTTTCTAGGAAAGCTAGAAAAACACTGGATTATAGCATGTCAGGATACGAAAATACAGCAGAGTGTGACATTGTGTAAACGACAGGAGAAAAGTGTAATATTCATTAAATCAAATTATTTGCAGTTACAGTGCATTAAAATGTGTGTTCAAGTACAATAAAGTAACAGTAGATTAAAATATTGAGATGAATATTATGATATATGATATTTATCCCACAATGGGGAAATTCATTGGTTTTGAGCCAGAGACCTTTCAGGCGAACGTGATAACCACCACACAATGGAAACCGGCATGAAGGTGAGGCTAGAGCCAATGACCACTTTGCTTGAATTAGCATTAAAAACAGGAAGCCACTGGCCTGACTTTGTCGAAAGGTAACAAATCTTGTGTCACTAAAGCTCAATAGTAAACATGCTATATGTTGTTGGTTTAGTCTGTACACAGTTGCTTGGTTAGGGTTCGATGCATAGACTGTATAAAATATGGACGTAGTGTCCGTGACGTCACCCATAGGTTTCTGAAGAGCAAAAATGAAGCAAATCGTAGTGCGTAGCCATCTTGGTAGCCTACCTCCGGTTACTCCAAATATGGACAAAGAGGTGGAGCGAGGGCGGAGCTGAGGCGGGTCGAATGAACGCTATTGGTTGAAAAAAATCCGCTGAATAAAGCTGCTTTATTCGAAATAATCAAACTAGCTACGGCTAACCAGCTAGGTTAAATGCTAAATA
Organism: Centropyge bicolor; assembly: GCA_037975185.1. Classification (NCBI taxonomy): domain Eukaryota; kingdom Metazoa; phylum Chordata; class Actinopteri; family Pomacanthidae; genus Centropyge; species Centropyge bicolor. Next base: position 520,218 of record JBBMOC010000123.1, read on the forward strand.
GCGTTGCTAGCCGGCTAACCCCACGACGATCTCATTCCCAAACTCAGTGACTAGAATTAGCCGGGGTGTCGCCCTTTAGACCGTCAGTTCATAGCTGTCAATCAAAGTGGCGCCACTTAGATTGACAGCTATGAACGGTGGATAATGATGTATGCTGTATATTTTAAACGAACGCCTTATAAAAAAATTCGCCCCCCCCAGAGTTGTCATGGAGTAGAAAAACAGCTTATGAGACTAGAGCCATGTTTTGAACCAGGCTGTAAATATGTTTTTTTCTGTCGTAAAGTCGGACATTTTAACATGGGGCTCAGATCGGCTCAGATGTAATTGACTCACTTCTGCAGCCTGCTCTAGTGGTTATTCGAGGAACTGCAGCTTTTTTGCACTTCCGCATTGGCTTCATTTTTCAGTGCCGGAGGTTGCCGCTTGGTTCGATGCTTAGAGGTAAAAAAAAAAAAAAAAAAAAGTCAGAGCCAATCAGATGCAGACTAGGGGTCTTCATGGAATACAGGCAACTCCCATCTATCCTTGCACTTTTTTGCAACATGTACATTTTAAGAAGTACACTTTTGGTCCTTTCCTAAGAAGTGTCAAGATATTATCAGGTATTTTAAATACTGATAAGTCAGTAGACAAAAAGCTCGTTTTGAACTCTCAACAAATGTATCCAAGTTTTACAATCATCTTTTATCTCAGAGCTGGAAATAACAGAACATGGATGTAAAAGTGATTTTGTCTAAAATATCAGTTATGTTTTTCACATCCTGCAGGAATCTGAGAAAGAATCGTGACTATTCTGTCCAAGGTTGATGCACTAAAAGGTTAAAAAAAAAAAAAAAAAACCCAACCTGTTTTACCCTCTAAGCTCCAGTGAGTTAGAAGAAGCAAAGAAATGAAAAGAATTCAGCTATTCTTGAAGAAGGAGTATGACAAAGCTTTTATATTAAAATCATCACATTGCTGCAGTGGCCTTCATCAGGGTTACCGGGTTGACGTGCTTCAGGAAGGCTTCCTTCACCTTGTTGGAGAGAAAAAAAATCTTTCTATTTTCCACTTGCACAAGACTTGATCTATATTTTGCAGCGGCGGTATCTCAGCTGTAAGGGCTTGTGCAGTAAATGACTATTTTTATACACGTTAAACAACTGATTTCATGTGGAATTTGTGAGCTGCGGAGGCGTTTACAGATCTATAATCCCGCTTTGTTGTATGTGACAGCTTTGTCGTAAAAATGAAAAAAAGAAAGGACTGAAACTCCTTCCTCCTTGCCCCTTTAAATCATTTCTAAATGTACACGATAAGCAGAAAAGAGATGCAGAACTTGGGAATATCACGGCGTCTTTGTTTGGCAGCACTTGAAATCCTAACTGCTGCATCCTAAATGAGCTGTAGAGTTGAAAGTGCCTTGAAAACCGAGGCAGGAATAGGAATAGAGACGCCGCAATGAAAGCATGAATGGCCTTATCTAAATCTGTAGAGGATAAAAATATGAAGGCAAATTGAAAGGCTGCTGTGAAAGAAGACTGCGTGAAAGAAGACTGGGTGAAGTGGGGGGGGTCTACTGAGGGAGGGGGTGCGGAGCTTTGTTTGTGGGCCCTTTCCCCCCAGTCACTTCCCCCAAGTAAATATTAAGTATTATTGTTCATTAAACATTAAACTTTAAAATACCTGCATTGTAGCCTATAAGATCTAACATCACTTTTAAAATATTCACGTGGTAACTTGTGATTTTGCTCTGCTGTAATTACACCCTGTGGACTACTCTGCATTATCTTAGTATGACTGCATTCCATATAATGACGTGCTCTTTTGTAGCTCCTCAACAGTGAGTTTAAGATGAGTTTTTTTGTGTACTATTATACAGTGATTCTGTGCATGCTGTCCAGAGTCTCTCCAGAGAAGAGATTTGCCTGCCAGTCACAGACGCTGCTGCAGCCAAAGCTGATCAGAGTAGGTGGATTATACATAAAACACTCACATCAGGATCACCACACCCAGTCCGGTACTGCTGCTCTTTACTATTAGTGTACACTGAGAAACACAATGCCACCAGAATTCATTTCTACCAATACCCTTGAATATATTTATTTGCCTTACACGATGGGATAGAACATGTTTTTAAGTGTTCATTAAAACCCATAAAGCCCACTATTGATTGTGAAAGAGATCAGTTCAAGTGATCAGTAGTCTCCAGGTTTTGTTTCTGCGGCTGTAACCAAGGCTACCTGTTCACCTCGCTCCTCTTTCTACTTTATAATAGTTACTGCTAAGAAAGTCTGAATGAGATGATTTCTTCAGTGTTGAGACAGATGAGACCTCTTTTCAAACTTTTGAAGATGGAACTAATGATTGGTATCGTGTCCTTTTCAATTGCTTTTATATAATTTTTTTATTATTATTATTGCATAGTTCATGTGTGTGTTTGTGAAATGACTGATTTCTTTCCATGGCATCTTTCAGATGATAAACTTGGATAAGTCTTTAATCTCTCTGTGGTGATTAGGTATCTTTGACTGAGCCCATCGCATTGAGTATCCACTCTCCCACAGTGCCACTAATTTGTCCCCTGCATGTTTGAGCATCATAATAGCATTGCAGTTGCACAAGCAGGGTGGCAGGAAAACAAGATGCAGGACTCAAATGCAGACACCAGAGGCAGAGCGCTTCACTGAATATTCATTCACACAAAAATCAAATGTACAAATGGCTCTCGTGATCGTGAGGTCGGCAGAGGTCAGAGCCAGAGAAAAGACAGTTCAAACTGACAAGCAAGTCCATCAAGGAGCAGGCAAGAATCAAAAGTCCAAAAAACAGACAAGGACTGGGAACACAAAGCAAAGACTCAAAAACTGCAGGACACCTACACACTAAGGAAAGACTGGAACACCTGAGACATGGTGCAAAGATGGTCCGACACGAAGAGGAACNGCGTGTGTGTGCGTGCACGTGCTTTGGGATGTTCAGAGGGGAGCGCCGCGTTACCTCCTCATTAAGTGGCTCTGATAGAAGCGCTAAAACCATGTTCCTGAGTGGAGAGAGGGAGCCGAGGAGGAAAAAGCAGGGATGGAGGGAGGTGACAGAAGAGGAGAGCGAGAGAGGGAGCAAACAAAGAGGAGGGAGGAAGAGAGAGGGATGAGGGAGAGAATGAGAAATGAGAGAAAGAAGGAGTGAGGCGAGGACATGGAGAGTGTAGATTGGGGAGGAGTGTGTATGTGGATTGTGTGTGTGTGTGTGTGTGTGTGTGAGCTCTTATGTCCCAGCATTAGGCAACACTCACACTAAGGTGGCTGGGTTGCAGGATTAGTAGTTTAATTGGTACCTCAAGGAATAGAAGAGACTTAACAACAGTGGAGTGGTACCACGGGTGGGCTGCAGGGCCATGGTGACACACACACGCACACGCACACACACACACACACACACACACACACACACACGCACACACACACGCGCACGCACACACACACACACACACACACACACACACACACACGCACACACACACACACAAAACACACACACGCACACACACACACACTAAACACACACACACACGCACACACACACACACACACACACACACACACACGCACACACACACACTAAACACGAGTTGTTATTCTCCTTGTGAGGAAATTCTCTCGAACCATTCCCATAACCGTATTTTAATCAAAACTTTGTTTCTAAATTATTGAAAAAGAGAATGCTTAAATATGCGCCGTGCATGTGTCATTGTCACATGGATAGAAAGATGCAGCAAAATGAGGAGCAGTGAATGAAAGTAATATGTCATCAGACGTGCATGTAATTCCTGTAACGTTCTAAAACCGAAACCAGGATTGACCTTCTCTCTCAACCTCTCTTTTTCACTCTCTATACAACTTTTGAATAGTAAACTGCAGAGTGCAACTCTCTGAATGCCTTCCAGGAAAGACTGTCTAAAAATGTGCTACTCTCCTTGTATTTAAACAATATCTGCCCTCTCTACGACAGCTGGCTTTTCACCCTGCCTTCAACTGTGCTCGTTGGGAACTGCTGTAAACTTTTGGTCGGGCAGCACACTGGATGAACGAGTTCTTTAAGAGGTGATGGTGCTTTGGTTTTCAGCATGCTAACAGCCCTGATTCCAAAAAAGTTGGGACGCTGTGTAAAAGGTAAAAATAGAATGCAATCGTGTGCAAACACTCCATATCCATTCATGTGTTCACAAAGTAGTGAACCTCTCTCCATCCTCTTTCCAGGATGAACCTTTCATCCCCAATCATGATCCTCTCACCTGTTACCAATGAACCTGTTTACCTGTGGAATGATCCGAACAGGTGGTTTTGGATCAGTCCACAACTTTCACCAACGTGTCCCAACTTGTTTGAAACATGTTGCTGCCATCAAATTCAGAATAAGCAGATATTTACAAAAATCAATGAAGTCGATGAGACAAAACATTAAATACATTGTGTATGTGTTATATCTAGAAAAATAATTTAATTATTTTACCGTCTTGTCCTGTGTTTCATGTTGTCTTGTGATTTCCTGTCTTATTGTGACACTAACTTCCCCTCTCGTTTCAGGTTGCTTGCCCTTCCTCTTGTGTTTCCCGCCGTTGTGATTGTCTGCCCCGCCCTGATTGTTTCCACCTGATCCCCTTCCTTGTGTATTGAAGTCTGTGTCTCCCCTTGTCTTGTGCCAGATTGTCTTGTCTCGATATGAGTAAGTCTCTCCAGCCGTCTTTCATGCCACGTCCTGTCTTTGTCTTTGTCGTTGTTAAATTTTCTGTTGATACTTTGCCTTACCTTTTTGACTCCTTTTGTTTCCCCGTCGTGAGTGATTTTAAGTTGATACTTTCAATAAACGCTCTTATTTTGAAGAGGCATTGCATTTGGGTTCAGTGTATTCTCCAGCCTTGTCAGTATGTCAAAAAGGATTAACAGGTTATCACATTCTGTTTAACTCATGTTTTCCACAGCATCCCAACTTTTTTGGAATCAAGGTTGTATAATGCTAACATGCTGATATGTAGCAGGTGAAATGGTAACATGTTCTTGATGAAGTTTAGTGTTTTGGCATGCTAACACTTAGCACTAAAATGAAAAGGAGAATGTATCTTTAGTCTCAGGTATGCAGTCATGAACTTGATAACAAGTCAGACCATCAACTGAGGGAGACGTAAATGTCTGCACCAAATTTCATGACAATCCATGAACTTTCATTAAAGGCCAGAAAAGTCAACGTCTGTGCGGCGCTAGAGGAAGAGGATGGCCTAAGACAGCGGTATTCAAAGAGTGAGCCGCGCCTCCCCTGGGGGGCGCCAGAGGGCTTCAGGGGAGGCGCGGCGAGTGAAAAAATAAACCTGAAAAGAAAGAAAAGTATAAACAGCTGACAAGAGACAAGATGGATGGATTTTTAGTATCTCGAGTGAAAGTGAGAGAGGACACAGAGTCTGGGGCGAGCAGAAAACGGAGGAAGTATGACCCTGATTATTTAAAGTTTGGCTTTTCATGTAGTGGTCCTGATGAGTGTTTTTGTTAAGAGTCAGTGTTATTTAATGTACTCAGGTGTTATGACGGAAGAGGTAATTGCACTGGTGACGCTGGGGTGCAGTATTTTGTTTTTATCACAGTGAGCCAGGGGCTTTTTGTTGTGTATTTCTGTCTTGGTTTAAGCCACGCCCAGTCTATTATTTTTTTGATGTGAAGGTCGGAGTTCATCCCGCCATGACCCAAGAAGTGTGTCAAGTTATGTACTGAATAAAAGATGCCACCAAGGGCTAAAAGGAATGAGTGCCTCCGTCAATTTATTCCCCGAGTTCAGCGCTGGTGAAGCTGCAAAGCTCAACAGTTTTCTGCAAAGCGGCAGTGTTGTACCTGAACGCGTTCAAAGAACATTCGTTCATGAACTAACTCATATTTTGGGTGAACGTGAACGTCCCGTTCATTTTTGCTTGATGAACGTTAAATTGTGAACGCACTCATTCTGCTGTTTCTTGAACGGCACTCTGATTTCGTTCAGATTACGTTCGTGCCAGATTTCAAGAGCCCTCGGCGAAAAACCAAGCTAAAACAGTAAAAACACATGGTAAACGACCATTAAAATGTCGCGGATAACCACCCGATCTGGCAACCGCAAGTCCTGCCTGTCGCTCTACCAACTTCGTCATCAGCGGTCGTCAGTCTCGTCACAATTCACATGTGTGCAAGGAAGGAGGATGCGTTTACTGAGAAACTAATTCCCATACAGTCGGGAATTAGCTCGTAGCTCGTGGCAACGTAAAAAAAAAAAAAAACTTGAACTAGTTCATATAGAAAGTGAACTTTCCCAACACTGCAAAGCGGTGCAAGCTAACGACAGTATGCGACCATGTAAACTCCGGTGTCATATTGAAACGACCAAGCCGCTATGATAAAAAAAAAAAAAAAAATCTCTGACTGACGTTGATCTGTTAATTATCTGATTTGAGGAATTGCACAAAGAGGCCTTAAATTGAATGTATTCAAAAAGATATTAAAAAAACTCTAAGACGCTAAAATGTGTTTAAAAACAGATGTAAAAACATAAAGATGTTAAAATGTATTTAAAAAATGTTTAAGAACATACAAACATGTTTAAGATGTTTACAAAAATAAAGATGTGTATAGCATTTATTGTTTAAAACTTTTTTTAAGCCTGTGTGGAACATACAAAGCGACAACAATAACAGTAATAATAGTAATAATAATTAGGGGGGGTAAAGGGGGGGCGGCATGCTTTTGAGTTCTCTTTAGGGAGGCTCGCTATCCCACACTTTGAAAACCCCTGGCCTAAGACATTAGAATGCATCGTCTATGGACCATAAACATTTGTACAAAAATTCACTGCAATCCATCAGTCTGGATCAAAAGTGGTGGACCGACTGACCAACACTGCCATGTGACCCACATAGCTCGAAAAAGGAGGGAAGTAAATAGGAGATGACTAAGATGGCTGACACTGCAAGGAGAGGCTGGCACACACACACACACACACACATCCTCACAGGAGTGTATATTCTAAATAACTCCATTAGATTTTCCCAAAGGACTATAACACCATGCTTTGTGTATCTAAATGAAAATGTGTTTTGAACAAAAGTAAAGTCCTCCCTGGACTCCTGGGTCAGTCCACGGTGAGCTGAGCAACAACACTCTCCAATGCCTGTATTACACAGAGCATGTCTGCTGTCACTGCCTGATCATGCTCTATAGAGATGCTCCTCAGCTTTGAAGAAGCCTCATTTATAATGTAGTGAGAAAAGAGTGCTGGTCACAATTCCTGTTATGTTGCATTAAATAACTACTTAACCTGTCAGCTCTGCAGCAAAGCAGCTTCATGTGAGTGTAACGTCTCCTCTGACCTCTTTTGTTGATCTCATTGTTCCCAGTGACTGTACAGTTCGCTGTGATGACGCTCTCTGATTCTAGTTCAATGTGAGTTTGGTTCCGTACAAATGACACTCGAAGGAAAAATCGCTCTCAGATCAGCGATCCTATTCTAAGACCCTTCGCACATTATGGCTCCAATCCTGGCCGAGAGGATACGACATCTCAGGAAGATGGATGACAGAGGTGTGTATAAATAGAGTGGTGGTGAGATGGTGACGGAGAGAGAGGGAGGAATGATGGATAGATACAGGATGTAGAGATATGGAGTGGCGAGAGAAAGAAAAGGTGGGGAAGAGAGAGGGGAAGTCAGAGATGTTCTGCATCTTTAATCAGCGTCGTCAGGCCTGCAGCTAAAACAATGAGAGGCTGCAGAGCAAAGATACGCTGGGAGAAGAGGCAACGCTGTTAGGGAGTAAGTTTTCAAAGTTAAAATCAAACTGGAATGATTTTTTTTTTTTGCTATGGATTCAGTGTATTCTTAATGTTTCTTTCAACTTGTATGCTTATTCGGTCAAAATTGTAATTACCAAAAGAAATTACCAGACATATTTCTGCACCGACTGCCCGTCCAATATTATTGTTCTCTGAAGGCATTTGGTTTACTGCTAGTTTGATTGGTGCTGTGGGAGTGCACACCATGCATAGTTTGATCAAATTTGATTTTTGGGGGGGGAAATTATTTGCTTTCTTGCTGAGAGTTTGATTGGAAAACTGGTACCACTTTCATGTCTGTATGCTAAATATGAAGCTACAGCCAGAAGGTTATTTACTTCTGAAAAAGACTGGTCAAACCTGCTGGAAAATCTACGGCAACCCAGTAGTGTCCAGCTTTCTTGTAGTTGGCTTGATTAGTCAACAATGATCGATGTGCTTATTTTACATTAATTTGACAGGAAACTCCGCCCAGATGATCCAACACCACCGCACACCTCAACAGTAATCAAGCAGACCCACTTCTGCTCTGTGAGTCGCAGACACTTTGTGGCTAGAGTGGAAACATCACTGATAGAGTTCTCAAAGTCGCTTCAAAGTCGCCTGAATAGTTGAGCAGTCTGTCACATTGACAGAAAGACTGGATGGAGTTGAAACATTTACCACAAGTTTATCATTGCAAATGAGTACAGGAAGTGTGTGTTTGGTTGTTTTCATTGAGTTAAAAAAAAAAAAAAGGACAGTATGGAAGCATTGTTTTGGGTTCATAGTAATGTGTCTGAATAGAGAGATTAAAAGAAATGTTCTTTAGAATAACAGTTTGATGAATGGATCTCTTTCATGTCTGTCATTGATCACTGATTTCTATTATCATATTAAAATGTAAACATCAAATACAGAACAAGCGGCAACCTCCGGCGCTGAAAAATGAAGCCAATGCGGAAGTGCAAAAAAGCTGCAGTTCCTCGAATAACCACTAGAGCAGGCCGCAGAAGGGAGTCAATTACATTTGAGCCCCATGTTAAAATGTCCGATTTTACGTCAGAAAAAAACATATTTACAGCCTGGTTCAAAACATGGCTCTAGTCTCATAAGCTGTTTTTCTACTCCATGACAACTCTGGGGGGGGCGAATTATTTTATAAGGCGTTCGTTTAAAATATACAGCATACATCATTATGCACAATTCATAGCTGTCAATCTAAGTGGCGCCACTTTGATTGACAACTGGCCACTGACGGTCTAAAGGGCGTCACCCCGGCTAATTCTAGTCACTGAGTTTGGGAAAGAGATCGTCGTGGGGTTAGCC